>JAHDVE020002902.1:0-230250 GCA_022606495.2 Halesus radiatus
AATGATATACATATTAAAGAATATTGTTGAATTTCTGGTAATTACTAATATTACAAAAATATTTGTATTCAATAAACTTGTGAAAATTGTAAAAACGGTTTGATAATATCAGTTGCTAAGAAAATATTTCGTACGAGTTTGGGGGAACAACTGTGAAATTCGTATAAGCTTCTGAAGATTATTTACACGGTCGACTTTTCATATAAATTTCACGCTGTCTTTTCTTCGAAGCGTAGCTTGTCAAATTAAACGAAATCACTTCCCAGCTGCGAGTTTATTGGCACGCTATGACCCGGCAAGGAACACACAGTCCAACAGCGGCAGTTACACTGCAACTGCTCGGTTACGGAACCGGCGAGGCTGTTTCAGACGAACAAGGAATAGCAAACAAGGTCAACATCGAACACAGTCAAACAACACACAACTTTGACGTGGTCTTCTCTACATAAAGGGCAGGTTCTTTACCTAATCGAACGCGTCCGGCATGTCCCGTGCCAAAGATAATTCACTGTGCGATACTGTGCATAGTGTACGACCGGCATTATACCAGACTTCTTGTTAAAATACAGCAGTTTGAAAATCAACATATTCATGATGGTCGATGACCTGTTATTGGTTGGATGTAAAATTGGATTTAGAGAGAAAAAAATATCCCCTTTGAGTAAATATGTGTTTGGGGAGAGGGGAAAATGGTAACATGAGAGGAGTGACAGGGAGAATTGGTCCAAACATCCGCCTCATAGCCAAACTCTAAATTCTAGATGCACATTTATAAAATGAAAGTATATACCCATTTGTAAATGATTTTACCTAGCTTATAACAAAGTATTCGAAACATGTGTTTGTTCCAAACCCCCGTGCGAAAATCCACGTAAAATTTCGTAATGATAATTCGAGGTTTTATTACTGCGGCGTCAGATTTAGTCGTTGCTTAAAAATGAAAATTATTATAAGTAACACTTAGCCATGGTATTAAACGCAATAATAGTCACGATGTCGCGATGTGTTCAAGCCAAAGGTCAAAATTAAGGGTAGGCAAGCACTACTTTTATCTATTTGTTATTTGCTCCGTGAATGGAAAACTTTTAGTGTTGCTAAATTCGAAATCTAAATCCCACTCTCTCTCACGCCTTCCTCGGTATAATATTAAGGGTGACCGGATAAATCAACACACGTACGAATCGACACACTTTTTAAAACTAATATAAAGTTATTAAAAGAACGAAAAAAAACTACTCTAAAGTCCGATCTAACCGAACCTAATTAACCTTTTTTTAAATAGATGATTTTAAAAATTACTTGTATTTACCACTTTATTGATATACACAGATCAACATGTTTCGAAAGCGATGCTTTAATAATAATGAATAATAATTGGATGATTTGTATAGCGCCGTTTTTTACTTTACTAATATACACATATCTGCATGTTTTGAAAGCGATGCTTTCTTCATCAGGAATGTAGATATGTCGTAGATCAGCGACATATATTTGGTCCTAGATCAGCGACCATCGGCATGCTTTCACGTATACAAATATCTCTTTGTTTCTATTATCTATAGTTTGCCCCTACTAAGGACGACTTATAATAGACTTATTTAAGGACAAGAATTATAATATAACAGACTTATTGACACATGAGAACGGATCGCTTCTTCGACTCGTTCTTGTGTTCAAGAGCTCGGCTGTCGAATAGTCTGCCGGCCTCTGTATTTCCTCCACCCTACAAATGGGTCTCGTCAAGATTCAAGTTCACTACTTCCTATCCTCTAAACGACCCTTTCACAGCATCCCCAAATACGATATAGGCTTTGAAGGAAATTATTTCCCTCAGAGTCCTCTGTGTGGAGTAACTGTAAAACAAATGTGTATTATATTTATACTCGTAAATGTCGGTTAGGTTAGGTGGGATATTTAGTTAGGTACATTGTGTATAATGGGATGTTGGTCGGTTGCTTACCTTGTCGAAAGCGAGCGGCCTGTGCCGTACTACGTCGTGGGGATCCATGGCCGCGCGCGGGGGGCGGGGGGGGCGGGGCGGGCCGCGGGGGCGCGGGGGCCCTAGCCCAGCTCGCGCGGGCTCTGCCCGTGCCGCCCCATGCTGCCCGCTCTCACCCCCGCATGGAACCTGCACAACAAACAACAACAATTTAATACAAATACTAACGATAATAAAACAAAATTAAACATGATTCTGGCTCCTTTCCAAACCAAAAAAGGGTCTCTACAACATTATAATGACCGCTGAGAGCTCCATTACAATCTCTATTTTTTTTAAATGTGCCGATTATTAGAAATAGAGATTGCAACTGAGCTATCAGCGGTACACCTACTTCGCACTAATTGTATTATATTGTCCAATACACACCAATAATAATAATAAGGACAAAAACATTTCAAAACCATTTTAGTATGATCAATTCTGTGGTACAAAATTATATTTCAGCACATTAATAACCCCATATTTAATACAAATAGACTAGAGCACACTTACAATACTCGTCTCAATTTTAATGGAGGATTAATGGTTCCTAAGCGTACAAACAAGTATGGATAGAGAACTTTATATCACATGATTCCTAGCTGTTTAAATATGTTACCCGCTGAAATAAAAATATGTTTTTTTAATTTTATTATATACTGTAAATTTATTATAAGGTTTTGAATGACAAGCACCCGTTAGTCAAATTACTAAAATGTATTTGTCTATACTTGTCATTATCATTTAAGTAGTTATTATTACTAATAATTTACTATTATTTGTCAGTAAATTAGTTTAGACATTTCATTTTAACGTAATAATATATATTTATTTAGCAAATGACAAAAAGTCACTGCTCAGCTATACATTCGGGATCCGGAGTGTAGCTAGTTTTCAGCAGTGCTTATAGAAATTAGATGAAATTAAAGTTTCATAAAATCTCTACACTTAAATAAAAATATTTTTTCAAGTATCCATTGTATTATTACTATCAACGATGTTATACGGCTGACTGTGCAGTCAGCAACCATTCGATGCAGAACTCATTGAAGCACTGCAGCGATGTCGACCTTCGAATAAATAGTGGTATTTCATTCCAGGAGGAAAGCAAGTAAATGGTCTCTGGCATATATTGTGTGCATGAGAATCGCGGGACCATTGCATTTCAACAAATAGTCATCAAATAAATAGGTAGGAACCTTCAAACTCATCAAATTGTACATTGAACGCCTTTGATTTAACTTCCTTCTGTTCGACATACTTAGTATCCTGTACCAATAAAGGTAAGGCGAGATAAGGCGTCTCGGGACATTATAGCAATATCAGACACATCCATTTTGGACACGTTGCAATCATCACGAGCAGCGTGATTTCATGTCGCAAATCTCCCATTGTTAGTACAATGGGAGAAGCTCTAGGAGGACTCCATCAATCAGTAATTTTACAGTCAAGGAAATTTGAATCGAGAGACAAAGGAAAATATTACATCTATCTATATCATTTGAAATTGAGGATTTTTGTATAGATGCAAGCTTAAAGTTTAGCTAGTTGGAATATTTTAAAATTAAACTATGTATTTAATCATTGAAAAAGATAACATTAACACATCCCAAATAAACCACGAAACCGAAAAAACGATAGAAAATAAAAAGCTTTCAGTCGCATCTGGGACTCGAACCCAGGAGACCTCTACCTATCCGGGGTGACCGCTTAACCAACATAGCTAATGAGACCAGTTCAATTTACGCCATCTACACCGATATCATACTTCAAGTTCAAGACTTGTTAATATTATCCTCCATTTTTTAAATCCCATATTATTGGCTGCTTTCCTTATGATGATCGCAAAATTCTACCCGAACACAATTGTAATCTGAATAGGGTCTTGGATATACCTACCCTATTGAAGTATGATATTGGTGTAGATGGCGTAAATTGAACTGGTCTCATTAGCTAAGTTGGTGAAGCGGTTACCCCGGATAGGTAGAGGTCCTGGGTTCGAGTCCCAGATGCGACAGAAATCTTTTTATTTTCTGTTGTTTTTTCGGTTTCGTGGTTCATTTGGTATGTGTTAATATTATCTTTTTCAATGATTAAATATTACAACGAGGTTTACAAACTTCAATACGTTATAAAAAAATAAATTGAATAAACTATATATTATTATTAAACAATTTAAAACTTACTGTACGAGTATCACTTTATCAATACGTACATATCAACATGTTTCGAAAGTGACGCTTTCCTCATCAGGAATATACAGAATACTAAAAAAATATAGTGTCAAGTATAGACAAATGATAAACATTGAACACACATATATCACTTGTCTATATTTAACATTATTATTTTTTAGTATTCTATATATTCCCGATGAGGTAAGTTTCGCCGTCGAAACATGTTGATATGTAATTATATATTAATAAACAGGTGATTACAAAGTAATTTTTAATTCATTCATTAATAATGAATGACGCCACAAAGTGAATACCAATCTTTTGAAGAACTTATATATTATTATGTTTCAGATACATTTTGTGTTTGTGTCTATGCAAAGGACATCTTTACTTGGCCATTTTTCGTTGTACGTTCACGATATTAGACGCATAACGCAATACAATGTGAAAAAAAAAATTCCCTTTGTAAGATCAAACTAAAAAATGCTTTATTTTTACCATTCTGATATTTGAAAGAGTATGTAAAATAAAGCTTGTAATTTTGGGCGGTTGATTCAAAACATTAAAGACGGAGGAAAGAGTCTCGCAAAATCATTTGGTATTTTGTAAAATAAAACGGAATATTTTGGTGATAGCACCCAGAAATTTAATCGATTGCTATTAAACACCGAACAGACAATCCCAAGAACTGTGATCTACGAGGTGTGTTCAAAAGAAAAGCTGAATTTTGAATTTTCGCGGGCTGTGTACATTCGATTATCGATTTTTTTTTTGTTATGTTCGTACACATATGTTTATCATATGTTAGCATTATCAGCCATTTTGAATCAGTGGTTTGTTTTTGACAACTGGAAAGGTTAGTCACGTTTTTGGGTGTTCTTCGATTTTTTAGTAAAAAATCGAAGAAAAAACAAAATGTGATTAACCTTTCCAGTTGTCAAAAACAAACCACTGATCCAAAATGGCTGATAATGCTAACATATGATAAAAATATGTATACCAACATAAAAAAAATCGATAATCGAATGTACACAGCCCGCGAAAATTCAAAATTCACCTTTTCTTTTAAACATCGATACCGATTTAACGAAAACTGATGTTGCCAATTTACATAAGACCTTCCTACTTTTTGGCTACAGACAGACCATTGAAAAAGATTATCTGTTAGAATTCGAATCGATTTTTTTTTTGCTTATTTCGGGGACACAGACACTCCCATAACACTGTGATATCAGTTTTTTTTCTTTCAGTAGTTAAATAGAACATATTTTATTATCAATACAGTTTTCGTAAAATAAAATATTTATGCGGGTACCACACAAGAGTCCCAGCTGCTCTCAACCGTCTGATCCCAGTGATGCTATGGCAATGCCCAATCGGGGTATATTGTGAGGCTGAATGTATTGAGGAGGGGAAGAGGAAGGTGGGGAAATACCTGGCTCTTCAGACCTGGTCACCAAACACGGCTAAAAGCCATTTCAAGCAACGTTTCAATTCTGAATGGTGGTCTTTCACCAGGGCGATACTGAGAGTATCTTACACTCTGATAATGACAAGCCTTGTCTCTATATTCATGATAAAATAAGTACCTACTTAAGAAAAAAAAAAAAAAAAAATTAGAGAATTTTTCTGAGTTTGTCCTTAATTTTTTCATTAATTCCTTCATAACAGCTATTTCGAAAAATCTAAAAAAGATTCGTTTACCATTTTCGTCTTCCTAAAAACCTCATTTTTATTTTTAAATTGTTGTACCTTTCGCGGAAGAATGGACGAAAACAATGTTATCCAACGGAAAGTGGAAATTATCAAATGTTCTTTGAATTTTTATACCGCCATTTTCAACCTGCATTCCCTTTTCAACATTCCGGGGATTTTTTATACCCCTCGCAATTCACGTGCGAGGCGAGGGTAGTTTCAAGAAATCAATATGGACGACTCATATCATAGAAGAATTTAATCTGGTGAGCTGGAAATAGAATGCTGCCGTCAAAGATAAGGGACACCCACCAAATATTTATGGTAATCATAATTCTCTAGTGCAGTGTTCTTCAACCTTTTATACGAACGGATCAGTGAAAGAGGAGAAACATTTCGCGAAACACTGATTCAAAAACAAACAGTTAATTATATCTTACTTTTACCTATTGTCATAATCTTTTTTTAATATTTCAACGGTCCTCGTTTTCCATTATTTCGAGGCCCGATGGCGGTTCGTCATTTTTTTGTTGGGTTATTTGATCAGCCTTTTATTATTTTTTGTTACAAATCAGCGTCGTTATGATTTTTTTTTTATATTTCAACGGTCCTCGCTTTTCACCGGTTCGCGGCCGACGGTTCGTCATTTTTTGTTGTTGTTGGGTTGTTTGATCAGCAGTTGATCTTCAAAAAATGGTGGTTAACAGGACCCTTCGATTTTCAAAATATTCAAAATGGCTCTTATCGCCGATTTGCGACGATACAACTCCAGGACTGAGCATTGCAAACACTCGCTTGTACCTAGATTACATAAAGTTAGTAATAGATACGCAGATGTGGCGGATCTAATTAACTGCAGGAAAGGTAAGTACAAGAAGGCTATACTATCATATCTTTTCAATCAATATTAATTTAACTTAAGTTTACTGTATGTTTTATATATATGCATATCTTATTATATTGTATATACTCTGTAATGTCATTGCAGACCTAATGCCACATTCAATAGTTACGTTTTTTTTAAATTATTTTTGCTATATTGTTATGCTTGTATGTAACTGTGGCATGTAATTATTGTATATGGTATATTTATACCGTTCACATTAAATAAATAGATACCGAATGTGATGGCCGGTGAAAAACTGGCCCTGGTGCGTTAGATATTAAGAATTTATCCTAGCACCTCCGGATATGTGTATTTAAGAAATGTATAATATCAGTACTAGTATTTGGAGCAAACATGAACTTTCAAACATGGACTTTCACCAAAGAACGTTGTGACAAAAAATCACCACCGCACAAATACTCATGGAAAGATAAAAGTTAGGTGCATCCTTGCTAGATAAAAAGTCGAATGATTGAATTAGGAGCGAGTCGAAGGTTTGCAACATTACCTTCACAATCTCCTCATGCTAATGTGGGAAAATGCTGGGCACATCACTAACAATTTGACACACCTTTGAAATTTTAATTACCGATAAAAGTTTATCTTTAAGTAGATCCTTCTTTGATCGTTAATAATGATTAGTGAAGTTTTCGTGGACCGGTAGTTGAAACCACTGCTCAAGCAGACTAGAATGTTCAATAAAATCAATTTATCTTTTACGACGAGTTTCGTCGCATCGGAAAAGAATTCACCAGACGCACCTTCACATTGATAGCATCAGGGATCCTTAAATTCTTATACTCTTCCAGTTCTGACTGATCAATTTACTTTAAAAGATGGTGGGTGCTTCCACCAATAAAATTAAAAATGAAAGAACCCAGTTAAAATATACCCTTTCGCCCACGGTTTTCGTCTAAGGATTATTATTAAATTGTATCAATTTTCGCAAAACGTTAATAGCCATAAAATGTTTCAAGGTACAGCTTTATAATGTTTAGTTAACAGCAATTTAAAATCAAACTACCTCCTTCTTGGGAATACTTTTATCCATCCTCCGCTGAATTAACCCGTTTTGTTTACTTTTAATATCTTAACTTTGAACATGTCCTACAAATCCTACCGGACGTCATCTGGCAGTTAGAGGAGGTTCGTTAAACTAGATGACGAAACTTTAAACGTATTTGTTTTTGTATAACGGATAATAGGGAGTTATATTCAAAATATATTTTAGTTTTACGCATTCAAAAAACCAGGATAACTTTGCACATGTAAACTCGGGTCGATTCACAAGATCCTCATTATAACTTACATTCCGACAACTTACAACTAACACAGCTTTTGGACAAAGAAATTTGAAATATTTCTCAATAAGAGTATTTAACATCCTCCCTCTAGCAATAAAAACCATTAAATTAACCGACTTCAAAAGAAGTATTAAGATATGGATCATGGATACGGGAAGGGGGGATATAGCTATGATATTGCAACCGAACAGAGTATGTTTTCTTCTAAATTTAAGAATATTATTTTTATAAACAATAATTATTAATCTAAAACGCTCATCCAAATTGAAAAAACCTTCCGAGCAAAGATAAATGTCGCCGGCAGGACTCGAACCCGCACCCTTCTAATGTCCGGTTAGATGCTCTACCGTTGAGCTACGTCGGCTTATCGCAATTAAGAATTTTAATTTATTTATTGTTTTATAATTTTCCTCTAGCAATATTTTAACTTAATTTCGAAAACTTACTTAAAAAATTAACAAACTTATAAAAAACTTGACATAATTTATAATCCATACATAAAACCATGTACGTTACCTTAAAAGGAGGTCACATTTTTGAACTTTTCTAAAACATTATGAAATAAATAAATAAATTTAAAAAAACTCATATTATTTCTCATGCTAAACAATTTTGGATATAGGAAAGTGGCTATGTTTATCTCCAAACGTATTGTTGTATTTTCACTGTCAATAGACCGCCATCTTTCGTGAGGACGTAAATTAAACAGCAGGGATCGTGAACTTGACAATATTCAAGACAGGAAGCATGCTGACAAGATCCCTGAAGGGATGATCAACTATTGACTCGAATGATTTATTAACTTCTGCCAGGGGTGGGAATTCCCCGGCCCGAGACAACTCGTGCGTTATCGGCGTATAATCTAGTTAGGCTGAAATTACCGACGGAAAATACGTTACGGTTGAATCAATCATTTTTGTGGGTAATACCAAATATCGACAGAACAGGGCGTCTTCGATTCAATCAAAATCGGTACCTACCCCACACGTTTCATATTATAATAAAATTATGTTCACATTCCGTAATTTATTCAATACCTTTGTAATTCTCACAAATCGAATGAAGAGTAATTTAAATTTGTTACATATCAAAACCCATGAAATATGTTCCTATAATTTCTTCAAACAATTGGTATTCACTTTGTGGCGTCATTGTTAGTTAATTAATTTAAAAATATACTTTGTTTACACCACTTTATAAATATACATAAACGTCTATATGTTTCGACAGCAATGCTGTCATCATCACGAATACATATATTCATTATTATTATTTTATATTATTGATGATGACAGCACTGGTGTCGAAACATGTAGATGTTTACGTATATTTATGAAGTGGCGTAAACAAAGTATATTTTTTAATTAATCAATTAAATGTTTTCATGTTTACGAAAATTTTATCTCGTAAGTGATTTGTTTCCTTTGCGTGATTCCTTTTCAACATTTTGTTAATGAGATGGCCAGCGTCATCGGGGCTATGGCAATCACAGTCACAATAACGGAAATGCTGTGAGGCTTCCCCATCGTCATCCGGGCAGTTAGAAAGAACCTTTCGACAATCAATTAATAGTTCAAGGCTGTGCTAATGTGAGCTCCTGCTAACTAAATTTAAAATGCGGAAAAAGTGTGCATTATTTCCAATTTTTGTGAGGTACGCCCTATAATTTTGGTTACCTGGTATCTCACCCTAAAATGCTTAAAAAGTGTTTTTAAATCTTTATATTTTTTCACTGCAGGTGCCATTGTACTGGTACATAAACAGAAAAATTATCAATTAAAAATAATAGTCTCGCCTAACAATGACATAAAAAACAAGTATTTTTTACTTTTTTTTGAGTAACAAATTTACCCAACTGAGATTCCAGGGAAGAAATAGCGGAAAAATGGTAAAAGAAGTAACTGAAACGTCAATGGTGTCAAAACTTCTGCAGTTCTACGATTGTTTTAGATAATATTACGTATACAAGTTTTTTTTAAATAGTAATTAATACCTGCAAATAAGCTTACATATGGACACTTTGCACTACTTTTTTTTTGTTATTTAAAAAAATATTGTAAATAAGGTTCCATCGAGGTTCCATTTCGATGGCCTCTATGGTCGAGGGGTAAAGCTCTCGACTACGAATCCGAAGGTCGCGGGTTCCAATCCCGGCGTGCGCAAGTAAATTTTTTACAATTAATTAATTAAAAATAATATGTGGTATATTTGCGCACGTTCCAGAGTGGAAGATACTCTCAGTGTCGCCCTGGTGAAAGACCACCATTCAGAATTGAAATGTTGCTTGAAATGGCTTTTAGCCGTGTTTGGTGACCAGAACTGAATAGCCAGGTATTCCCCACCTTCCTCTTTTCCTTCTCCTTCCCATCCCCAATACCTTCAGCCTCACAACATTTCCCAATTGGGGATGCCATAGTCTCACTGGCTCCAGACGGTTGGGAGCAGTTGAGACTCTTATGCGGTATTCATGTAAAAAAAATCCGAACCACAAATATCATAGTGTTTACAACTACATAATATTGCTGTTTTTGAAAATTTTAATTTAACAATTCAAACTAAACTTTTTAAAACACATACATCTATTTTCTTTTAAATAACGACTTTAGTAGAGCAGAACTGACTACGGCGTTAAATTTCACTTGTTTAATTAATTCAGCCCGTTTATCCATCGGCATTAAATTTTCCGCCTTGTTTGCTTACTTTTAAGTTCTGAGGACAGTGATAGTGAATATTTCATCAGCTAAGAAATGCCGACAACAGTCCCGCTAGCAACACATACCTACGTTAATTGGTATCGACGGAGGAAAACGACTCGAGTGATGTAGAATCGCTCTTGCCATGTGGGAACTTGTACCGTGTACGTGCTACGTGTCGGGAGAAAGACTTACCTACATTAACAGCCAACTAAACACTGTTCATGATTTTATTAGCAGTACGGGAGATACGTGAAAGCCTATTTATTCTAGTATAGCTTTACTGAAAATACTGAGAAAACCAATCAGAAAATTTTATGAAACGTAGTTTAATAAAAAGACATTACCTTAAGGTCCTCAAGTTCTTCAAGCAAGCTGTAATGCGGTTTACAAAACCGTATAATAGATCACGTGCCTTTAATGGAGTTTTATAAGTCTTCTGTCTTATTTCTTCTAAGAAAAAAATATTCTCATCTCAGCAATCACGCCTTATTCATGTCATCGTTTCCTCGTACACTCGTGTGATGAACTATTTTCAAACATTTTCACGAATAAGGTAAACTGAAACTTCTAAAGACAATCTTGAGAGCTCACTGAGTATTACTACTTTTATCGACCAGACATTATTTTTAAGTGTTATTTTCACGAAGCAAAATTAAAAAATGTTTATTTATTAAGTAACGGCAACGCGACCTTAGCCTGTGAGAATGTACGAGTATATATATATATATAATTACACTCAAATGTACGTACATATAAACAACATTTCGGTTAAATATTTTCTTCGACAACATCGTGAACATCGACAACAGCTTCAAAAATCGCAAGCATAATACAGATTTAATACCAAATCATAGTCGCATTTTCGAGAACTTCCTAGGAAATTCTGAAAACTTCCACACGAGAGGATAAGAAGTCAAAAATTATAAGAAAAATAAATTACGTCGGTAATTTCTCATAAATTTATTTAAATATTTCCTCGTGATATGCTCCCTTTGTCGCAAGGTGGAAGGATAATGTGGCACTTGATCTAGAAGTGCCACGAAGGGGCCGGGAGATCTTTCGTCGGACGACCGCTCAAATCATGTAAGCCTTTCGTTTAAACAGGGAACTAAGAAGATTTTCGACTAAAATTCTCACCATTTTGCAATAACGAGATTTGTCGCGAGATAAACTTTGATGCAGTTTGTAAACGTGCACTTATTTCATTCGCTGGGGAGATATTCCAAGAGAACCTGACTTTTATTTGAACGTAAATCTTAGTTAGGTGCTTATGTACAATGTACAAATATAATACGAATCTTAGTTGGGAGAAATAGCAAACGTATTTTTGATTAAGTTTTTAATTTAATAATTTTTTTTTTTACTTCAGCATATAATGTTTATATATTTATTTCAAATAATATTTCTATTTTTAATATTTCTATTCTAATATATACCAGTCTGAAGATGGCCCTAACGAGCTGAAACCCGGTTTCGGTCAAGTTTTATATTTGTTTTTTTATAATATACTATTTCAAATAACTTATTTCAGCTTATAAACCTCATTTTAATAAGTTTTAATCATTGAAGATAATATTAACTACTCTCATTTCATTTTGAGAGTTGTTATTATTATCTTCAATGATGTAAACCATTTTATTATTATAATTTCTTCAAACGATTGGTATTCACTATATGGCGTCATTATTAATAAATTAATTAAAAATTACTTCGTAATGACCACTTTATTAATATGTACATATCAACATGTTTCGGCTGGGAAGCTCTTCTCATCAGGAATATACAGAATACTAAAAAGTAATAATGTTAAATATAGACAAGTGATATATGTGTGTTCTATGTTTATCATTTGGCTATACTTGACATTATATTTTTTTAGTATTCTGTGTATTCCTGATGAGGAAAGCGTCACTTTCGAAAAATTTGAAATGTACATATTGATGAAGTGGTGATTTTACAGTAATTTCTAAATAATTTAATAATAATACATAGTTTAATTAAAAAATATCCTAACTCGCTAAACTACAAGGTTGAATCTATGCAAAAATTCTCCATTTCAAATTATATAGATAGATGTAACATGTTACGAGAGAGATGCTTTCCTCATCAGGAATATTTATATTTATTTTTATCAGTATCAGTATTCTGTATATCCCTGAGGAGGAAATCATCGCTTTCGAAACATGATGATATGTACATAATAAAGTGGCGATTACAAAGTAATTTTTAATTCATTTACTCATTTTATTACCATTATTCATTATTTCAAACATCTTCTTGTAACACTTTAGGAAACATTACTACGTAAACATATAACCATGTAAACGCAATATGTACACTACGTTTACTACACAACCATTGCTCAAAAGAGAAGTACAGTATTGTAAATTGAATTAAATTGTATTCAATTTCAATAATAAAAAAATAATTAAAAGTTTTTTTTTTTAAAATGAACATATATTGAAAATCATATCATTTAGAATGGAAAGCACTGTTCAACAGTAAAACCTAAAAGATTATCCCGTTTTAGGACTCTAAAAATAACAAGCAAAAAAAAAATCATCTGAATACCGCACAAGAGACCCAACAGCTCCCAATGTCCGGAGCCAGTGAGACTATGGCATACCCAAATGTGAGATTTTATGAGACTGGAGAGAGTGGGATGGAAAGGAGACGGGAAAGAGGAAGATTGGAAAGAATCTGACTATTCATATCTAGTCACTAAATACGGATATTATTATTTCAAGCAAGGCTTCTAATATGAATGGTGGTCTTTCAGAAGTGCGATACTTAGTGTATGTACCACTTTGTAACATGCCCCAAAGATGCTTTACACTATTTTGTTTATATAATACGTGAAGTTACATATATATGTTTTTTTTAAATAATTTTTTTGTGTCTTGCTACATAGCAATCCCGTGAGTTATAAAATTCATTTAGGCACAAAATAAAATTTTAAATTACACAAGAGCTACAAAAAAGGAACAACATTGAAAATAACATAATAACACTAAACAACGGGTAAGGATATGCGTCTACTTTTATATCCTTCGTGAATTTTTATTATTTATATACTCTCTGATGTCATTGTACGACCTAATGCCACATTTAATAGTTACATTTTAAAAAATTATTTTTGCTATATTCTCACCCTTGTAGTTAACTGTCACGTGTAATTATTGTTTATGGTATATTTATACCGCTGATATTAAATAAATAAGAGTAAGATTTATGATATAAACACAAATAATTTATGATTTATATTTTTGTAAAACAACATTAACATGCTGCGAGCGGAAAATTTTCCATCACGCTCCTCGCATTTGATTGTGTATTTTTTTTAGCGGGTTTAGGCCCTAAACAAAAGGGCGGAAGTTAACAAGGTAAGCAACAATACTACTCGCCCTGAATACTAATACGACCCCAACAAGGACTGTCGAGTAGGTATTGAAATCTGTTAATACCACCGAAATAACTTTCAGGGTGTGATGCTCGCCTGACACATGGAAGGCGTGCATTCTATACAGATATATACCCTACCTTACTAACATAAAAATACAAAAATTATTGGGTATTAGAATCAATCTAGACTTCAAAAAATACGCGCGAAGTTCCAGCTACGAATCACAGCACTGCGCGCGCCCCACAGACTGCCCTACTACTATAATGTGTCAAAAGCAGGAACTAAATATGAAAATTACGCAAATGTCATGTTCAAATGTTGACTGTATTACAAAAAAAATAGATGTGTGCGCAATGCGTATTCAAGGAAAGACTCGTTTGTGTTAGTGTTGAAACAGGCCGTGCCTTTCGGAACAAATAACAAATGTAACAATTAGTGCCATATGTTGGTATCTTTATTAATTAGTACAACTTGTATCATGAATATTGTGTCGGTTTTATTCCACGCGATTATGCGGTTGAAAAAAAAGGAAATTTTATAAATCCAATAATTGGCCTCTAATATGCATAAATGAAGCGGTTATTTCGATATTTGATGTGGCAAGTAAAAAACTCTGTTCACTCCACTGGTAAGGTACTGTGATAATATGATTGTATTTGGGACAACCCTATTAATAATGTTTTTTTCGGGTTATAAAGAAAATGTCTTTTATGTGCATTATTTTTCCTTCTCTTCCTCACTTTCAACCTCACAATATACCACAAATGCTATAATTCCACTGACTCCAAGCAGTTGAGTATCTTGTGCGATATTCAGATAAAACAATTAAAACTTTTTACCGAAGGGTTTAAATAAAAACAGTAAAAAACTCATAAAAAAAGCGTTATTCAAAGTTCAGATATTCTAATCAAAGAGTAGGGTTTAAAAAATAAAGACTCTGTTAACGTACCTGCAGAACGTTCGATTTTGACCATGAACATTAAGAGTTACCTGGTCATAAATATAGTTGTAAGTCACTAGCTATAAGTCTTAGTTGTAATTCACTAGGTATAAGTCTTAGTTGTAATTCACTAGGTATAAGTCTTAGTTGTAAGTCACTAGCTATAAGTCTTCGTTGTAAGTCACTAGCTATAAGTCTTAGTTGTAATTCACTAGGTATAAGTCTTAGTTGTAAGTCACTAGCTATAAGTCTTAGTTGTAAGTCACTAGCTATAAGTCTTAGTTGTAATTCACTAGGTATAAGTCTTAGTTGTAAGTCACTAGCTATAAGTCTTAGTTGTAAGTCACTAGCTATAAGTCTTAGTTGTAAGTCACTAGCTATAAGTCTTAGTTGTAATTCACTAGGTATAAGTCTTAGTTGTAAGTCACTAGCTATAAGTCTTAGTTGTAAGTCACTAGCTATAAGTCTTAGTTGTAATTCACTAGCTATAAGTCTTAGTTGTAATTCACTAGGTATAAGTCTTAGTTGTAATTCACTAGGTATAAGTCTTAGTTGTAATTCACTAGCTATAGGTCTTAGTTGTAATTCACTAGCTATAAGTCTAAGTTGTAAGTCAATAGCTGTAAGACTTAATTATAATAAAGCTTTTATTCAAGAAGATATGCAGGGGTAGGGCAATGCAATATGTTCCATAGGTTACAATATTAACACATAAAAAATAAAAATTAAATTAAAAAAAAATATTGTTTAATACAAAATGAAAAACGTTTATGGTGGATATTTGACGGTTTCCCGTCTCCGGGGGGGCAAAAGGGGGGACTCCATTCAGGTAGACATGGCAGTAATGAAGGTATTTTTAGATTGGTGTACTCAGGACCATAAGCTTCCCATGCATATGTATATACGTCATTAGTTATAAGTCTTACTTATAAGTGACTAGTTATAAATCTTAGTTGTAAGCCATTAGCAATAAATATTACCTGTAAGTTATTAGTTATAAGTCTAATTGAAAGGTTATCGTTTAAATAAATTAACTTATGAAGTGCCCTTGAGGTGATTTTTCCACGAAAACGGCGCTGTAAAAGTAACCCATTTATTATAATTATTGAATATTTGATAATATTTGAGACGTGATCTTCCAAGGGGTGCAATAGCGGAAATTCAAAGGATTTGGGAAACGATAATCGTAAAAATTGTTTGACGTAAAGATAAAATTGATCATACTATTGTATGAAGCTATCACTTGGTAGTTATCCATTATAATCAAATGAAACACTCAAACTTTGTTAAAATCACATTTATTTTATACGCCTACCGGTTTCGGAACAACCGTTCCATCGTCAGGGTAAGTGTATACACTCCCCCCACCTCGCGTATAAAATAAATGCGGTTTAAACAAAGTTTGAGTGTTTCATTTGATAAAATTGATCCATAACACTATCTTCACATTCATTTAACATTCAGGGATATACGAGTAGTCAGCAATGTTGAATCATATCGTTAAAAACATCAGGTTTATTTAAAGGAGATTTTTACGAATCATTTACCCTTCGCTTACCCTTCCTTCCCTATAAATTGATAAGGTTTTTCCGCCTTTGTTCAATGTTAAGTAGGTTAATTGGATGCTGCGCGTATCTGATCTAGAGATAACTTTGGATCAAATTACTCCTCTGGGAGTATAAACAGTTCATATATTTCTTTTTGTGGGCACCATAACGTAGACAAAATCTTGGAAATAGCTATTTCACCGGCTCTCAGCCGCTCCGCACTGCTTCTATTCTCGAGTAATTCATTTTTATGACACCCTTTGTAGGAAAACTGCCATGTGACAATAGATACCACAGGAGAGCAGAATAAATATCACCAACAAAAGTTTCAAAGAAAAAACGAATGTAATTGAAATTTTCATCCCTACGACACTTCGCCCTAACATATCGGTGTTTGAATAACATTTATTTTTTCTTGTTTGATCCTTTAATAAAATAGTTTTGAAAATTACGTTTACATTTTTATATTTACTTCACCCATGGGGCACTGAGGTCTCCCTATTCTAGGCATATTTTATCTGTGGGGATGATGTGAGAATTTTTTTTTCTGGAAAAGGTTAGAGTGAATCTGGATCTTGAGGTAATCTATCTAGTTAAGAGTGCGGACACATAGAATCCAGCAAGCATCCCACAACTGAACCAAAACAAATCATGAAAACAGTTTAATCTCATGCAGAAAATGTAAACCGGGTACAAATAATAAGCAAGTGTTTGGCGTATTTCTCTGCTACGCATCAGTGCTGAAGTATTTTTTTAAAGAATTTAATGTAAATCAATTTTAATAATGTTATGATTAAGTTCTGCAAGTATTTTTAGTTTTCATTATTGTGACAGCTGTTTCGGCGTTTAAGGCCATTTTCAAGCTGTGGTTAATCCACATTGGAGTGGGAGTAAATAAAATCATTTAAATAAGTCGTCACAATGTGGATTAACCACAGTTTTAAAATGGCCTTTAACGCCGAAACAGCTGTTACAATAATAAAAACCAAAAATTCTTGCAGAACTTAATAATAACATTAATAAATTTGATTTACATTAAATTTAAAAAAATAAATAAATTGAGTTCTACGAATTAAACACAAAAATTAATAAGTGCTGAAGTAATTAATAGCGCTAGTTCTTCGGAGCATCTTCCATTCAAATACTGGTAGAACGCACACAGCATTCTCACTCAACGTCAATACCTCCGTCATACTGAAAAATATTTATACAACTAAACAATATCTATTATCGAATGATGTGCAAATCAGAATAGTTTATTTAAAATGATGGACTCACTTTCGAACCGTAAAATTTCCTGATTTATACGTCATATATGAACGATCTACGTAGAATTTGAAAGAGGAGGTCCAAAAGTTTCGAATCCCACCGCTAGATGGCTCATAGTTGCGCAAACGATCGCTAGAGGGATCGCGCCGCCAAGCAGCCATTTCGCGCATGTATGACTTTAATTTCGCACATTCTCCTCTGATACACGCGGTTGACCCGAACTTTTTCCTTTTGCTCAAATTTTGGTTCAATATTAAAACAGGGACGAAAGGTACGCCGCATAGTTGCCGACTCAGTTTCACAGAACTCACGAACACAAAAATCCTTGTGATGCATAGTAGACGTTTTACTCATAACTGCTTGGCAGTTACACCACTCTGTGACGGGTTGGATAACTTACCCAGTTTCTGCGCTATGACAGACGACAAGCGACACCATTCCTAAATAAAAGGGAAGAAGAAGGTCGAGCGAGAGCCCAAATGTCTTGGCCGCAAGGTGACCTCGCCGCGGTTAGCTGTTCTGTGGGTGAAGGAGGGAGTAATTTACTATGACGAATTTGTGAATCTTATGATGATTCATCCCTATCTTCTCATAATATAATATTTACTTATTGTGACTTGTCTCCCAAAGCTAAACTTATGAGGAGGCTATGCTGTCTGAAAATAGAACGTAAATCCTTTTATTACAATGTCACCTTTTAAAATGCCGAATTAATTAATTATTGATTCCAGAAGATTTCACTAACTTGAACAATTTAATTATGTTATTTCGACAACAAACTTTTTCATACATTATATGCTTCTTTTATTCAAAACTAGCTAATGTGTACCCGGCCTTGCTCAGGTTTTATTTATTTTGTTAATGAAGTTATGAAGTTGTGAATTCTTGCTTGTCGTTTGGTTGCCATAATTGATTAACGTAATGCCTTGTGATGACTATTACTATCTCTAAACAAATAAACATTCTAATAAAAATTTGAGAATTTTATTTCAATTCAAAAATTTATTTTTTCAAAATATATCTGAATAATGAAGTTTTTAAGTAGGTACCTACTTGTGTTTTCCAATTTGAAAATATTCGACCCAAAAAAAACCTTTGCCTTTTCAATATGTAATCTGTGGCTAACCAGAGTGGTATATCTATGAGCTAACCTCAATACTACATGTCGGGTTTAATGTTTTTGATACTAAGTTTAAAATTAGTAATTTTTAATAGCAAAAGTTTTACATATTGCCTTTCATTCAAAGTACTATCTAAACATTCGCGTCACTAATAAGAAGAAACTGCTATTTTTAGCGAAACCGTTCGAGTAATTTTCGAGGTAATAGAGGACTGACGCACAAACATTCATTTTTACATATAGAGATTATTAATGTATCAAGTGCAAACAACCGACTCAAATAATACACAATACCCCCTTAAAACCGCATCAACCCCAAAATATGATAAAATTATTTTCAGATTGATCGCCGAAAGCCCGAATTAACGAATTTCCGTTGCGATTTAAGTTCAGTGAATCGCTCGGAAATCCATATCCTTAGCCCGAAACGGAGGCGCGAAAGAAACGAGGTCAGAGGCTTTAGGGGGAGGTGTTTTGCTTTTCGCTCGGTCATGAAATTTTAGGCGCTTTGAGTGAGCAGCCATTTTTTCACCTATGTATAAAGCAGGCATTGATACAGCTTTGTGACTAATTTGAATTTTTATAACACATGCCACATAAACGGGGAACCCCCGAGCTTTTTTCCATGTCGGCCGGCACGAAAACAACCGAGAAGGAAAATGTATTTATATACTGTGATGGTTTATTTTGTGATGTTCCAATATGAGAATATCTGATAGAAACGACTTAAAAAGTCTGTTGAAACAGATTTTGTGGAAACCCCCTTTTGTCAAAGTTTTGATGTGATGAATTGTGGGAAATTATCAAATTTAAGGAAAAAACATTTGTTATTATTATTAAATAAAACAAACACTTTGTTTGAAACACTAATTGATTTTAAATTCATCACCAACCGTTTACGCTTTACCTGAGCTTCGTCAGGGTAAAATTTATAACTAAACATAGAGTGGACATATATATAGGTGATGCATAAAAAACAAAATGAGAGGGAGACAAAATATAACACGAAACAATTAAACAGTGAGACAGAGATATGCTTTATGTTATGTAATAGAATAGGACAACATATAAATAGAAAGAGACAGAACCTCAAAAGAGGGAAGGATTTTAAATTACGTTGATTAACGAAAATAGGTAATTATTCATTTATAAATCAACAATACAGCGGCTGGTTTACCACCAGAACCTCTTATAACGGTGTGCTCTGGCATAGTGAAGTTTAGAGAGCTTTTGGATTATCTAGTTGCGAAGGTTAAAAAAAAGCGTACAGCTTTGAAATATGCATTCAACTATCAAAAAATATGACAAGACATCATATTGTTTAATTCAAAGGATTTTTTTAGAGTAGTTAATAATACTGATAAAAGTGTACATTATTTTTATAACAATGCGTGAAAATTTCGAATCACATAAACAACGATAAAAAATAAAGCGACTTATTGGATTTTTGAAAACCAAATTCGAACCGTAATAAATTCCCAATCAACGAACACCGACACCTACGGTCATGAATATTAACACTGGGGGGATGATCCCACCCCCTTCTATCGTACCCGCCCCTCCCACCGAGAGCATGTTGCCTCTCCTCCCGTAGGGCCTGCTGGTGTCGCCTGGTCTGTAACCTCATGAAAAATTCACAACCCTAATAGGTAAGGCAATAAGCTTAAGCTTCGGATATACGTGACAAGTGTATTCAACAGCGGGTTGAATCCCGATCAAAGTGTGACTTCGCAAACATCCCCTCATAATGAGAATCCTTTGAATAGTTTTGGCCTTTTGATTCAGGGTTTAAGATTCCGTGCTAGATTTTTGTGCGGGTTGCCTGGAGAGGTGAAGAAGAGTCTCAAGCTGTGCCAATTGGTCGCTAGGTCAGAACTCTTTTTATTATCGTAGGACTGTTGTTTCGCTGAGGAAATTAGGTGAGAACGGCAGCTGGGATTGGATACTTTATCGTGTAGGGTTCTTGGCCGTATCCTTTCCACAGACATGTTTTTGTAAGAAGTAAAAAGTTAGGTGTCCATCGACAAAGATATGATTTTTTAAATATAGAAAGGAATATAGGACTAAAGTGTATCAACTTCGGGAGGCGATTTTACGTGATGGAACGAGTAAAAAAGATAAATACCTTTTTGTGTTTTCGTGGAAAGCAAATACTTTGTGGTTTGACATGTTATTGAATAACGCTTTGTTCTGAAACACAAATTTATTTTTAATTTATTGCACACTGGTTTCGTTTATCCCAAGCTACGAAATAAATAAAGCCGTTAAAATTGATAGTAATTTTCTTGATAATCGGCATAACTTGTCCTAAAGTCCCATATTAGATATATTTCCCGTTATGTCCAATGTGAAGTAATGCAAAATCATGTGTTCGAAAATTTGATGGTCTATATCTCCTGTATCATAGATAATTTAAATAGACACTGCAAGTAGAACACCTCGGCCTTTCGTTTAACCAGGCATTTTTGGTGAGTCTTTTTATAAACCTATTTTGTTTTTTATATACCTAAGTCTATTTTGACGGCCTCCATGGTCGAGGG
Organism: Halesus radiatus; assembly: GCA_022606495.2. Lineage (NCBI taxonomy): Eukaryota > Metazoa > Arthropoda > Insecta > Trichoptera > Limnephilidae > Halesus > Halesus radiatus. Next base: position 21,559 of record JAHDVE020002902.1, read on the forward strand.
GTTAGGCTCTCGACTACGAACCCGAAGGTCGCGGGTTCAAATCCCGGCGTGCGCAAGTAAATTTTATTTAATTAATTTGTGTTGTTTCACAATTAATTAATTTAAAAATAATATATAGTATATTTGCGCACGTTCCAGAGTGGAAGATACTCTCAGTATAGCCCTGGTGAAAGACCACCATTCAGAATTGAAACGTTGCTTGAAATGGCTTTTAGCCGTGTTTGGTGACCAGATCTGAATAGCCAGGTATTTCCCCACCTCCCTCTTCCCCTCTCCATCCCCTCTCCAATACCTTCAGCCTCACAACATTCCCCAATTGGGAATGCCATAGTCTCACCGGTTTCAGACGGTTGGGAGCAGTTGCGACTCTTGTGAGGTATTTCATATAAAAAAATTTAAAAAAACCTAGAAAAAATAAAGTGTCAGAACAAAAAAAAGGTTATATAAAAAAAGGTTATATAAAAAAAAGGTTATATAAAAAAAAGGTTATATAAAAAAAGGTTATAGCATATATATATATGTATTTAGAAACAAAATATATCTTGATATTGGCAAGTTGAGTTCCATTTTTCATATTTATTTATTTTCGTGTTTACTCTCAAATAGAGGACTTTTATGTCTCTCGTAAATTAATCCATTGGTATTTCTGGGAAAAATAAGTACAATGGCTTCGCAATTGTATTTAACGAGGTTAAAAATAGAACGAACCAGGAGGGGAAATGTATTTAAAGAAAAGTATTTTCATCCTGTTACGTCAACGTTTCATTATCATTTAACTTGAAAATAAACAGCTAAGATAAATAAAACGATATTTTTTCGTTTACGAAAGAAATATTTCATTTAAACAACTTGATTTAAGTAAACCGTTGACAGGTTTCGGAAGTACCCGTCCTCTGTCAGGACAAAGGTTATAATTTAATGGTTTTACTTTGGTCTTAACGAAGAAAGGGTGCTTCCGAAACCGGTTGACAGTAATGAATTCAGCGGTTAAAACAATACACTTGTTTCATTTAATATATTTATCCTAAGCGATAATGTAACCTCCTACGAACATTAAATTTTCATCATCAAAAATGGTTCTAAACATCTATTTTCAGGTTGCTAACTCCTAACTAACTAACTAACCATCACACCGTTTCCCAGCAGGGATAGACATGGCCCGACTCAAGTATTTGATTCACTTGATCGCGCCATGTCTTCCTCGGTCGTCCCCGGCTTCTTCTTCCATTCACATTCGCGCCATATATTCTCCTTACACTCATTTCTTCGTTCATTCGCTCTACATGACCAAACCATCTAACGGCCGTTCTTCCCAACCTTACTGAGCAACGGCTGAGCCGGAATTTTCCCTCAGCACTGTTCAAATGCACAAATTCGCATTTCCCAACGAAATCTCAGTCAAACGTAGGATCATCTTAAGTTATCGAATTCTGTGGATTAGAGTTCTCCTCAGTGAAAGACTAGTTATAAAAAGTGTCAACAGAGTATCAAATGACAGCGTAAACGTCAAATGTCATAGATATCTATGGTCTTAAACGTCATTCGTTTCGCGAACTATTTTCTGTACCTATTGTATTGACAGTTTTGAACATGGAGAGCGAAAATGAAGATATTTTTAATGTAATACCAATAGCGGGTATGGACAGAGTATATGAAGACAGTGACGATGGAGATATTATTGACATAATTCAAATAGTGGAATGGGCGGAAGTAATTGACGGTAATATCGGGCTACACAGGCGGCGACAGGATGTAGATGTCGATTACGTCGAAATGTTAAATGAAAAAGAATTTTTTAACCGTTTTAGAATGTCAAAAACATGTTTCTTATATGTTTCATGTCGATTTCGTGTTAAGACTGATTGAAAATTGAAAGAACGCACAGAAGACAAACGTCAACAATGTTTACTTCCGTTTTCGCGGCATCGGTAATAGTCAAGGTAACACTTTATTTTTAACAAATGCGTTTTTAAATATAAAATGATGGTGTTTGTATTACAATATTTAAGACAAATAATATGTATTCATAATAAATAGAAAATTAACTCGTCTATGTTAATTTAACATTGAAAGTGTTTACTTTGATGTCATTTTATTGACTATGAACGTGTGGGGGTACAATTATATTTTCCATAGAAGTGGGCGAGTACTTCATAGACAATTTAGGAAGTTCAAAGATGAAAAATGTTTGGAGACAGTCAAATAGCGCGAATACTTAACAAAACACTTGGCTGATCGGCAGCTCAGTTGATCATTCGAAAAGTTGGAGAAAACGGCCGTAAGCGTCCCTTTCTTAATCTTGCTCACTACGCTTACATCAGCCGTGCATTCTTTACAAATCTCAACATTTTTCACACGATCATACATGGTTTTACACACATTCGTCTCAGAGATCTCTTTTCGACAGCATTCAGTCTACTTTCATCCTTCCTCTGCCAGTTCCATGTCTCACTGCCATACATCAGGGTAGGTTTCAGCACTCCATTGTGGACTGCTAGTTCCGCTTCTTTGGACAACTTTTTGTTTGCGCCAACCGCGTTCAGTCCTCCGTTAATGGAGTTTCCTGCATTCACCCTTCTTTCAATGTCCCTATCAGTCTTTCCATCCCTAATTCATAGTTAGGAAAATGTATAAGGTTTTAAAAGATTAAGAACTGTAATCCTAGAATTCAGTGAAATTTGTCCCAAAATGCCTGAAAATAGGTGCACTTTGAAAATAGGTAATAGTAATTTTGAATTTTTTTATGATTAAATAAAAGACAATTTATGATTTTGTTGCACTTTAAAAAAATACATTTATTTTAAAAAAAGTGGAATAAAGTTAAAAATTGTCTTATATTTAATCACTACGATGGAATTCCAGCAAGTATTAACAGTTGCAAAAATAGAAATATTTTAACATTTTTCCTAAAATTCCGTTTGAGGATTATTGTCTTTTGAAACCTTTATATTTTACTAATTACCCTTATAGAATTGACAGCTAAATTATTATTTGTATTTCTTGAGTTAGCTACCGGCAAAGTGCGTATCTTTAGATGCTGACTATTAAAATAAAGTGTTAATTCTATTTATTGAAAGCCACGATGTGACAATGTACTTTCAAAATAAACTAGCCCCAAAGAAAACTTCACTATCTTGGTCGTATTATAAAGAACCAAAAATTCTAAATTATTCTGTTGATAATCTGGGATGATGAAGGTTCAGGCTGAACTGAAACCGGTTGGTTAACATATAAAAATAAAATAAAAAGCGGTATTCAAACTAAGTTATTTTATTTTAATATATAATTATATCTACCCACAAAGTGTTTGCTACAAGTGAAAAAAAAAAAAAAAAAAAAAAAAAAAAAAAAAAAAAAAAAAAAACAAAACAAAACAAAACAAAACAAATACAAAAAAAACCAAAAAAAAAACAAAAAAAAAAACAAAACTAAGATATGTAAAAAATTTGAGATTTTGAGTTATGAAAGATTTTGGGTAGCAAAAAGAATATTCTTGCCGCCTGTAAAACAATGATACCTCAAAAGTGTATAAACTGTGTGTAAAAAACAGGCTTAATGTCCATTTACTAGAGTGCAATACTGTAATAGTTTAAGTTTATTAACCCTACAAATAAAGGATTAACTTTTATATCGAAACATTTTAAATTTGTGTACTAAAGTCACATACCCATCTAATAGCGTGTAAAATTTTATATTTGTAAAGCGAACGGGACCGTTGGGAAGTTCCAATTTCTTAAGATTCACTTGCAAGGGTTTTAGAAAATACGCATTATCTTAGTTAAATGTTTTAAAAATAAGCAACTCCAGTGAAAAAGAGTATGGTTTAAAACTATATTTATATTCATACTAAGGTTGAGTTCAAACAAAACCGGTCGATAATGTATAAAAATATAAATAAAATAAAGAGACGAAAAATTTTTTTTTTCATATAAACTATTATTATTCTTTGAGTTTGAGTTTATAAAAAGGTGCATCATTTTATTACTCATCTTTAGTAAAGTTTTTGTTTACCATGAATAGAATATAAAATTATGTACGATAAAGCTCATCCTTGTTTTGACATTTGACATTCTAACATCAAAACCGACCGGCTATAGATTTGGAGTGTTTTGGCAGGCTTCAAAAATTTTACTTTTAAAATTATTTTAACTGTTAAAACAATCTTTAGAAAAAGAAAATAAATATACTGGTATTTAAGTTAGAACGTCATTCGATGGATATAGATTTTTTTAAATGTCCTAGAGGTCATTATTCTCGTAAATTGTATTCACAGTGCGAGTTATTCCAGATTGCAGCTTGCATGGTGAAGATTGCCTTGACCACGGCCAACCTTCCAGCCTGAAGAGAGCACCAGAGCAAAAAGACAATTTAATAGATTCAAAAGTGGTTAAAATGGTAAGAGGAGCTAAATTAGCTAACAGTAAAACAGATGCTGACATGAAAGCAATGATATTTATACATAAAATAACAAACAAATTACCAAAATATTTTCTTAAACTGTCTTAATGATGTCCTTGTTGTACCGGTATTTTAATGGGAGATGCTCTCAGGAACTAGCGTCATTAATCCCCTCGGCACTGGTCCACAGTCAGGAAACGCGCCCAACATTTGTACACGCTTGATATTTGTCACATGAGAGCGGGTCGCTCTCGTTATTGCTCGTAACCGCTCGGATATAGAATGAATACAACATAGTTATCTTCAAGACCCAGTTTCAATCCTTTCTTTCCTCTACAAGACCTTCCACACAGCATCTCCAAAGATGACATAGGCCTTGAAGGAAATTATTTCCCTCAAGCTCTCCTGTGTGAACTAACTGTAAAAAAATATATATGTATATACAACAAGGATATTTGTTATGAAAAATATTTATTCATCTTGAGTAATTATTTCACTAACAAAAATATTAATTAAGTAAATTAAATAAATTAAATTCTAGCCCTGCGTTTGCTTAAGGTAGTTACTAGCCGAAAGGACGCGGATAAGTATTCAGCCTTCTTTCTTGAATTGACATCGCCGCGGCCAGGCGATGTTAATTTGACTCGTCAGAGATATAAACTTAATTTCATTTCATTCTTTCAATCGTTGAGTTATTTTTTTAACAGCAATGTGCCGTAGTATAATTGTGGCGGTAGATCGCGCAGAGTTCAGAATGGACAAGTGATTGTTTCACATAGAATTTTATTTTAAAACTAGCTGATGTGAACCCAGCCTTGCTCGGGTATTTTTTTGTTTGGAATAAAGTTACGAATTTGTGAATTCTTGCTCGTCATTAGGGTACCATAATTAATTTGACAGCGTAACTATTTCCAAATAAAGAAACATTCTTTTGAATATTTTATTTCATCGCAAACTTTTATTTTTTCAAAACATATCTAAATCATAAAGTTCATAAAACACGAGTAGGTACCCACTTAAGGGTACCTACTCGTGTTTTCCATTTTGAAAATATTCTACCCAAAAAAACCTTCTTCTTTTGAATATGCAATCTCTGGCTAACCAGAGTGTTATATCTACGGGCTAACCTAAATAAAACATGTGCTGGTTCAATGTTTTTCACACTGATTTTAAAACGTTACGGCAACAGTTTTGCATATTGGATTTTATTCAAACTACTTTCTAAGCCTTTCCGGCACTAATAAAAACAAGGTGCGCTATTTTCAGCGAAACCGGTAGAGTAATTTTCGAGAACATCGAGGACAAACAAACAAACTTACATTGATTTATATATATATATATATATATATATATAAATGGCGCCGTTAACAAAACGCGAATGTTCGGAACATTATCGATGCTAAGCCTTAACATCCGTCGCTGGCATTAAGGTCGAGAACCCCAGAAATGCTCCCGGGTTTTTAATCCCTCGGACTTCCGGAGTATTTCACATGGTCACCATGGACGGCCTCAAAACACTTATCGCCAGCGATCGCCAGTCATCCGCCCCCACGCCACCAGATTCCAAAGATCTGGGATTTTTTTAAATCTTTATAACGCTAATATGCATTTAGGGTTAGAATCAAGGACTTCACATAAAATTACACCTGTGATAACATTAAACATATTGGTGTGAATTAACCCGGTTATCAATCGGTCACGACCGATAAGTGTAGTAAAACCTGATCATTACACGAATATTGGCCGATACTTTGGACCAGACAGCTGTATATTATCAAAACCACCTCCATCCAGACCAGGACACTGAATCAAGTCGGCCTGCTAATTATGTAAGATCCTCTTATTTAATCGTGATATAGGCCATTCTACCTTATTTAAATACTGTTTTTATTATTGTGATTTTATTTTACATGTATTTTGAAATAACATTTTTTTTGCATACACCAATAAATCAATTAAATCCCGGTCAGGACACTAAATCGTCTTGACCTGATAATGAATTATGTTGTTTTATTTATTTATTTATCCTGGCCTTGGTAGAGGTGGTTTTAATATTATGGACCAGCTTGCCGTATATTGTGTACCCGTTTGCTCTATATTTTGGATTCGGCGGGTTTATTGAGCGCATGAAATCCTAAACAGGGGAGTGGTTTAGAAGGGAGGGGGTGGCGGGGATCCCCGGCCAGAGGAAGACCAAATAATGATTTATTTATAAATCATGTATGACTTCGCACAACTGCCCTCAAATACATGGTAATAATCTTTCCACATTTCTGTATTTATTTTTAACTCGCCGGTTTTGACAGCCGATATTTTGTAGTCAGAAAATGTGAATATAAAAATTTTTGCCCGTATTTTTTTACACGATAAAAATATTTTTTATTCAAATCAATGCACGTTATAAATTTTTTAAGCGTATGTATTTTATGTTAACACGAAAAACTCGAAACACATTCTCAATAGCAAACAAACGAGTGGAAAAGGTAGGGGACTAGAAGGTGTAAAGTGAGGTTGGAAAATAACTTATTATTATTACTATCTGATCACTGAGAATTGTTTCATATCATAATCATAATCTCCCATAAGCTTTGAATTTTCTGAAATAAATCAAATAATTTGTTTGTAACCACGAATATTATAATATGTTTGATTATTTTTTTATTAGTTTAATTTTTCACTCTGAAGATGCTAGTGTTAAGCGAAACCGGTCGGTTGTATTAAATTTCGTGTTTATAAACAAAGATATTATTTTTTATTTTCATTAAACCAATTATTGTCAAATCACAAAGTGACTGGTTTCTACCAAAATATTGAAACTTCTCCAGGGCAAATTTATTATTAAAATCGCACATAAAAAAATAAACATGCAAGTTAATTACACTTGAAATAAGAATAAACTGCACCAAAGCTAAAAATACACAGGAATTTAAATAATTTAAAAAAAATAATACAATATCCACAATATCTACAAAGTCAATGTTAATATTAATAAAAAATAAATAAATAATATTAAAAGTTGTAGTTAACAATATATTATAAACTAGGTAGAAATAATTCGTAATCATTTAACTATTTGTTACCAAGACCGTGTAAATATTGAATTGGGGAATGCAAGCTGTAGTTGGAACGGAATATACGTTTTTTTTTTATGTGAATAACACACGAGAGTCCTAACTGCTCCCAACCCTCTGGAGCCAGTGAAACTATGGCATCCCTAATTGGGGAATGTTGTGAGATTGATGGTAGTGGGGAGGGGAAGAAAATGGGGAGAGGAAGGTGGATAAATACCTGGCTATTCAGATCTGGTCACCAAACACGGCTATAAGCCATTTCAAGCAACGTTTCAATTCTGAATGGTGGTCTTTCACCGGGGCGATACTGAGAGTATCTTCCACTCTGGAACGTGCGCAAATATTTTATATATTATTTTTAAATTAATTAATTGTGAAACAACAAAAATTCATTAAATAAAATTTACTTGAGCACGCCGGTATTTGAACCCGCGACCTTCGGATTCGTAGTCGAGAGCCTTACACCTCTACCATGGAGGCCGTCTGTAAAATATTAATGTTTTTCTTGTAGTTCGTTTAGGTATGTATAGGTTGATTTAATGCAAGTGTTCGAAAGAATCGAATTTACAATTAAATAGTTTTAATAAAAGTCATATTACACTTATTCTGAAATTCCATGTATTCTACAACAACAAAATTAGAATCATCAGGATATCTGAGTTAAACGAATAAATATACATTTCCTAACTTTCAATCATATTTTTTTATATTCTGATGTGATAATCACTTCACTCACACCTTTAACATACACCTCTGTGCCACACAAAACATGATCGCTAAAAGGAAAACAATATAACGACATTATTATCGCTGAAATTTGCCTCGTTATCTTCAGCATATTAAATTGAAATCGGAAACCGAATTGGAAAATCATTATTAACAGCTTGTTTTTATACTTTTACAAGCATGTTGTGTTTTACGTTCAATTTTACATTATTTGCGATCTGCTAACATGAAATCGAAACACGTTATTAGACATCGGAGTGTGTTTTCACCCTCGGGGGTGGATGGGTTTAATAATAGAATTGAGAAAATCTCCTTCGCGACTCTCTTGCGGCGAGTATATGAGGATTTAAGGAGCAATTGAGTCGAAATCAATAATGAGGTTTCAGAGATAGCATCTTCTCTGGCTATTAATAGATTCGAGATTTCATTTCGCAGACACGGAGTACGCGTTTGGTAAATACGGCATTATTTTCACGATCAATTAACTGGTAAATTAAGAACTATTTTCATGTAAGTAGGTACTATATACGAGTAGTATAAGAAAACAAATACTAACCTAACCGGTACCCAATTAAATGAAAATGACATATTTTTAGAAAGAAAATGATTTCTAGTGGGTGAGGAATCCCAATTATTCTTTGAAGGGTCGTCAATATCAATATTAATGCAGATAAGTAATACTCGGTAAAGCGTGCAGCAAGTATGGAAGATAGATGACCATCAAAGAAGCTTCTTTATAACTAGCTCGCATGAAGGAGTATCGGTAGATCATATCTTAGGTAGCTGGACGGCAGTGGCGTGCAGAGAGTTTTTAGTAAGAAAAACAGCGAATTAATTATACTAAAAAAAAGACAGACGTGGAAAATTTTCGCTAAGAATGCCAAAACTGCTAGCTTTAGCCGATGTTGGTTAGGATTATCAGACACATTAAAAAATATCCAAATAACCCTGTCATTTATGCATATTACAACTCAATTAGCGGAAACATTAACTGAACTTTTTTTCCAATATAATTAATATAATGGTAGGTACTGACTGTTACATTTGTGATTGTACCGAAAGGCACGGTCTTTTTCGACACTAACACAAACGAGTCTTCCCTTGAATGCGCAGTGCGCACACATGTACATTTTTGTGTGGAATACAGATATTTTATTGACATGTGCGTCATTTTGCATACTTAGTTCCCGCTTTCAGGCTCGGTGGGGCGCGCGCGGAACTGCGATTTGTAGCTGGAACGTCGCGCGTATTTTTGAAGTGTAGATTGATTTCTTACAATATTTTCATAATTTTTTATATTATGTAAGTGAGTAAAGTAGGATAAGCCATGCTTTCTTATTTCCTTATTTAATACATTTAAAACGAAAAAAACATAATTATACGGAATTAAGCCAATAATGTAGACATTGATAAATTATACAATAAAAATGCGTCGAGGATAAGCTACCAATAAAACCATAATACATTGTGACCCAGTCAACATTAGTTTTTAATTAGGCAGTGTCTGTTCTAAGAAACAAATTATGCCGTGAAATATTGTACAAAATTGTTGCAGTTTTTTTAAGTTGGTATACAATATCAATTTACAAGTTGTTTGAACATAAAAATAGTAAAGATAATAAATTAAAATAGAATAGAAAAAAGCTTATGTGCCCCTACATGGAATGCACGCCTCTGCTGCATGGTGTGGAAGTAACTACAACACCTTAGGACGTGAGAATCGGGAGGCACACTGAAAGCAAAAAAGACAGTTGGTGCAACACCCTGCTAATCTCAAAAATAAAGTGACCACAAGGAATACCGTACCTTAGATGAAAAAATGATTAACAGAGATGTGAGGAGTTAAAATGGTAGACCCAAAACAAGCAACATTAGAAAGACGGGAAGAAGGATGGAAATGATTATATTAACAGAGATGCGAGGGGAAAATGGTGGACCCAAAACGGACAATATTAGAAAGATAGGAAGAAGGATAGAATTGGTTATATTGACAGAGATGCGAGGGGTTAAAATGGTAGACCCAAAACGGGCAATATTAGAAAGACAGGAAGAAGGATAGAAGTGGTTATAGGTTTATAGCAAGACTAAAGAATAATGCAATTAGATTAGTGAGGACAATAATAAAATGAAAGAAAGCGCCTTACAAAGTAAAAGTGTACAATGGTTCTTCATTTATTAAAAGGTTTCTAAGCCAAGAGTTCAACACAAGGTCAGTTAAGGGATTCTAAGAAGTAACTACCTTAACACGTGTTCCAATCATTAATCCCTTCGTAAATTCTTGTTCCCACAATAAGCACCAATACTTTGTAGAACGAGTAATAATAAATTTGATATTAGACAAAACAGGGAGTTCGATAATCGATAAATTTACCGGAACATTGAATCATCAGTTTCCGTTAAACCGAGCTTGAAGCAAACTTTCACGATGAAATTTCCTGCTAATATATACTGAAATATTTACAATTAAATGTTTCAAGTTGCGTAATACGAAAGCTACGATCCTTATCGGGAATTCATTTACGTAGTCAATTAACTAATTGAAACTTAAGTTTCGAAGACTGCCTGATGTATCTTGAATTTATTTAAAACTTAACGCATTTCAATATTGTAAGGAAGCAAGGTGAAGCTTTTTACATTAAATGAATATTATTTTATCTCTCTCATTCCGTTTTTTAAGGGAGAAACCTGACAAAAACGTATGAATTTCTCCTATTTTCATCATAATAAGCGGAAAATATATACTGTCCGATGATGGAGAACTTATCAAGCAGAAGATTGAACCCCCGACGCCTTGGTGGGATTCCGACGTATTCATAATACTAATCTGGCCGCGGTTAAAAAAACTGTTAGATTAACGCTACTTTTACGGGACGAGGATACAAAACGATTAACCAATATTTTTGTTTTTAGGTTTCCCAAAGGACCATAATATGTTATCTTTAGGAATGCTGTGTGAAGGGTCTATTTAACATGAATCAAACAATATTATTCTGAAAGAATTCATAGACCAATAGCTCAATTAATTTCGCTGCCTATGTTTCCTAGTAACTTTGACTCCTTTTAACCGCCCACCCCCCTCCAAATCACCACTCCCACTACCCTCACCAAATGGTGACTAATTTGTTTCTGTACTTGTTTAATTTAAGTTAGTTTTAAGAACGCCAGTGAATGACACAGTTGTGTCGAAACCGGTAGCGAAATTAATAAATTAAAAGTAGCAAAAGTACATGGTAAATAAAAATTCGAAACAAAATAAATATGGAACACTAATCAAGAATGACGTTCTACCTTTTTTTTTCAAAGCTTGCCAAAATGCTTCAAATCCATGGCCGGTTGGTTTTAGGTTAGAATGTCAAATGTCAAAACAAGGATGAGCTTCACTACTCAAAACTTTATATAATATTCATACTAATCCATAACTAAACATAAGTAAATAAATAATGTACCCTTTTAGAAACTTTAATTAAAATAGTAATAACAATATATAACATAAATTTTGTCATAATCTCCGGATTGACAATTGATTTACCCATTTCTTTTATTAAAACGAGTTTTTGTTTCATATTGAAAAACAATTATAGAGTTAAAAGTCATCCAAATTATGTTTAAATTTCGCCAAAACTAAAAAGTACAAAGCAAAGTTGAAAAGTAAAAATTTCCATACAATCCAAAACCAGAATACGCGTCAGATGTTCCAAGTGCAATGGTACTAACCTAACAGGGTGTTTTGAAGGGGTGATTTTTTATCAAGTTATACATTCTACGTATAATCACATATAATAAAACTTGTATATTCAGAATCGACGTTTGTTGATCTATTTGAACATATGTTTTTAAGCTATAATGTTTTGAATCAAATGAAACACTCAAACTTTGTTTAAACCACATTTATTTTAATCGCCTACTTACAGTATACACTTGCCCTGACGATGGAACGGTTGTTCCGAAACCGGCAAGCGTGTAAAATAAATATGGTTTAAACAAAGTTTGATTGTTTCATTTGATTATAATGGATAACCACAAAGTGATAGCTTCATACAATGGTATATAATATTTTTACTCGAATTCTTTATTGTTGCGAGGTACATATGGTTGCATTGACTTGAAAATAACAAAGCATGATGAGCGCAAATTTCATGCGGCAGAGTTCACCGTTCAAGTGATTTTGCTGCTTATCATAATAAGATTTTCTACTTTCAATTAATTATTTAAATTGTTGTACATTATGAATTATCATTACTCGTGTTGAAAAGGAGGGTATCAGTACCCGCTGTGGGATTTGAATTCGATGCATCCGGCTACCAGCGGAGTTTATAATTATCCACTGGGATATAGGTCGCCTCCGGCAAGAAAAGAAAGTTTCAGTGATTAAATTCATTGAATTATCCTTGGGAGGAAACTCGTCGATTAAAACTTTCGAGAAACTCGCGATGAAATTCGCGCAGCTGGCAATATTAAGGAAAATATCTAGTTTAAAATCTAGTCGAATAGGTTAAGGTTTAAAAAAAATAACTTATAGTTTCTCTCCGGCTCTGCCAGAGTTTTTTTACTATTTTTTTTGAAATCTTTTACTTAGTCAAACAATTGAAAAATTGGACCCGAAAAATATAGAGTCTTATCTCTTTCTGTTGTGTCACGTCTAGATTAATGCAATGGAATATATGCAAGTCTCCCCAAATACCAAATTAATAAATTTCGATCCGTTTTTCAATGCCGCGGCAAGACTTATCACCGGCGTATGTAAATATTCCCACATTTCAGAGCATCTCAAAAATCTCCACTGGCTCAAATGTTCTGAAAGATCCCCGTTCAAGCTCTGCTAGATGGTGTTCAAATCACTTAACGGAATGGCTCCAGCATACTTATAGGAACTGTGTATTCCTTAAAATACCGTTTCACGGCAGTTTACTATTAGGTCAGCAGCGTCATCAGCTATCGGGAGGTTGAAGGAACCAAAGCGCACACCTGACACTAACATCGGTGATCGTGCATTCGGAATGTCAAGACCTAAAAAGCCTGGAATGAACTGCCGCATGACTTAAAAATGATCAAAGACTCGACAGAATTCAGACCTAAACTTAAAACTCGTCTCTTCAAACAATCATATCCATAAATTGAAGAAATGCAGACGCAAATTGCTTAGCTAGGCTAGCCGGTTATTACTTACGTAAAGTCACTTACAGAATAAGTATTTTTTTCACGCACCGCGATCGGTGCGCAAATGCATCGAGTTACAGCTCTTTCCACAGTCCTCAACACTCTCATTGGTCATTTTATAAATACTCTTAACTATAATCACGACGTTCACCAACATAATACACGACAACACCACAAACTACACATATCAAATATACACCCTACAAAATATGGACAGACATCATTGGAATACATTGCTTCCACCAGCTATAAAAAAAATGACTGATGAATTAAGACATGTGTGCGCTTGGGAAAAATTTAGAAATGATGTACTGAGATCTTATATTTTAAAATGCTATAGGGAAATCATCTATCATAGATACTAACTCTGTTCTGATAGCCGTCTTGCAGATTCTGATGTAGGTATATTTCTCTCTTGTAAAACGTTAATATGTATTTTTATTCTCTCTGTATGTTTCGAACCTGTACATTTATTTATGTTATTTTCCTATCCTTTGTTTTTAAATTTTTTTTTATATATTCATTTACATAATTAAACTTCACGATCAGAACATTACAGGAGAGTGGTTTAAAGAGACAGAAGCCTGGTGTACGTTGAGCTTTTAATCGTTTTCCACCAAATTTGGGACGTAATTGACAATGAAGGTCACAAATTTGGTGCAGAACAATCAAAAGCTCGAGTTGCACCGAACTTCTGTCTCTTTAAACCACCCTCCTGTAAAGTTCCGATTTTGAAGTTACGACCCTTTACGTAGGTCGATTTATATATTTATTTATTTTCAAGCCATAATGTTTTCACTGTAGTTCATTATTACTTGTATATTTCAAAGCACTTAGCATGGAAATTATGTTATCAACTGAGAATATAGTATCGTTGCCTTATAAATTACATACAGCGAAAGCTGAGTAATTTCTGAATGCCTATGCACACTCTCGAGAGATTTTGCTGTTTCATACAAATAGTTTATCTGCTTTGTAGTTAAGTTAAGAATTTTTTTTTTTGATCGTAAAACCGGGATAAAGATGATATAATCTTCACATAGCTTTATATGCATAATTTGCAAAAACATACTTGTTTTATTTTATTTTTTTTATTTAAGCCGTATTAGTTTTTACCGACCAACGCTGATCGCATCGTATTTATAAATCACTTTAATAGTTTACCATCTTCACGTTTTTAGTATAAAGATCACCTACAAAAAAGACCTAGGAACGTAGCTCTACATAAACGATTCAAGTTTTAAACAATTCCAATAAAAAGGGACGCGCTCAGTTTGGCCGTAATTGCAAATGCTTTCAAAACTATTACGGTTCTGCCGAACGATTTCTATAAAATCTTCGCTTAAATTTTACATACAGTTAGTTGTAATTTATTTTATGGAAGTCACATTCGAATAAATATAATAGCATCTAGTTTAATGCTACGATAATTTAAATTCGTTGGCGCCGGTCTGTTTTTAAACCAATTACATCCCATCACCTAAGATTTCATTACGGGATTTATTCACGATCAAAAGATTTACTCCTTATGCTTTCTTAGAGATGTCAAAATGTATTGTCATTGATTGGAGCAAAATCCGTCTTATTTATAATTGCGGCGTAAATATTATACGGGTGCATGTCAGAATGGGAATTTTATATTGTTAATCTTAAATGTGTTTTTTTTCAAGGGCTCGGCAATTAAAATTGGAGCTAAGCATAACTTTGCAGGCTAACCCAAGAAATAACTTAAATGTTAATTCTAAAGTAGTTAGAAAAATACATCAGGTATCAAAAGAGAAAAATCCTCAAACTGTAATCTTTAAATTCTATATTTGAAAAGCAGTGAAAGCAATTGTGAATGTTTTTCCTAAAATCCAAGTACGTATTTCATACAGAATTAAACAGATGACAGTTCGTGGAATATTGTCTTTTAAAACCTCATACATTGTACTAATTACTCGTGTAGATAACAGATAAATCATTCGTAGTATTTCTACCTGCAAAATACGTATTTTTTGGTGCGACCCTTAATAAGGTTTTTTATACATATTTTTTTCATTACATGAAGCTTAATGTGTAAATCGTTTGAATTGTTAATGTATTCCACATCTTTAACGTGTCTGGGCATGTCTTGTACATACCAAAAAATCACGCAGAAATAGAAATCATAAAATCTTTGTTAATAAAAATGCATGTTTGTCTTTCTGTCTTCGATTTTCTCGAAAATTACTCAAACGATTTCCCTAAAAATATCACAGTTTGTTCTCATGTGCCGAGAAGGTTTATAAAGTAGTTTGAATGAAATCCAAGATGTAAAACTGTTGGTTTAATGTTTTATAATCAGAATGAAAAACATTGAACCTGCCATGTTGTATTGGGAATAGCCCATAGATATACCACTCTGGTTAGCCACAGATGATTACGTATACAAAAAAAGAAGGTTTGTTTGTGTAGAATATTTTCAAAGCGTAAAACTCAAGTAGGTACCTACTTAAGAACTTTATTATTTAGATACGTTTTGAATAAATAAACTTTTGAAATGAAATATAATTCCTTGTTTCTTTGTTTATAAGTAGTAATAGTCCGTCACAAGGCCGATGTCAAAGTTAAAGCGCGATTAGTGTATTATTAACAAACTGTAAAAAATGCTTCGCTGTGACGTGACTTTGAGAGAAAAAAAAAGAGAAATCAATTTACATTTCTATCTCAAAAATTGTTCTCTTTTTCAATGGTAAATAGTCATTTTAATGATTTTTCACGCTAAAAATAAAATATTTTTTTGAAAACGTATAAAAATTTTACGAAATTATTGATGGAATATTTCAGTACAATTTGACTAGTGCCTTTGGAATTCCGGGTTCCCGTGATATAATACTTAGGTAGTGTGCCGAGGGTAAATTTGCGCGCGGCCCGTCTGAAGCTATTTTCGTTTTATTGTTAAGACTTATGTGTTTTTTGCAAAATGAATTTATAGTGGAAAGACTTCTGGCAACACTATGAAAGTGATAGCTTTCAAAAAATGTGTTTAAGTATGTTAAGCCAAACTTGCTGGAAAATATATTTAAAAAAAAAAATTGGCTGGTACGCATCGAATGGACTTAATTTTTTATTCGCTCTTGTTCAAATTTTGTATCAGTAAAATTAAATATAATGTAGAAACGTTTTAATGTTAAATAATTCTTGAAATACGAATAATTATATCAAAACGTTATCGTAAAAAGCAATAAATTAAAATATATATTAAAAACAGAATTGGAGAGCAATTCCTGTTCTTTTTTAGGAAGATTTCTTATCTTTTTTCCTTGTGCTTAAAGACTTCTTGATTAACTGGGGGAATTCCGGTGAGAAACAGTAAAACGATCCTAAATAGATTATTAAGAGATTATTTGAAAACACAAATTGATGAAATATCTTCAAGTGACACAATATTTTCAACCAAAACTTTAAAAAACTATTAAATTATATGATAATACATTTTAACACATTTTTATTTTATTTTAAATTGCATAGGTACGAATTACATTTTGTAAAAAAGGTACCTACCTCATCATATTGTAATCACCTATTTATTCTTTCACTACTTCTAAAAGTGATATTTGGGGCTTGAGTTTGTATTTCCATTTATAATTGTAAAGCTTTAGCTAATAATTTTTAAAGTTGATAATAACTTATTTGGTAACATGGTAACATACTCGTACTTAATATTGAGTTTTTCTCTTGTTAAAACTACGCAAATATTGATATTTGAATGAATGTTATTTGTTAAATGACAGACTGGTCATCCGAGAGAACTTGGACCGCAGTTAGGCAAGAAGTCTTTAAGCCTGAGGAAAAGGATTAAGAATCTTCCTTAAAAAGAACGGGAATAGGCCTCCAGGTTTCTCGATAAGACATTTTCATTGGCACACGGGCCAAACACACAGAAAATAAAATCCTTGGAAGTATGATCAATACTGATTTGATAGGATACTGATATCGCCAAAATAGATAAGATCTTTCAACTCCTATGTTACAAACTCGGTAAATGAAAATTTGTTTTAAATTTCGTTTGGAGAAATAGAAAAAAATGTCCTTACTTCGAACACAGACACGCCCAAAGCACACTTTTGTTCATCTCATCAATAACCAAATAGTATAAGCTGTAAAGCCACATCCAAGAAGTCACCCCGCCTCATCTGAGTGATCGGTCTACTGATAGATAAAGGATGCAAGATAGTTCGCTCCAGCTAGTTGTTGGGATGTTTCTTAGCCCAGTTCAGTAAGTCGCTTTGATGGAATATTTGTGGTCTTTGATCAATAAATCTAAAATAAGACTTGACAAATTGATTAAATAGACTTGCAACACGATAAGCAGCGTTGATCCGAGACCCAATTCTCAACATAAATATCGCCAAACATTAGTTAAAACAGCCAAAGGAAGAACGCATTTAGTTCAATGAAACTAGTTCAAGAGATCTTGGCTAGTACATATTTTTAATCATTTCAAACTACTCCGCCGAAAATTAAATAAACTAACTAATAATAATAATAATAATTGGATGATTTGTATAGCGCCGTTTTTTGTGAAAAATCACCTCAAGGGCGTTTTGACTCTTGACGCCACTTAAGAATTGGCTTAACTTGGTTATGCCATGTCTTCCTCCCGGGTGCCCGACGTCTTCTACTATTTGCTCTCGCGTTGTACAATATCCTGATACTCCTTTCACCGTTCATCCACTCTACGTGCCAAAACCATATAACCAACACTTTTACGGTTTCTTGATCCATGCATTCTTCCCAGACCTCCCCATTTGTAACGCGGTCAAAGACCGTTTTACCTCAGGGATCTCTTTTCTAAGCATTCGGTCTACTTTCATCCTTCCTCTACCAGTTCCATACCTTGCTGCCACACATCGAGGTTAGTTTAAGTGCTTCATTTTGGAATAAATTTAAATGTATGCTTTACGAAATTACGATAATTAGTTCCCTGGAAAGTCTTCATCGTCATTTTCTCTACGCCCTTGAAGCCTCCATCTCTGTCTGTCTCTTGTTATTTTCCTCCAGAATATCAATAGTTATTTTGCCCTATAAAATTCATTTCGTTCTTCCTAGAAAGTATTTGAAATAATTTAATAATCCATATAATGTGAGCCGAAAATAGAATTATTTACCAAATATAACCCAGTCAATATCAAAAAGAAACAAGCTTATTTTGCTGGTATTGGAATACGGAGGATTTCTTATAAAATCTGGGATACGTTCACCATTTCTGAATTCCTGGAACTGTTTAAGTAAATATTTCTGTTTATTCGTTATATTTTATGTTAAATACTGTGTATTATACGACGACCTTTATTTTTTCTTTATTTTTTCATTTATTTACATTTTGAAAAAGGAAAAATACAATGAAAAAAGTCCCGATAAACTACTTTTTTTGTAGTTTGTCTAAAGGGAGCTTGTTATTCAAAACTTAAAATTTACTTTTAAGGTTATATATATATATATATACGAGTATATGTCAAATAAAAACATTAAAAAAAACATACGTAACAAGCTGAAAACATAAATATTTATCAAGAATCTTACTCTAAAATATTTCTAGAAAATATATAAGAAAATAAATAAAAACATTAACGACAATAATAAATCGTACATAAAATAACATTTCCTTATTATCTAATACAAATAGCTTCTTTCATCTAGCTATCAATATATTTATTAACT
Organism: Halesus radiatus; assembly: GCA_022606495.2. Lineage (NCBI taxonomy): Eukaryota > Metazoa > Arthropoda > Insecta > Trichoptera > Limnephilidae > Halesus > Halesus radiatus. Next base: position 40,596 of record JAHDVE020002902.1, read on the forward strand.
GTTTAGTTTTAATACAAATAGCGCGAAATATATTTAAACAGCTACGAATCATGTTATCTAAAGTTCTTTGTCCATATTTGTTTGTATGCTTAGGAATCAATAATCCTTAATTAAAACTGAGACTAGTATTGTAAGTGTGCTCTAGTCTATTTGTATAATATATAGGGTTATTAATGTGCGGAAACATAGCTTCGTAGTACAGAATTTATCTTACTGAAAGAATTTTGAGACTGTTAAAATAATAATAAAGCAAATAGTGAAGATATGGGTACTATTTAAAATATATAAAAACTCAATTCATTGTTACATTGTCTATTATTAAGTATTTAGATTTGTTTATGGTCGTCTCGCCCCTTCCGGGCTTTCTTTCTCTCTCTCTCTCTCTCTATTTTTTTTTTTTACATGAATACCGCACAAGAGTCCCAACTGCTCCCAACCGTCTGGAACCAGTGAGACTATGGTATTCCCAATTGGGGAATGTTGTGAGGCTGAAGGTATTGGGGAGGGGAAGGAGAAGGGGAAGGGGAAGAGGAGGTGGGGAAAAATACCTGGCTATTCAGATCTGGTCACCAAACGCGGCTAAAAGCCATTTCAAGCAACGTTTCAATTCTGAATGGTGGTCTTTCACCAGGGCGATACTGAGAGTATCTTCCACTCTGGAACGTGCGCAAATATACTATATATTATTTTTAAATTAATTAATTGAGAAACAACACAAATTAATTAAATAAACTTTACTTGCGCATGCCGGGATTTGAACCCGCGACCTTCGGATTCGTAGTCAAGAGCCTTACCCCTCGACCATGGAGGCCTTCTAATAATATGTACTGTCAACATATAACACTAGGGGCCTTTTACGTTAACTAACGTAAGTTAAATCGGTCACAAAGAACACATTTCGACAGTTTTCATAAACGCATCGTCGTCTTTTGCGTTTGAGTTTGCGTTAAGGATTTGTGTCTTAACGTAAACGCTAACTTAGATCGTTAGCACGATACGGACTACCAACCTGTCTAAATGTGTTGTTTATGACCAATTTAACTTGCGTTAGCCAATATAAAAGCTACAGACTTGGCCCCCAGCAGTCCAGCTATGTATCAATAAATAATACATATGTTATCCGCATGTTCAACCATTTAATCCATAACACCCACAAAAAAACATAAAACTACAAGTAAAACACAAACACACTGAAACTCCATCTTTAGACCAGTACCGATACGATCTTCAATATCATCAATGTTTTGGACATGAAGCAGCTATTTGCAACAAACATTCTGATAAATTTGCACCAAAAAAATAAAAGACAATACAAACTCTACATAATACACCAACCAAAAATAAATATTTACTCCAAACTCATCAGTCTCATTCATTAACCAATAGGATGCATGATCTGGGCAACAGGTTTGGAGGTATTGTTGATATATTTGCCGACACCATTTATACAGTGAAAAGTCATTAATACCAGCACTTTGATGAATTCTACAATACGTAGTGTTGTAGCGTGGGTAATATAGCAGTAATGATTTGTGTTATAATATTGTTCTGGTTTTATATTTTATGTCACTGTTGAACGTTTGAAAAAGATTGTTCATTACTTTATGGTTAAGAATATCTGTGTACTTGTAATTTTTGATAATTTTAAGAACGCTAGTGAATAACACGGATGTGTCGAAACACGTAGAAAAGTAATAAAATTAAGTAACAAATGTACATAGAAGATAAAACTCACGAAACAAAATATCTAGTATTTGTTACATAATTAATGCCTAAGAAATACAAAAAAAACTTTTACTAGAAATGCTTTAGACAAAGACACTTTAAATACATAGCATGCAAATTATTCAATACACTACTAGCTACAACAAAACAAACAGAAAGACTGGCTAAATTTATACATGAAATAAAACTTTGGATTAAATAGGTCGTCCAATTATTGCTAACTACCGTAATACACATTCTTAGACGTGGGTACTCAATTTTGAATCTATCTTTGTCTCTAGACATACGCTATTATTTTTTTTTACTTTTACTCCCACCTGGATAATAAAACAATCAAAATATAACATATGTATACAACCTAACCTCTATATACCTGTATAATATTTTAAAACTTCTTCCATATATTTCTTCTAATATTTTGTTTATTTAATTATCTAACTTATGAACTTCCCACGTCTGACATGCATTTATAATTATGTTCTATCAAGATTAATAAATAAATAAAACTTATTTGTCTTTTAACGGGTATTTGTAAAATGATAAAAAATGTTCCGTGCGTAATAAGGGCGTTTTAGACAAATAAACTCTAAGATAAGTTTCGTAAGTGCCTGATTAAATAGCCAGAAGTTAATCAAGCTTGTTAATAAAAAGGGTTTTATTTGTGTATTTTAGCAAAGCGTAACGAGCGAAACGCTGGCCAGTATTCACTAATTCATAACTTAATTTTACGACCGTATAATTCCCCTACATTAAACAAAACGCCCAACTTGAATAATATTGTTATTATAAGTTTCATTATACCGTAATATTTCCCCATTGGATTAACTGGTCCCCTCCCTCGTTAGTTTTATTTTTTGCCTTAAAATTCTTTAATTAAATTTGATTGCGAGTTAGTCGGTGGCAATCAGCAGATCCAGGCGGGGATCTCATTATCCGGGGGGCGAGGGTTTATGAAGCTTGAATGCTAAGATCTACTAATTAAAGAAGAAATTGTTATTCCTTTCACTACCATATTTTTCTGGAAATAAAAAAAGGGTTTAAGGGATATCTTGAATTTTGTAAATCATACGATTTTATTTGAATAGTTTTATCCACTATGTACTTTTGTTACTTAATTTTATTACTGTGCTACCAGTTTCGACACATCCGTGTCATTTCATTAGCGTTGTAACTAACTTAAATTAAACAAGTACAGAAATAATTAGACATTATTACGTGAGGGTAGTGGGAGTGGGAGGTGGAATTGGAGTTGGAGTGGTGATTTGGGGGGGGGAGGAGTCAAAATAAGAAGGAAACATGTTTAAAAATACATAGTAAATAAAACTCTTCAAGCAAAATGTCTAGAAACTGTTACACATAGTTAAAGCCCATGAAATACAAAAAAACATACGATTTTAGAAGATTTGAAGAGAACGGCAGGCTTCGAATAGGCGAAAAATACAAAGAGCAGATTTGGTTAGAAAAAAATTAAGGAGACCTGTGTCCTGGGCAGGACGCCAGAATGTCTTCTCCGTGGCTCATTGTATCCGTAATTTTATAATTACATCACAAAACTTGTGTTTCATAACTCGTATATTAAAATATTAGCTTCTTTATGTTAGGCTGATTATTGCAAACCATTGATGATATCGATATTTTGATATTTACTTGTTTAATTACTAGGCGAAATACATATTTTGCGTTGCCCGAGGTTTTTAATTGTATGGAGGAAAGTTTTATCTATTCCTGTACCCCCACTCAATAGTTTTATTCTTATTCTGAAGTTTGCGAAATTTCGAAAAGTACCAACATTCTGCTTTATAGGGTCGGAAATGAAAAAGGGGGTAATTTTCGAAATCTCGTGTAGACAGTGACCTTCCTCTTGTTTTGAAGGTCAACTGAGCAAAATTTCATCAAGCCTAGAATAAAACCGTAGATTTGTATACAAAACAAACACCCACAAGCCCGAGACATGCTTCTTCATATAATATATAGAAGATAGACAAATACGATACTGGGTTTTTCAGTCGTTCACACTTATGGCGTCGTAGATGGAGGACTTAGAAAGCCGGTCAAAATTCCACATGAAAATGAAATTCCCATAAGAAAACCATCAGTTTCAAAATTCCGTTGAATTTTTCTCTTGACCTCGGATCAAACAACAATGAAAAATCGCGTTGGTTGGCGATTTGATGACTTTGATAAATTTGGATTTCTGCGATACAACCGGCGCTAGGAGTGTGTACAGACAAAAAAGTTAAGTAATTTTGAAATTTATCGAGTAAGTCATCCATCCTCCCCAGTTCTGCAGTCCGAGGGAAGGCAGGAAGACTAATAATTTTCGCGTATTCCCGTAGTTACACCGTTACGTGACGTCGATAGTTTAATGAGGTACGAAGACACTTAGACAAAAGTTCGACAATTTCAGTCGCTTCTATCCTAATTAAGAGAGTATATTGATTGCTTTACTACCTTCGACGAACTACCTGCGTATTAACAATTTGAGATATTAATATTTTGAATTAAGTGAAAAGACACTTTGTTTGAAATCACTATTATTTTTTGTATAAATACGTCAACTAGTTTCGATTCGACTGAATCATCTTCAGCACTTGAAATATACTAATTAAATAACAGGAGTGTGCATGTATATATATTAATTGTTTTTTTTAATATTTATTTTTGTGTTGAATTTGTAGAACTTCATTTAATATATATACTCGTATATATTTTTTAATTTAATGTAAATCAAATTTAATAATGTTTTTATTAATTTCTGCTAGTACTTTTAGATTTTATTATTGTGACACCCATTTCGAAGAAAGGGACTTAGATTAAATTTACTTGAACGATTAGAACGAATATAAACGAATATAAACGAACGAATGATCATAATAATTAATTATTAAAGTAAGGAAAATTATTTATTCGCCACTTCTCAGTATGTTCACATTATCAAAACAATAAAACACATTTAAATAAATCAATTAAGAAAACACTGTCATTTAAATATGGTAAAAACACATTATAAATTTAAAAACCTCACAGAATGGATCATTTTATTTTTATTTTTCTAACAAAATCGATTTTACCGATAAGAAATCATTATTTTTAAAAACCCGTCCAAATTAGAATTGGGTGGGAGTAAATAAAATCATATTAAGAGAGAAAAGAAAGATACAATACTTAGAGAGAGACAACAATATAACACATAATATTATATTGTATGTATATATAGTTATATTGTAGTCTCCCTCTACACTTCTATTAATTAATCAGTATATTTTAAGTCCTGAAGGTGATTCAGTCGAATCGAAACTAGTCGACGTATTTATACAAAATTAAAAGTGGCTTCAAACAAATTGTCTTTTCATTTAATTCATCGTGTCAATCCGCTCATAAGTGTTTGCCCATTGTGAAAATCTATTAATATTTTTTTCCGAAATTGGCCTTATTTTTTATTTAGCCCAATCATTAATCAAGCATTTTATTTTTGATAAAGAGCTTTTCCTGCATTTAATTATTAATTGTTGTAATTATGTGATTAAGTTGGGAAGAATTTGTGTAAAGGGTTTTTTTTTGTTTTATGAAGGACGGTTCCAAAATATGAGAGAAATGTTTGAAAGTTAGAAGAATATCATTAATTTTGTAGAAAAGGCAATTATCCGTTGCTCTCTTTTGTGAAAGATTTTACAATTAAAAGCGCCTTAATTTCCATTGATTCTCCTCATGCGTATGAGGCAAACAGTCGACGTCAAGGGGTTCCGGATTGTGGAAGGGGGGTTGAGAGATGGGGAGGGAGGGAGGTAGAAGATCCAACCCCTCCTCCTGAATCGATCAGCCCATGATCACGGACTCGCTGCAATAAAATTTAAGATTGTATAACATTTGAGGGTCAAGCCCAACGATCGATCTTAAAAAACAATACATTATTTTAACGGGGAGAGGGACGTCGGAGAGTAATTATTTATTCATTCAAAATAATGATAATATTATTGTGCAATACGATAAACATGGTGTTTGTAAAGAGAAAAATATTTAATACGTTTTTTTTTTAAATTTGAATAGGCTTAGCATTTATCAAAATATAATCAGAAATATTACACTTTTTGACCGTTCTACGCATGTTTTACAAAAACATTTAAAAAGTTGAATATCCTTAAAAAATGCTGTGAAGTTTTTTCTATAACTTGTCGATAAGATAAAATTTAAAAATATAACAGTGTGTGGTTTAATTTTTTTATGAACACTACGTAACTTTAACGTTTTTTTTTGTAACGTGGATTACAAATCTTTGGTTATATTTATTTACAAAAACGCAACGATAAAGGATTAAAAATACTTTTCTCCATTGTAAAAATCACATTCGTATTTTAAATATTTTGTAAAACATACAATGGGACGGTCAGAAAATGTAATATTTCTGATTAGATTTTGATAAATACTAGGCCTATGTAAATTTATAAAATATTTAATAAATATTTTTGTATTTAAAAACATTGCGTTTATCGCATGGCGTCATAATACCATCATTATTTTGAATTAAAAAATAATAACTCTCTGACGTCTCTCTCGCCCTTAAGGGTAAACTCAACGAAATTCGCGCTCATGGATAGCTATAATATTAATATTTTAGAAGAAAAGAAATAACATGTTTAGCACGTAATGCTTTTAAATAATTAATTAAATTATTTGTTGGCGGGTGGACAAACGGAATATTTATTTTATTTATTTATTTGAAACACACATTATTAAGCAATAAAATGTAAGAAAGCTTTGACTCCCCAACTGGGAACAAATCCCGTTTTAGGACAGTCAAATTGACGAGTTTAGTTCATATTGAGCGCCATTATACAAAAATAGAAGTGAAAAAAGCTAGTATTGACATAGTATGGTAATATAATAGTACAGAAACAAACTTATGAACGTACTTATGAAGAGATGATAAAAACAAATATTATAGAGTAAACAATTATGTTTATGTTTGATAGATACTGGTTAGTGCTAAAAGGAAAAAAATGTATTTAAAATTGATTACTAAAAATATATAATATTATAAAGTAATATTGATAAAATTGAGTTACGTATCACTCAGCTTTATGAGCCAACGACGAAACTCATGGATACAGCCCGAAGAGGGCGCAGCAATTAGTTAATAACATATTAAATATATTTTATTCAGTAAGTACAAAAAGTAACTTTAGTTATTAATTGTTTTATGACAAAATGTCTGTTCTTTTTCCTTTCCTTGGTTAAGGTTTTTAATCTAGTTAGAATAGTTTCCGAAGAGCTAAAATAATGCAACATAAATTCAGTCAAATAAATCAAACCATGAGATTGTAATAGTAATAAGGCCAAAGCGTCACTATTATATATGTTTGTAATTATAAAAAATAAATAAAGAATTTATTGTCAGTCAGCATATGTCCGCTTTTGACTCTCCCTAAACCAAGAAGCCAATCGTAACGAATTTGAAAAGAAATCTGAAATGGAATAGTTATTGAAGATTTAAAGCTCAAGTCCTTCAAGAAACTTATAAAAGTACAATATATTATTGTAACACTAACATATACAGTATTTTTATAAGTTTCTCGAAGGACTTTGTCTTTAAACTTACAATAATTATTTATTCCGTACGTACACCCACCATCAAACAATTCTCTCAATATTTAAAAGCATTGCGTGCTAAAAGTGTTTTTTCCTCTAAATTATTTAAACTATCGTCATCTGTGAACGTGTTTCACATTTCGTTTACCCTTAATATATCCGAAAACTTGCCACTACAGTGAATGTAGTATTTATAGTCTCATTCGCAGAAAAGGTTGGGAGAAAGTTGATTTGGTTCTTTGGAAAGGAATATGATATTGATTTAACTGTCAAAAAGTAAGAAATTACGCTAGTATGTTCAATATGTTTAAACTGTGCGATAAGTAAATATTCGGAAAAGAGTGTTGAAGTGTACTGAAAGAAAATATGTTATTCCTATGAGAAACCGGGTAGCGAAATCATATATATTTGTTTCATATTACGCTAAAAGCAAAACATATTTAACCACCGAAGCTAGTAAAAGGCGGTAATGTTAAATGCTCGTACATAAATTCCGAAGTAACACATCTTGTTACAAAGTTTCATAACCGCCACTGCCTGAGACTGAATCTGAGTAAAGCCCGAAAAGTGGGTCAGCATTTGTGTTTAATGTGGCACACCCGGAGGCTGCGAGGATGGTGGGCCGCTAGGGTGTCCACCGGGGTGGACCGTTATAGCTGCTTTCCTTTTTTCGAATTCTGATAAATGAGGGGGTTCAAAAGGGTGGCCGAATAATTCAACAGACGTATGATTCGGCACACTTTTTAAAATTGATATAAAGTCATTATAAGCACGATAAAAAACTAGCACGAAAACCGAATCTAACCTTACATAAATATTTAAAAAAAAAGTTAATTGGGTCGGGTTAGATTAGGTTTTCGGGCTACTTTTTGTTCGTACTTTTATATTAATTTTAAAAAGTGCCGATTCGTACATATGTTGAATTGTCATGCAACCCTCAAAAGTTGTGCTTTCGGATACTGAAAAGAAATATAAATAAAAACATTCCATAGTAACTTTAGCCCTGTCACAGGGGTCAAAGATTTCAAAATCATATTTGGCAATGTTGGCTTGACCAGCCCGCATGTACACTGAAGAAATAAGCCGGTAGAAGTGTGATGTGGGTGTATCTGTGTGCGCCAAATAAGGTCAAGTTTATCTTACTTCGGGTGAAATTGATTAAACATTTTCAAATCCCAAATTAAAGCTATTGCATTAGCCTGCCTGAAGCCTAGGAAACACATTTATAAAAATCTTTTTTTTATTTTTTAATATGAATACCGCACAAGAGTCCTAAACTGCTCCCAACCGTTTGGAGCCAGTGAGACTATGGCATTCCGAATTGGGGAATGTTGTGAGGCTGAAGGTATTGGGGAGGGGAAGGAGAAGGAGGAGAGGAAGGTGGGGAAAAGGGGAAATACTTGACTATTCAGATCTGGTTCGTGAAAAATATTATGGTTTAAAAAACTCATATTGATCACCAAACGCCGATTCTGAACATGTACGTAGAATTTATAAATCGTTATTTAAAAGCGAATAAAAACCATCTCATCAAAATACCCTGTTCTATTGGAAACATTGCATTCTCGACATCCGATTAGCGCGGATTCTGGTTTTGCATTTGTTTGAAATTTTTTATATATCGATTTGGTTTTGTGTTTTAAATATCTATTTGGTGAAATTTAAACTTAATTTGGGTGACTTTAAGCTCTATAATTGTTGTTCAATAAAAAAACAATATTGTTGAAAGAAATAAGGTACATTAAAAGGCAAATCAATAGCCAATGGTTATCGTAAATATTATTATTATTATCGGAATTAAATTTTCTAAACAGGTCTATTTTTTTTTGTAACTCCACACAGGGAAATTATTTCTCCCAAAACCTATATCATCTCTGGGATGCTGTATGGAGGATCTTTTAGAGGATTGAATGAGAGAACCTGGGTCTTGAGGAGACCCATGTTGTAGGAGGGACTCGTTCTCATGTGACAAATATCGACGGTGTACAAATGTTGGGCGCGCGTTTGGGGTGTTTCTCGACTGTACACTGGTGCCGAAGGGATCAATGACTCTAGTTCCTCAAAGCATCATTAAAATACCAGTAGAACAAGGACAGCATTCCCATCTGACGTTTGTGCTTCAATGATTTCAATCCGTTTGTTAAGATAGGCAAATCTATCAAACGGACAACCCCAAAATTCTATAATAGGATGCACTTGTGATTTGTACAGGGTCAGCAGTTGTGTACTATTGAAGTACCTGCGGGCTCTGTACAATACGCCCAGCTTCTGAGAGGCTAACTTTACTCTGAGCTGGTTTTATTATGTACGGTTAATGTACGGTGAAGCTTATCCTTGTTTTAACCTTCGACATTTGAAACTCAAAACCGACAGGTGTGGCTCGTAGGTTTCTTGCAATTTGGGTTTGAAAAAATAAAACTAATAAATATAATTTATCCGTGAAAACTAACTTTCTTTATTAATAAAAAAATTACTGGCATTTAAATTAGAACGTCACTATTGATTTAAAAAATTACAAAAAATAGACTAGGGTTACTTGTTCTAGATTTAATTAAAAATAAGATAATTTTTTTAGAGTCCTATTCATTTTATGAAACCACGGAAGAACAATTGACGGTCCACCCTAGTTCACACAGTTATCGGCCTTCCTGCTTTCCTTTCAGAAGGCTCTGCGGGCTTTATAGTCCTCGGCACAACCCTGGCAGCCTTCTTGGAGGTCAAAAACCTTCCGGAGAATGGAGAAGCTCTTCCTCGTGTATTATGTTTATGTAGATTCGAGGAAGTGGCCCTCTAAGCGGGATCTCGTAATCGATCCGTTGCTTGCTTGGCTGATTTTGGGTGTTTTATGTTTGAACTTTAAGAAGATTCAACAACAAGACCCATAATTTAACATCTAAATTACTAACCTGACTGTATTTACTAACCGAATTCACTCCAGTCTCAATTTTTATTTTCTTAACTCATGGTGGAAATAATTTTGGAGGATGAAAAATTTAACAATATTGAAACTGCTGACAAAACAAACTGTGCAAATTTTTTTGTCGTCAGAACTTACTGTACGAGAGCTTTTGGTGCATCAGAGTTGTCTTAAACAATCCATGTATTAAGGAGAAGTATTAATTTAAGTATTGTATTCGACAGATTAAAACACGTGTCAACAAATCTTTAATACGTTTGCCTGGAAACTTATATTAAGGATGTTAGAATAGTTCAATTCGAAGCCATCGAACTTGGCATAACGTCATTATCGGCATAACTATAATCACCTTCCAATGCGACCTTGTAATGCAGATAGTGAAAATATCGGTAATAATAATAATAAATTGATTATTTCTATAGCGCCGTTTTCATGAGAAATCACCCCCAGAGCGCTTACCTACTATTTAAAATATAAACATATATTTTAAATAGTAGGTATATATGTAACAATTTTTTCTAATTTACAAGTCTGATAAAAATCGTTTGATTTAATATCTGTACCTTAAAGCTGAAAATCTGGAAGTTAAGACCAGCTATTCTGGTTCTTTTTAGGGAAGATTCGTTATCCTTTTCCTTAATAACTTATCCGTTCTTAAATTGAAATATGCTACCAATTTTTTTGTGGAAAATAAAATTTAAAATTTGATTTTTTTTTTGTCAAATATATAAACAATATAAGCAATGGCCTCCAAAGAGTCTGTTTATGATGTTATATAGATGTGTTTAAACTTTCGATCAAAAACGTCAATATCCACCCTACCACACGCCACACGCCACACGCCACACGCCACACGCCACACGCCGCACAGGTGTCGGCGGTCCGATACTTTCAGAAGATTAATTATTGTTTTGTCTGGAAGTTATCCCACCCAAGCCCGGGAAGCTATCCGGATGGAAAATTTCGTTTGATCGCCACTTTTGGAGGTGGATAAGAATAATATTTATAGGATATTAATGCAATGAAATAAATATTAAAACATTACAATAAATTCAACTCCATACACTTGTATTTTTTTATTCAATATAAATACATATAAAATATTTATTTCTACAGATATATCTTAAAAGTTAATTAAAAAAAATACTTATTTATTTAACAAAAACTACAATAGAGAAATATTTCTCGTGTTTAAGTTAGGGACAGTAATAGTACCTAACTTAATATAGAAATAAAATACATTTAAAATATAATATAGACACAGTGTGTTTTGTTGTACATGGCAGTTCCTACATAGTACATAATCTACAAAATAGAGAGTAAAAGTACATAATAAAAGGAATGTAACAATAAGGCGCATACAAGATAAACATAATACGTCTCTTAATTTTAGTAATATTTCGAAAGTCCCGATCTAATATTTCCATAGGATTTTTTTATTTTTTATTTTTGTTGTATTTTTTATTAGTAATTTATGCATTATTTACAATTGAGAGCTCTGTAGAATTCACCGAAAGCAATTAATACTTTCGGAGTTATCTAGTAATTGTTTGATTTGTGATTTGAAAGAAATATAATTATTTTCTATTTTGATTTTATACGGGAGGGCATTAAAAAATGTTATACTCTGATGGGCGTAATGGAGCTGAGATGCACTTTTATACATATATATCTTTTTAATGCAATAAACATTATATTCTTGATTAATTTCATCGATGATGTGTATTATCTACTCCGTATATAGCGCAGATAGCATAGCTGAAGCGGGAAACACTGGGATAGCTCGCCATTTCATAGACAATGAAACGCGCTTGTAAAAAGGCGGGAGAATTATCGAGGAAGCGAGAAAGAAAAACAATAAAAAGTCCATGGCTCGTACCTGGAAAAAAATCATTCGATTTCTCGAATGTTCTAAATATAGCTAACATTTGCAAATGTTCTGCAAATCAATTCTTCTATTACCGTTCATAAACATGTGCTATTTTGTTTTCAACTTAATTAAAACATTCTCAACATAATCAAATGTTCGGCACCCAAAACCTTGATATTTGCTGGAAATTATGCAATTTTCATTGACTTAAATAAAATTATGAATAGATTTTTTTTTCAACTAAACTGTCGTTTGAAAAAATATGCACCTGTGAGATGTAAGTGTCTATTTTTTATCATTTTTATTATTGTTCAAACATTATATTTGTTGAATTACGTTTGTAGTTATTTAATAAGTCATTTAATATTGTCTACATATCAACTAATATGCATGTTTTAAAAAAATATATTATTTAGTATCTAAATAATCCCCCCATAACCACGAGCTACTGGAGCTCAACTTATCTCGATTATAATAAATAAAAATAATAATAATAAAAAGAAAAAAAACATCTATTACAACATATTGATTCTATAATATGAATTATGTTATATTTTTTGTAATAAACTTCTGAATAAATAGGTTAGATAGATAACGATCCGTTTCGTTAACGGACCGTTATCCGTCCGTTTTTTTTCGAATAATTGCCATTCGTTTATCATCGCTTTTACTGCTCGATAAGGAATCTATATCACAAATGCAAAATATATATTGTCTGTTTCATTAAAAGGGTGCACGGTTTCAAATAAGCAATCGTTGGGCATCAACTGACAGCTGTCAAACGACCGGTAATCTGACGAACGTTAATAAAACGACGAAATCGGGCGGTAGACCAAATATTAATCAAAAATGGTATCAAGCTTTACGAACAGATGGTTATAAAACCGTCCTTGAGGAGAATGCGTAAGACCACAAAAATGTTAGAAAATGCTTGACTGAATTTATGTTACATTATTTGCGGTCTTTGGGAAAAGATTTTAACTGTATTAAATACCTTAACCAAAGAAAGGAAAAAGGACTTGGTTATAACCAATTTACTAAATATGCTTATTGTACTTGAATAAAATATATTTAATATGTTATTAACTATTTGCTGCATCCTCTTCGGGCTGCATTCCTGAGTTTCGTCGTCGGCTCATAAAGCTGAGTGATAATCTCGTAACTCAATCTTATCAATATTACTCAATTATATAATTTTTTTTTAGTACTCAATTTTAAACGCTTTTTTCCCTCATAGCACCAACCAGTACAAAACATATATATAATTTCTTTATACTTAATTATTATACTTTTTTCTAAATGTATTATATTACCATACTGTGTCAATACTAGCTTTTTCTCTTCTATTTTTGTATAATGGCACTTAATATAAACTAAACTTGTCAATTCGGAAGTCCTAAAATGGGATTTGTTCCTAATTGGGCAGTCGAAGTTTTCTTAAACGTTGATGTTAAATATTGTGTGTTCCAAATAAATAAATGTCATTATTATTATTCTTATTATTATTGTTATGTTAATTTTATTTGAAAAATACGGAAACAGCGGGGTCTGTAGGGAAAGAGTTCTACCCTACGCCATTGGTTATGTGATCCACTAAATAACATCAAAATTTTACGATCCCATTAACTGAGCAATATTTTTAAGTAAGGAAGTTCTTCATAAATTAAGGCCTGAATTTTCCAACCGAGCTAACGTAAGTCGTAAACGCGTACTAAAGAATACATGCCAAATTACTTAACCTAATGGCCACGATCTTTTTTATCTTAATTTCGGCAATTTAATTTTGCATTGCTTCAAGACCCGGTTCTATGAGTAGTTGAGTATCGTCCCTATCATCGTTACGGTCGGGTATAAGATACGCTGAATCCTTAATGATAATATACCCTACCTCAGTAACTTTACCTTTAGATATATACCCACCTACATTGCTTACGCCATAGAATATTTCGAGATAAGCAAGTCCATAAACTAGCACGATAATCATTCAGGCGCGTGCCGTTCATAGTAAGGGTTTACTTGAAGAATGAAATACAAGCCACGGTCGAATTGAAAACCAAAACACGAAGACAATAAATTAAACTAAAACTCTTTAATCGCATGATTATTAGAATCTCTATATATGAAAATGAACGTTTGTCTGTCTGTACTCGATTTTCTCAAAAATTACTCTAGCGGTTTTGTTTAAAATAGCGCAGTTTGTTCTTATTAGTGTCGGGAAGGTTTAGAAAGTAGTTTGAATGAAATCCAAAATGTAAAACTGTTGCTGTAACATTCTAAAATTAGTATGACAAACATTGAACCCGTCATGTTGTATTGAGATATACTATTCTGGTTAGCCACAGATTACATATTCAAAAGAAGGTTTGTTTGGGAAGATAATTTTCAAATTGGAAACCACAAGTAGGTACCTACTTAAGAACTTTATTATTTAGATATATTTAAAACAAAATAAATGTTTCGAATGAAACAAAATTTTCAAAATGTATATTTGTTTAGAAATAGTAATATTCGTCACACGGAGAATTCAAAACATCATAACTTTATTTTTTTTAAATATTAAAAAAAACCCCGGCAAGGCCGGGTACACATTATAAAGCACGGTCTTTGCCAACCAAGTGCTTCTAGCTTTTTTCCGTCAGACGAAAAGTCCCAGATGCGCGCGCATAATCACGAGAAATGCTTCCGCCATTGTTGGCACTCAGTAAGCGGCCATTCAGAGAATACTGTTTCAGCGTAACTGCAGGGTTTCTATGCTATTAGATATTATTACTGAGACGTAAAATAGCTTCTCATAATGATAATTAGTATTATTAGTAATTGTTCGATTTCCTTGTGATGTACAAATCAGTGTATCGCCCCACGCTTACTTACTGGATGTTGACGAGCGAACACGTTCCGGGGTCCAAGCTGCCGAAATGAGATTTTGTTGGAGGAGTCACAAAATGGGATCGAATAAAGCTCGATGATCTTGGAAGAGCTAAACATCAAACCACTGCTACTCTTACACTGCTAGCTTGGGCACGTATTCAGAATGCCAGAAGGTCGAATGCCAGAAGGTCGAATTCCGCGGAAAATTCTGACTCCAGGGGGAAGACGTCCAGTGGACCGCCCCCGACACAGGTGGGAGAAGCAACTCCAGAGTCTGTGCGAAGAGAGACTAGACCTACTATGGACGGATTCCATTGACGTAGCACAGAACTTATCGATGCGATGGATCCCCACCCCAATAAGGACAAGAGAAATAAGATGTATCACCCAATAATAAATGTGGATAATTTTTAGTACCATGTGAAACATTTATTCCTACCGAGGTGATCAATTCGACATACATATTACTATATAACTTGTTTTCCTTAAATTTAAAAGAGAACTCATGTAGTGCTGTGCGTGGGTAATATAGGTCATTGACTATTATCTTTTAATTTAAATGAAAGAATTTTTTTTTTTAACCACTTTATTTTATTTATATTTATGCGAACTTTCCTGATGAAGGTTGAGTTCAACCGAAACCGGTCGATAATGCATAAATATAAATAAAATAAAATGGTTTAAAACAACAACGAAAAAATTCTTTCATCTAAATTATAACGTCAAGCAACAAAGTGATTGCTTCCTTCGATATATTATTTTAGATATAACTCCCTTATCGATGTATTTTCTTTTAAAATTTCTTCAAACGATTGGTAACAAACGATTTGTGGCGTCATTATTAATTAAATAATTAAAAATGCAATTAATTTATTTTTAAAGTGTATTTTCTTTTCTTTATTCATATTATCAAATAGTAAGATATCTATGTAAAATTCTATGTAAAAACCCAAAGGGCGTTAAATAAGCAAATGAATAAATTAGTATGTATGTAGTAATCATATAATTGACTCACCTTCTTTGTTGCAAGTCATTCAGTTCAACATTCCTTACCGTAGAGTCAACAATGAATCGCTTTTCCTCAATCAACACCGTACTAATTATAGAACCATTCTCCACCATCTAGAAAATCTCAACTTGTTAACTCAATCCAGGGCCTTGAAATTTTTGGAACCAGTCTAAATGATTTTTGTCAGGCTTTCCGAAAACAAACGTCGATGAATGTTATTTAATATGTGTAAAATGATGGAATCTACTAAAACCTTGTTCCCCATTTGATTTGAATGTTCTCGCAAATGTATATTTTTTGTCATGGCTTCATTAATTTATTATGTAGGTATGTGCTGTTTTTTTTTCAGTAGCTCTTATTTATCTCATTTTGTATTACGTATTTCGTATAATTGGACAGTGGAACGTTAAAACAAAAAAATTAAATAATTAAAAAAATGTTAAACCCCTAGAAAACATAAAAAAACATAAAACTGTTATAGTAAAAGATAATGTTTCATTTATTTGTTATAAATAATATTAACTTTTCTGTTCATTCAGGTTTTTTTCTCGAAGAGTGTTCTTTCTAAAATGCTTTTTTTAATAAAATTTAAACACTTAATGGCACAAATTAATTATTCCTATACCTACCGCGAAAAGCATTTATTTGCATTTCCTGGATCTTTATTTCTATATATGACAACTGAGTACTATGACAAAGTACCCCCTACTATGAAATCGCCATCTTTAATCTGTCATAGGCTTAGATCGTTCCTCCAGAAATAGAGTAATCTCCAGATTACTGAAGATTACAAATTACCAACTTCACGGCACGCCCCTGTCAGCACAGTATTAATATTCCGAGAAGCATCTGCGTGATAAATAGTTGTAATATACCCACAAATATATACCAACCTAACTTGAATCGTAGTAATTAATAGTTGTTATTTGTTCACCTGATTGTGATTACATTAACCGATGATACGCGTAGCGCATAATCTCAATAAATACAACTCTGCATATATTTGATGCAAGAATAAATAAAGCGTTACTGTGATTTCGGCAATATTCATTTCGGCACACGACGCAAAATACAATCTAAAATTAAAATGGTTTTTGCGCGGCTGTATCGACATGCCCACGATCGCACTGATAGAGTTCTTCCTCTATTTGTCCCATTTGACGTACATGCACCGTATTTGTCGGGTTAGGTTAGACACTAGGGCGGAAATCCTCATAAAAAAAATTCCGTAATATATCATACATCAATACAATAACTAACAAAGGTTCAAAAATTCTTGGTTTCATTCTCCGAAACGCCAGAGACTTAAGTAAGAGCCAATTCGATATTAAAAAACTTATGAAGAAGTTTTGTTCGAAATCAAGTTGAATATATTTCGTCTATCTGGTCCCCCCACTTTAAAATCCACTCCAATTCCATTGAAAAAGTTCAACATAAATTTCTCAGATATATTAACATTTGACGTATACACCCGGCCTTGCTCGGGGTTTTGAATTGTTTGGAGTAAAGTTTTGATGTTGTGAATTCTAGTAAAGTGGGTGTAATTTTAAGGTGGAAATAACATTATTATTAAGAATCAAAATTGTTATAACTACCCCTACCCCTTCTTTATTTCTTATAAATTACTTATTACTTTTCCCTATGGAGGTACTCTCATTTTTCCATGATGTGAAAAACTAACTCTGTAATACCGCCATATAAACATTTTCAAGCATCGTTCTCATGCTACGTTATGATGTATGGTAGACATATAATCGCCACATATACACGCCGCTTCTTTACAGAAGCGTTGCTTAAAAACCAAGTCTGCCCTTGTAATTTGAATTATAAAAAGTATTCAATTTCAATAATAAACATTTAAAAAAAAATAAAAATTATAATAATATACACATATATATTTTTTTAATAATGTGTATTTTTTGTTATAATATGAACAGGTTGGAATAAATAAAAAGAAAGATACTAGCTCTTGTGCTTGGTGTGGGACTTACACTTCGCTTAAACAACTGTTTTTGTTATTATAGATGATACTATTTTTTTTTAAATTGTGAGTTGATGAGATTAGATAATAGCATAAATAACTTCAAATTTTATTTACTTAATTTAGTCGACTAAGGCATTAAATTTATGGTATTTAGCGAATATAAATTGGAAATAACAAATATTAATCGGATAGAAAAAATATTTGTCTTAGGATAGCGGAGGATTTAATCTTTGATTTAATATCAGATTGGACAATATTTTTACAAGAATTTGTTCGACAACCTAATAAAACAGTGTTCCTCTTATTTTTGATTGCCCATTTGAGCCGATTCCTATATATTACACATGGTTTATATTAAATGAATGAATTTAATTAATAAATTCAATCTCGTGACACTGATTCTCAGTTAATTCTCCATTCCTTACCTTAGACCTTGCATCCCTAGAATTATTTAACGCGCGGCACCATGACTACTTTGCGGATAATATTGGCGTCATCACAAAGTCGCCGGAGATATTGTGCAATGTGGAGAACTCCATCTAATGTATAGAATTCCGCGCCACAATCCATAAAAACTTGTACGCCATCGTCCACACTAGTCCATAGCGGCAAACACCTCTAGTCAGCCAGTCAGAAATTCCGAGCAGGTCATATTCGCTTTTGCAGTCCGTATTCCCTAATTCAAGGAATTAAAAAAATATTTTCGGTATTCAGTTGTGACAGTAGTCACTACGTCTCTGTTTCGTCTATATTGAGTCTGTCCGTACTAGGTCCGCAGGACGCAAGCTAGTCAATTTACTGCAAGACACTAGTCAGAAGTTCCTAATTCGTTCCTCAATGTCCGCGGCGAATCCGTTTGTTGTTATTCCCAGCGCGGCCAAGTCAGTCGTCGTTTTCAGAAGTCCGGCGAGAATTTGAGAAGTAATCAGTAGGTAAGAATATTGGAGTGCATCGATCTTATACTTGGTCGATGAAAAGTTATTATTTATTTGAATTACATTTTTATTTTCGTGTTATTTGTTATATTATATTATCAATGCTAACGCAATTTATAAAGTTTTTTTTTGAATTATAGAAATTAATTATTAATTTGGAAGACATGGGAAATAAGACTGTATCAATTCACTACTGCGAATGAATTTGATCACGGAAATAATTGCATCAGTTAATCATTGATCATTGATCATCTGAACCGACGATAACTCCGATAAAGAATATTTAATGCTCGAACCGAAACATTAATAGTTTTGATGCAGTTAACATTAGCCAGTCTCCGGGCCGTAAATCAGTTTTGTTTCGCTCAAGCTCTCTCACTCAGCCATGTTTAGCGAAGTCATAAATTATTTTGATACACGAACACGGTCATGATGGACATTTTGCGAGTTTTGGCACATTGACCGACATTTTGAAACAAAAGAAGAAAATGACCTACATTTTTATCGTTAATGTACTAACAGAAAGAGATCAACAATTTTTAGAGCGTTTTTAAATAAAAATCTAATTATTAATTGATAAACTAAACTTCTTAAAAACTTAAGACAAGATTTTTGTGCATAGCGCAAAGGGTAACAATTATTTTTATAAACAATAATTATTAGCCTGAAACACTCATCCAAATTGAAAAAAAAAAACGGTAGAGCATCTGACCGGACATCAGGAGGGTGCAGGTTCGAGTCCTGTCGGCGACATTTATCTTTGCTCGGAAAGGTTTTTTTCAATTTGGATGAGTGTTTCAGGCTAATAATTATTGTTTATAAAAAAAAAATCTAATTATTTTGCTAAAAATATCTTTAGTTATCTGAATAGCTAGGTTCTTCTCTACTACCCACTTCCCTTTGTTTTTCTTCGTTATTGTATTCCGCCTCGCTACATTCTTCAATTGTTGTTGCGTTTTGTCATTTCTTAGCGATATACCAGAAAACATCTCAGTGTTCAATCTGAAGGTCATAACAGTGAGCCCTAGTTCCATGTTATTTTTCCACAAATCAAGACGCTATGTTATTTAAGTGTCCAATAAGAATAATGAAAAGAAATATTCAAAACATTTCATGTCAATTACTAGAGATAAAGGCCAGTTAGATTTATGAGTCAATGGTGCATATTTTGTCAAATATCATTAAAATATACTTAGGAATACTGAATTAAGTTGCCAAGTACTTCTTTTGCCTGGTTCTGTAATATTTCTAAAATATTATTTTGAATTATTGGAGCGTTTCATGTAGATATTTTAAATGGCGTTGTAAAAAAGATGGAGTCCCGCGTAATGTGTACTTCCTATGTTAAAATAGATTATTTCTTTATAAAATCTTGATGAAAAAGTATTCACATTAGCATATTATTTCTCCCAGTGAATTCGCAAAAGCGGTCGCTTGAATATAAAGTTTTCTCGGGTAAGAAATTTTCTACTATTTTTCTTGTTTCTCTTTTCCCGAGGGATTACCTGATGTCTGAGTTTTGTTGTTAAAAACTTAAAAATAAGAAAAGGCTAATTCAACGGGTGAGCTATTTTTGGACGGGCGCATTAATCGGATAATTTTACAGTTTGTTTAAATGATTCACGTGAAACTAATTGCGGGAAAAATAAACTTTAAGAAATATCAAAATGGCAACCTATATAATATAATAATTAGAAAAAAATTAGAAAGTACGTATCATGTTAACAACTTTCTTTTAATAGATTTTATTTAGCTGTTTTAAAAGACGCCTTTCTACGTCGGAATAAAAACTAAACGTAGAGCAAATACTTCAGAAATATTATATTCATATATACTCATTGAGTGTTAAAGTGGGGAATGACTTCGGAAAAAAAAGAAAATTTGCCGATTTAAAATGTTTAAATAATTTATTTTTTTAAATCTTAATAAGCTTGAATACACTCATTGTATGAGCAATATTAACGTTAAAGTTTATAACGAACTTTCTTCCCAACTTTTCGAATGATCAATCTGAAGCACCGATCAGACAAGTGTTTTGTTGAGCATTCGCTCTGTTTGCTTGTTTCTAAGCATTTTTTATCCTAAATTGTCTAATGAGGTGTCCGCCCACTTTCGTAGACTATAAAATAATGCCCGCCCACTTTCAAAGGCGTACTTTTACATTTGACGTTTTTCTTTTGCGAAAAACAAGACAAAACATAGCTTATAATAAGTCAGATAAGTTAGGTTTTTTTACGATAACTCCACACAGGAGACCCTGAGGGAAATAATTTCCCTCAAGGCCTATATCATCTTTGGGGATGCTGTGTGGAGGGTCTTTTAGAGGATAGGAAGGAGTGACCTTGGGTCTTGAAGAGACCCATGTTGTAGGATGGAGGAAACACAGAGGCAGGCAGATTATTCCACAGCCGAGCTGTTGAACATAAGAACGTCTGCAAATGTTGGGCACGCATTTGGCGTGTCTCCCAACTATGCACCGGTGCCTAAGGGATCAATGACGCTAGTTCCTCAGAGCATCTTCCATTAAAATACCGGTAGAACAAGGACAAAATTCCCACCTGACGTCTGTGGTCCAGTTCTCCAGAACAAAGGGCTCTTCGGATATCAAACAACATTTTTTTAAAAATTAGTTTAGATGGTAAAAAGTACAAGGATAAGAGTCCCAACTGCCAATGATACTATATCATCCCCAATTGTGGAATGTTGTTTGGTTGGAGGAAGTGGGGATGGGAAAGAAATATGAAAGAGAATGATTGAGAAGTTGAAGTTGCATTTTTTATACCAATATTCTATAACATGTTTTGCATAGTATTTTGTTCATTACTTAATTAAGTTTTTCCAATTTAAAAAATGAACTTATTTCAGAAGAACAAAAATCAATCAATATGCACAATCCCCGAAACACAGAAGATAAAATATTCACTTCTGTGCTCTAAATTTGCATAAATAATGAAATTTCGTGTTTCAAATTCAAAAGTACGAAGAATATATGGTGGAAATTAACCGAGAAATATTTCTCTTATTATCCACAATCTACAAGTTATCCATAAAATAATACTTCATGGCAGTTATTTAAATATACGAGATATATCGGAGAACATTGGAGATTGCCTGAAATAAAATACATTTATTTTTCTGTCAATGTTGTTCGTGATGAAGTTACTCAAATGCCTGATTAACAAAATGCAGTAGATTTTTTTTCTGATATTTTTAGGCTTATATTAAACTTTTTCCTATCCAACTTCGTCAGAAATTTCAACAGACGTTTTTTTTCATATTTCATTATTTTTAAGACGTCGAACAAATAATGATTATTTTCTTTACACTTATTAAAATTTATGATCCTTGCGAAGTGGACATCCTTGAGAGATTGTAGGTCATCTGTCGAACATGATATTGATGGGGTGTCAAACTGGATGTATAAAAAAAACTATGTGTATTGCATCTGTTTATATGTTTCTGGATATTATTCCCTTAACGTGGAGAGGGACGTCGGAGAGTTATTATTTATAAATTCAAAATAGTGATAATATTATTGTGCGATACGATAAACATGGTGTTTTTAAAGAGAAAAATATTTATTACTTTTTTTTTATTTGCTATTTTTGCTTATTTTATTTTGATAAATACTCAGCCTATGTAAATTTATAAAATATTTAATAAATATTTTTGTATTTAAAAATATTATGTTTATCGTATTGCGTAATAATACTTTCAATATTTCGAAATAATAAATAATTCCTCTCCGACGTCCCTCTCGCCCTTAATCAGTTGGCTCACTTGAACCAAAATGTTGTTTCAATGAGTACTCAACTTGGCAATACGGTAAAGTATAGTGTGTTTTTCTAAAATTCAACAGATTCTGCTCTAGACTCTACTAAACACTCTGCAATAGTTTGTACGCTAGTCTGCCTAATGTACATTTGAGCAGACTGCTAAAAGTGTTCAACACAGCAGCTCGTCTAGTATGCAGTGCCACTAAATACTGTCACATCATTCCTCTTCTACGTGATTGTCTAAACTGGCTTCGAGTCACAGAAAGGGTTCAGTCTAAAATTTTCCTTATGGTATATAAGGAACTGAAAGGGCTGCCACCATTATACTTGACTGATCTCTGCGTGAGGGACATTCTTACTCACAGGCAACTCGTCCAAGTAGATGCTGCTAAATTTGGGGACAGAACTTTCAATGTACTGGGTCCGCATTCTTGGAATGACCTTCCATTTAGTTGAGGTCAGAAAAAAATTTCCAAACCCTTTAAGAAAAGTAAAAAAAACATATCTATTTAAAAGGGGTTACAAACATTACCAAGAAAATGTAAATCGCCCCTGAGGTGATGTTAGTCACTAAACGACGCTATAGAAAAACTGAGGATATTATTTTTAACAAAAAAAATGGCGCATTATTTTTGACACGTTTTTTTGACAAGTCTATATATGACAGTCTCCGTGGTAGAGTGGTTACGATCCTTTGCTACGAATGCGGGGGTCGCGGATTCAAATCCCGGCGTGCGCAAGTAAATTTTATTTATTTAAATTGTATTTTTTTCATAATTTATTCTTTAAAAATAATATATAGTATATTTGCGGCATGTTTCAGAGTGGCAGATACTGTCAGTATCGCTCTGGTGGAAGACCACCATTCTTTAGCAATTACTTTAGCCGTGTTTGGTGACCAGATCTGAATAGCCAGGTACTTCCCCGC
This sequence comes from Halesus radiatus, assembly GCA_022606495.2. NCBI lineage: Eukaryota > Metazoa > Arthropoda > Insecta > Trichoptera > Limnephilidae > Halesus > Halesus radiatus. The sequence goes on from JAHDVE020002902.1 coordinate 64,194, forward strand.
ATTCCTCTTCCCCATCTCCTTCCCCTTCTCAATAACGTCAGCCTCACAACAAACCTCAATTGGGGATGGCATAGGCTCACTGGCTCCAGACGGTTGGGAGCAGCTGGGACTCTTTTTTACTTTATGAAAACTGTATTGACAGTAAAATATGTTCTATTTAACTATTGAAGAGAAAAGCCTGATATCAGAGTGTTATGGGCGTGTTTGTGTGCCAGAAATAAGCAAAAAAAATCAAAACAGATAATCATTTTCAATGGCCCGTATGTAGCCAAGAAGTTGGAAGGTCTTATGTAAATTGGCGACATAAAAACAAAAACAAAAAACAACATTAACATAATATTGACCATATCGCCATTTCTTCAAATATGGCTCTACCAGGAGACGTGAAGAGTAAAGGAGGTAAATAATATATAAGAACGCCAGGCTATAAATTGGCGTCGCGGTGCCCCCTCATAAAGCTAAATTTATGCATCCGCCGACTTTAAGGAGGCGCCGACACCGGACGCCCACTTGCTCGAAATTGATCATAAGGGACACTTAAAGGCAAGATACGATATAAAAAGACGCACTTATGAAGGCAAATAAAACTTATGGAACATGCAAAGTAACAAACATTCTCGAAAAAAGTAACAAAGTGACAAATTTAGTGGAAGTTACGGAGTAACAAAAATTTTATAATACTTTTTAATCAGCGTTGACTATTGTTTGCCCAGTTTAAAAGCTTTGGTAATTTACAGCTGCCCGGGTACTTTTATTCTTGATGGAAATGGTGATGTTCATATTCCAATGATTACTAAATACATATAAATAAAGATAAATAAAGACAAAGGCAGCCGAAATGTCCGACTCAACCTCCACACTCTATGTGGATTAGAATTTCAATATGGTTGAGTGCCGTCCTTGGTTGGGATAGAGAAACAGTGGTAGCTGTCTGATGAGATGAGTTGACGACGCCGACGTTAAGAAAACTGCAAAAATCAGCAAAGATCGATATGAAGAAAAAAAGCTACATAAAAGTAACGTTTTTTTTACATTAACTCCACACAAGAGGCCCTGGAGAAAATAATTTCCCTCGGAGACTAAGTTATCTTTAAGGATACTACGTGAAGAGTCTTTTTGGGGAGAGGAAGTTGTGAAAATGGGTCTTGAATAGACCCATGTTGGAGAAGGGAAGAAAGACAGAGATCATCAAGAAGGACTCGTAAAAACGACCCACTCTCATGTGACAAATGTCAATCGTGTACAAATATAGGGCACGCGTTTGGCGTGTTTTCCGACTATGCACCGATACCAATGAGATCAATGATGCTAATTTCTCAGGTCTTCCGTTGAAATACCGCTAGAAAAAGGACAGCCTTCACCCTGTGCTCTAAAGATTGCAATCCGTTTATTAAGATAGGGGCATCTATCAAACGGACCACCCGTTTCTGCATAGGGTTTCACACATTTGGAAGCGTCCTCTAGTCAGGGTTCCAGACTAGAGGACGCTGCCAAATTCATATATACTACCGATTAACGAAATTAGTAATTAACCTAAGTTCATATTTTCGTAAGTTTCACAATTTCAGCCGCTCGTTAAAATTAAAAGTATGATTTAAATTCATAATTAATGTTTCGGTTCATCGATTCGCCATTCGTTCACTTTGCTTAAATTTGGGGCGAACAATTATTGAATTTTATTTAAGCATAAATTTCAAAGATAATAAAAGTCCGGTGAAATTGTCTGCGCGAGTAATAAATTTGGAAATTAAAACTTTCATGGATCCTGAATAATTGCCAAATGAAATGTTAAACATTATTCATTATTATTTTATATAAGGAGGCGCGCTTTCTGTTTAGATTACGACAAACTAATGTCTGTTATAAAAAAATACGTTTTACGGGTTACAGTAAATTTCAAATTTTATTTTATCTCACCGTTACATTACGCTATTTTCAATTGCGTTTTTGTAAATAATGATCCATACAAAATGATTCTTGCGTAGTTTTTATACCTTGCCAGTTGAATTAGAAGTTACAAAATGATTGATTAGTTACTCAATGCCCAATTTTCCTCAAATTTTTGCCCATTTTTTTATTTATTTTTTTTTTATTTATTAATTATTAACGATGGCTTTTTCATATTTTAACATTTTACATGATTTTGTGTACAAAAGATTTTTTTTTAAATTAACAAAAAAAATACTAGTTATATAAGTGTAACATTTTTTATAATATATATGTAAATATAATAATTTATAAGTGCATGATAAAGAGAAGTTATAAAGGGGAAGGTTTTTAATTTTCAGATCATATATTTTTTTTTTAAATAACAATAGCCTGATTTACATGATACATAATAAACAAGTGCATAATATCATATAATATGAGTGCATGACATTGTGAAAAAAGAAAATAAAAAAACGAAAAAATAATTATACAATAGCTCCTAAACGATGCTCTTATAATCATTGCAACATAAATATATTATTAAGGTATCTTTTAAACATGGGTAAACTTGTATTAAATATATATATATATATCATAGGTGAATATGTTTCATAGTGTAGAAAGAGGAGATTACTCCTATGTTTATATTGAACAAACCATAAGCATTTCTACATTAGAAAAGCGTAGGAAAGACTTTGATCTTATTTGCATTTTTAAAATAATTCATTGTATTATTGACTCACCTTCTTTGTTGCAACTCATTCAGTTCAACATTCCTTACCGTAGACTCAGAAACAATGAATTGCTTTTCCTCAATAAACACTACTAATTATGGGTACCATTCTCCACTATCCAGAATGTCGAGATTTGTTAACTCAAGCCAGGCCCTTGAAATTTTTGGTGCCAGTGTAAATGACTTTTGTAGGGCTTTACGAAATTAGAACTCTAATATTATCATTTAGAATGTCTAAAATCATGGACGCTACTAAAACCATGTTCAGGCTTTGACTTGAGTGTTCTCTCAAATGTATATTTTTGTCCTCTTTTTGCCATTGCTTCATTCTTGTATTATGTATGTGCTGTTATTTTTCTGTAACTCTTTCAGACAGTTTTAAAATTAGCTATGACTCTTGTTTGGTTATTTTATGTATCAGTTTTTGATGTTATAATTTCTATTAGTCTTGTCTTCTAGAAATATTTTGTCGTACAATATACAATATACGTACTCGCACAAGGAACAGCATAATTGATCCTATGGCCATTAAATAATATAATGATTGTATAATATCTGTTGAATCTATCGCATAGACCTATTTAGATACCTATGTACTAACAAATATCTCGCATTTCACTGCAGATTCATAATTCTAATTACCATCTCCTCAAGGCCAAATTATATAATCTAGCAAGAGTCATAGCAGAAGACAACCTACATCGAAAAATGTTGAGAAAAGCAGCTTGTTTGGAACTTACATAAAGATCACAATGGCCAGTGTTCATAAAAAGTGCGGCAAAATTCAAATTGCATGCACGAAGATTATCTTTGCTGGAGTTAAAATTTGCGTTAAAAATACATAGCTTTTCTTTATGGTCGTTCGCTTGTGGCTCATAAATAATACTTAAAATATAATCGGGAACTCCTGTAGTCTAAGCTAACTTAATCCGCCCACTTATTCACACGCCCACCTAACTGCCTTCGACTACGTGAGCGGCAGATAAAATTTAATCTCTTTGCCGACAAGAGTCGCACTTTTATACCTTATTGACCATTATGGTTGAGCAGGTAAACATACCGAAAATATTGAACTCGGGTTAAGTACGCAGTATACATACGTGGGGTTACTAGTATCAAGAATACTGGTAACCCTACGTATAAAGTCACCTACCTCAGAACAGGTTTCATCTAGCGAGGTAGGTAATGTAAACCAAACAATAATATAATTATGTAACATGTATTGTACTTATATTTAAACGTGTCGTATTACATGACACTGAAAAACTTAAAACGAATAACTTTTAAAATGTCTTCAACTTTCCTCTTCCAATAGTGGACTGTTCTCATTGATTCAAAGGTTAAAAGTTGATGTTATAGTTCAAACTTAGATCTTCCGTATATTTATTTGCAGTTTGTCTCAGAAATTTAAATCCCATCATAGCCTGCGACATCTGTGTTATCGACATATTAATTCCGTTTAATGAATCTATGTAGATTCTAAATGAACAACAGAGTATTTAAAAATAATCTCTCTTTAATGTACAATTATTACAACTAATAACAACTAACAACTAACTGTTATTCTCGAACTCTTTATGATAATTTCATTAAAAATTGCCAACTATTATCGATATTGCTAAAGATGAATAACTTACACTGATTATATGCAAGTTTTTCCAACCAAAGTGAAAAATTAATGATCTGGAAAAAACTTCTCGTCTTCATCAATAGAATTGCCTGTGACTTTAAGAACATAAATACCCTAAAAACTCTTTATTTCTCAGTAGTTCGCTCTCATCTTGAATATGCCAGTGTCATTTGGTCTCTTTTCTATGCTGTTCGTATTCATCATATTGAATCTGTACAACACCGCTTCTTATCTGGAATTGCATGGAAATTAGGGCGAGAAAGAGGCGACTACTCCTATGATGAAATTGAACAAACCATAAACGTTTCTTCACTAGAAAAGCGTAGGAAAGACTTTGATCTGATTGGGCTAATTATATTAGGTATCACGCGTGCCTCTCTTTGTATATCTTGTTTCTATTGTATTATGTATCATTGAGTGAGTTTTGTAATTTTATGTAATTTGTGTATATTAACTAAGTCTGTATAACTGAATGGTTCTCACATAAGTGTGAACATCTCTAAAAATCCAATATAAATAAATTTTGAATTTTCAAAATAATTCATTAATATAATCTAATAAAATTGTCACTTTTTCTATAGAGCCGTTTAATGACTAAAATCATCTCAGGGGTGCTTTACATCTTGGTAATGTTTGTAGCCCCCTTTAAATAAATGTTTTTAGACCTTTCTTAAGAATTTCGAAATTGCTTTCTGACCTCAAACCAAATGGAAGGTCATTCCAAGAATATGAACCCAATACATTGAAGGCTATGTCCCTAAATTTAACAGCATTCGTTGAGAGGGTTCAGCCAATCTGTTCGACGCACTAGACTTGGCCGACCTGAGCGTGAGTTGCCTCTGAGTAAGATTGTCCATCACGCAGAGATCAGTCGAGTATGATGGTGCCAGTCCGTTCAGTGGGTTGTACAGCACAAAAAAAAATTATATCTGGATCCGTTGAGCTAATACGTGAATTTTGGGAAGCAAATTTCAGTTCTCATATATCATACGAATCAGAGTGGAAACATATTTTCGAAAGCAAATAGAATACTAAGGAGTAGTGCTTCTTTAGTTTGGCTAATACTCCGCCACAATGAAAAACACTCGATCGAGCATAAAATTCTTGGAAGTCATTATCTAATAATTATGCCTATCTTCAAACATGCCGTTCTCGCCTTATTTAGGATCTGTAGAACTTTCGTCAAAATATTCACATTGTATATCAATTGGACATTCACCTCGATCACTAACCGCAGAAGAAAACCGTGGGAGCCATGATCAAAAGTTCCGCGGCGCCATATTTACAAAGTTACCCACATTTTTTGTGATCTTTTTACTATAGTAAAAATAACCTCACAATTATGTAGCCAAATTTTATTTGGAACGCACCTGGATCTTCAGATATTCACACCGCTAAATCCATTTCGAGCAATGCATCGTTCAACTGAATGGTAGTCCATTACAAAAGCAATACTGACAATGCATTCTGCGACATGGGTTTTTTAAAGTTTTATTGGAGTTTCAAACTCTCTGCTGGCTCTGGACCTAAGAAGCTTACCGCTTTTTAAAAAGAAGGCTAAATCCTTCCTTCCAAAATTGGTTTCTCACCGTGGATATTGTACGATCACTATTTTTGGTTACAATCTTCATAACACTGAAATTTGTCTTCCCAAAAACATTTAGTTACATCCCCATAAATGCTGAATTCCCAAAAAAAATTCCTTTAAATTGTCTACGCCCCTTTCTTCCATAGACACGAATGGTCAAAGTTGCGGATTGTTTGTGGTATTCATTAAACGAATGAATGCACGGCTACGCTACTTTGAAATTCCACAAATTATTTTCATGAAAATGGTTTCTCCAACTCTCACCAAATATTTATGTACAGGATGTGTTTTGCGAATTAATTATTATGCTAGGAACGTTCCAGACTTCAGACGAAACTAATATGATGTAGATTTTATTAAATTTGTCTTGCTAGAATCACGAGTGAAGGAAATATCTTGGACGCATCTGATGTAATTAATTAATCAAAATAATAAATAACTTAGTTTACATCACTTTATTGTGATAATAAAGTGATGTAAACTAAGTTATTTATTCTTTTGATTAAAATAATGACATCACAAAGTGAAACCCTTACAGAAGAAATTTTCTTCAAAAAATTAAATTGAAATTAATTGACTAACCTCAACACAACATCAATCAAATAAATGAACTAGTGCTTTTTCTATTCCAATGGTAGCGAATGGAATATCTGAAGGGTAGATTTAATATAGGTATTTCACTGAAAAGCTTAACTTCCGTTATCTCTACGGCAAATTTAAACTACGATCGCCGCAGTTTTAAGTTTCACAATTCATAAAGTTGTGATTCATGAATCAAACCCTCTTTATACACGGTAGTTAGTTTATTTACATTTGCATTCTATAATATTTTGACATTATGTACAATTCATTAGTAAGTTTGTTACATATAAAATGTGTTACAAGATGTGTTTGTGTATGGCTCCTTTTAATGCATTACAGCAATAATTGGCTATCAAATAGTTTGTGCATGGAGACACTATCTAGGTTTTGATGTCGTTTGGATTGGCAACCTTGTGAATAGTTTTCTGTGGGGTTGAGAAAAGGAGTGCTGCGAGAAGCGGTCAATCTTTAGACAGACGTTGGTGGCTCCGGCCGCTCAGTCGCCAGCGGCCGTGTGACGCATAAACCATTATCACACCTTTATAATAGAACATTATTACTTCCGCCAATATCATCCTTCAACATGGAAGAAATCTACTTCGGGGAGAATTGACGCCCCGTTTTGAGGTCCGATGGTAACCTGACCGTCCTCCTTTCGACCATCATCCGCCGCACCAGCCGTGCCCTGGTCATCATCCATGGACCTGATGCCCTTTTGTGATCTCCGATGACCCCCGGGTCATCCTCTTGGACGTTCTCCGTTACTGCACGAGGCCATAAACAACAGATACAACATTACGCTATGATATACGAGTATATATTTAATATATTTCAGTAGAATAAATCAGGATGTCCTTTCATTTAAAATATAATTTTGTTCACCTACAATTGATGTTTCTTTTAATAATAATTCCAGAATGAACGGAGCATGATTAGCCGCCCCTAGTGGGTCTTTATTTGACCTGAGATTATTTGCCTCCATGCTCAAATTTTACAATGTCAAGAGAAGGTTGTGATGACGCCCTCCCATAACATAAATATCCAGGTGAATATCTGCTTATCGGCTGCCTAAATGTAAGTATGTTTAACCTAGGAACCTCAACCTTTCCTATGTAACAAATATCACAAATAATGTCATATATTAAGGAAACTAATAGATAAGAATATTCCCTACTTGCTGCGCTAGCTTAGGCCGTGTTATAGCAAGTAGTTCATTTCGTTTCGTGGTAATATAAAATAGCTATTTTGTGAACATAATATGTGTAGTACCTTACATTATATTGTCAAAATACAATTATTAAAAAATAATACTTGTACTTATCACGGTCTATATAAAAATTAATGTAAGTTTGTAAGTTTCTCTGAAAACAGCACAGTTTGTTTTTTATTAGTGCAGGGAAGGTTTACAAAGAAGTTTGAATGAAATCCAATATGTAAAACTGTTGCTATAACGTTTTAAAATTAGTATGAAAAACATTGAACCCGCCATTTTTTATTTAGGTTAGCCCATATATATAACACCCTGGTTAGCCACAGATTGCATATTCAAAAGAAGAAGGTTTTTTGTGCAGAATTTTTTCAAAATGGAAAACACGAGTAGATACCTAATTAAGAACTTTATGATTTAGATATATTTAAAAAAAAAACGTTTTGGAATGAAATAAAATATTCAAATGAATGTTTCTTTATTTGGAAATGGTTACTTTCGCTGTCAAATCATTTGCAGCACCCTAATGACAAGTTAAAAATCCCGAGCAAGTCTGGGTACACATCCGCTAGTCTAATATAAAAACAATGCATGAGTACGTAAAATTTGCGCGATACATTGGATATAATGATTTTAAACAATAAAAAATAAATATGTATAAAATAAAAGAAAAAAAATTATAAGTATGTCTATAATAACTAATACTGTCCCACAGTTTCGTCAAAATACTTGCAACATGCTACACTAGCGCCTCTGACTATCAGGGTTGTAACGCTATAGGACTATATCGCGGTACATGATTATATTTATGTAGCAATTATTTATTTAAAAAATAAATAAATTTTAACGATGGCATTATAATTTCTGCAAATAATAATAAGAATATATTTGTGTTAGGAGAAAAATTGCTTGATGCTTTGCAATGATTGTCAATATTTTCCTTTTATATAAATATTTTAATGTCTTCATTAAAACATATGATTAATTTTATTTTTTTTCACTGATTTGTACCAATTTTATTCCTTCTCTAAACCATTATAGACAGGGGAGGGCGTGGCTTACAACTGTCAATGCAAACCTCATAGCTAATATAAAAAAAAATGTTTTAGAAATAAAGCAGTTAAGTCATATTATGTAGGTTACCTTATATTTATTTTATAAATTTAAGTATTCTGTAATTCATTTAGAACAAGCTGATGTGTACCCGGCCTTGCTCGGTTTTTTTTTGTAATAAAATTATGCTTTTTTGCTTTTCTATTGGATGCAGTAATTGATTCGACAGCGAAAGTAATGCCTTGTGACGACTATTACTATATCTTAACAAAGAAACATTCAATCGAAAAATTTATTTCATTCCTAACTTTTTTTTTTAAATATATCTAAATAATACAGTTCTTAAGTAGGTACCTACTTGTGCTTTCCATTTTGAAAATATTCTACTCAAATAAACCTTCTTTCTTTGAATATGTAATGTGAGGCTAACCAGAGTGGTATATCTATGGGCTAACCTAAACCTTTTCGGCACTAATAAGAACAAACTGTGCTATTTTCAGAGAGACCGGTCGAGTAATTTTAGGGAAAATCGAGAACACAGAGACAAACATTTTAATGGAAGATGCTCCGAGGAACTAGCGTCATTGATCCCTTCGGCACCGGTGCATAGTCGGGAAACACGCCAAACGCGCGCCCAACATTTGCACACGGTTGACATTTGTCACATGAGAACGGGTCGCTTCTACGACTCGTTCTTGTGTTCAACAGCTCGGCTGTGGAATGATCTGCCGGCCTCTGTGTTTCCTCCATCCTATAACATGGGTCTCTTCAAGACCCAAGTTCACTCCTTCCTATCCTCTAAAAGACCATCGACACAGCATCCCCAAAGATGATATAGGCCTTGAGGGAAATTATTTCCTCCTTGGTCTCCTGTGTGGAGTTACTGTAAAAAAAAACATTCATTTTCACATATAGAGATATATTTCACATCATATCTATTAAAACGTATGAAAAAAAAACGTAAACTCCCGCCGCTAGATGGCAGTAATTCGTATGTTGCCATATCAATATATGAAAAATATCAGAAACTGGACGTATTATAGATTCTATTCATTGAGAGATCTCTGAGACGAATGTGTGGTAAAACCATATATGATCGTGTGAAAAATGTTGATATTGGTAAAGAATGCAAGGCTGATGTAAGCGTAGTGAGCAAGATTAAGAATGGGACGCTTAGATGGTTTGGGCATGTAGAGCGAATAAACGAAGAGAGGAGTGTAAGGAGAATATATGACGCGAATGTGAACGGAAGAAGAAGCCGGGGACGCCCGAGGAATACATGGCACGATCAAGTGAATCAAATACTCGAGTCGGGCCATGTCAGAAGTCCGAATAACAGAAGATAATGTATGAGGCGTTGTATGAATGTGAATGAAGCAAGAAGTGTATGCCAAGATCGAGTTGTTTGTCGGTCCGTCCTCTCTGCCTACCCCCGCGGGGAAACGGCGTGATGGTTAGTTAGTTAGTTAGTTAGTTAGTTAGTTCATTCTATTCTACGGTATTTGATAATACCAATTCTTTACGTGACCTGACTCGAGGGTTCTATTCATTTGATCGTACGATGTCTTTCTTCATCCCCGATTTCTTCTTCCCATCAATAGCATGTCATATATTCTAAATTCACTATTTTTAGTTATAATTGCAGTGCGATTCGTTTATAAACTTTCAATCCACCATAATCATACATATATAACGTTTTAATTGATTAAAAATAACAATACCGTGGCATCCACCGTTTACCATTCCACCCGAGATCGCTGAGTGATTGAAACGTCAATTTCCATATTCAATTCAAAACAATGAGAATTTCCGATGGCGAAACACCGTTCGGCCCGGTGCTTTCTTCACAATATTAAACAGTGAATTTCAACGGAATATTGACGCGCAAATAATAAATTTTGAATAATCAAATGCCCCGTGATGCATACAGTCTCGTACCAATGGCGAACTATAGAAATGCTATCAATTTTAGACGTTTTCAATCAAAAGAAAAAACTTTAAAAATTTGTAATGAAAATATTAAAGTCATTTGTGACTTTAATGTTGTTTGAATATTGTATCTAATATCTTGAAATATCGATCAAAACATAAAAAAAAAACTTCATATTAAAAAAGAGTTTTCATTGGAGTTCATCTTGTTCGTAATTTCCAGATATATACATATGCGATTAACCGCCCTAACCATACGAACGTACGTGATACGGCCGATATATCATCGCCCAAACGCAACAAACCGTATCACGTACGTTCAGGTTAAAAAATAACGATAACCGAAACTCACAAAACTTTCGTGATACGTCGTATACATCAAGTTCGTTCCTGCGTTATCACTTTTAGTATGCCGAGGTAAGCCGAAGCTAACGGATGTGTTCGGTTGTTTTCGTATTCTCCCATACAATTCACGCCGCTAATCAGTGATACTCCAAGCACGTGGAAAAAAAACCCCATGTTTTTTTACCAACTTTTTGAAAAATAACCCAAAGGTAGGGCGGTTAAAATAGGTAAAAAAGGAAAAAGACAGTAAAATGTACACATAATTACACCAAGAGACCAGAGATACATGGGTTCACTGGTTATCTAACTCATTTTCCATCGTTGATATCCCAAATGAGAACTGATAGTATTCCAACTAACTAACTAAATAACTAACCATCACGCCGTTTCTCCGCAGGGGTAGGCAGAGAGGACGGACCGCCAAACAACTCGATCTTGATATACACTTGTTGCTTCATTCACATTCATACATCGTCTCATACATTCTCTTCTATTATTTCGACTTCTGACATGGCCCGACTCAACTATTTGATTCACTTGATCGTGCCATGTCTTCCTCGGGCGTCCCCGGCTTCTTCTTCCATTCACATTCGCTTCGATCCACATGCCCAAACCATCTAAGCGTCCCTTTCTTAATCTTACTCATTACGCTTTCATCAGCCTAGTGTTCCATCCATGCGAAAATTAATTTATAAAACAATTTAAAATCAATCCATTAAAATTTTCTGTATGACTATACCTAATATTGGTAGAAATTTTTCTGCTTCGGTTTTTTCAACAAAGGGTGGTAAAAACTAATATCTCGGATAAAGTCTTGGAATACGACCCCATGATAGTAAAAATTTTCAATTTCTGAGTTATGAATATACCTTAATTGTGAAAATAATACTTAAAGCTGTCAGATGCATTTTTTGACAAACAACTAAGTTCTTCTGTATTGATATCATTTGTTCGTTTGTTACTGCTAATAATCATAATCATATGTGATTTCGTTCGTTGCGGGTGTTTTTCTTTCTGATTCGGCTTGGTTTAATTGTGTTCGAAGAAAATTGGATGAGGCCCCTTGTATTGATGCTTTCCCTTACCATAATTAACCCTTATTTCTTTTCTATTTTACTCCAGACCCGGCCTTGAGCCAAACGGCGCCTGGCGCATGTCAAATTTTTGCCGCCCCTTTTCAAGACCTAAATGTTAACACATAAAATATAGAAAAAAATTATTTACTCGAGAATATATTTCCAGTTTTCTTCACGACGACGCGACGTCCAAACTCAAAACTCAAATAACAGAACGATGATCTGTGGTCGAGTTTTTCGGGTTCGATTGTCGCCCAAGTAGGTATAACATGGATGTTTTAATTTATTCAATAGGCGCTGGGCGCTGGGCGTCGGACGCTAGGTGCTTTTTTTGTTATATGAATACCATACAAGAGTCCCAACTGCTCCCAACCGTCTGAATCCAGTGAGACTATGGCATCCCCAATTGGAGAATGTTGTGAGGCTTAAGGTATTGGGGTGGGGAAGGAGAAGGAGAAGACGAAGGTGTGGAAACTGGGATGCTGGAACGGAATGAGTTTTTTTTATTTAACTTAATGGGAATAATATAATATTTACTATAATGTAACTATTACAATATAATATTAAATATATTCTAACTATCACACTTCAAAATAAATAAAAGAAAATAAAAAATAAAAAATAAAAATATAAAAAATAAAATAAAAAATAAATAAATTAAAAAAACTCAATTTTTTTTATTTACTTTACGGATTATTTTACGATCCTTTATTTATCTAGGGCTTATAACAATATCATATGAATTGTATAATACCCTTCATCTTTTCTATCTAACTAGTACTGCGGCGCTATGGTCTTATTATTATTACCATCTCATGTTTTGATTTACTTGACTAAATTTATGTTACATTATTTGTGCTCTTTGGTAAACGATCTTAACTGGATTAAAAACTCTAACCAATGAAAGGAAAAAGGACAAACATTTGGTTATAAACAATTTACTAAAGGTACTTTTTGTACTTAATGAATAAAATATATTTAATATGTTATTAACTATTTGCGGCATCCTCTTCGGGCTGCATCCCTGAGTTTCATCGTCGGCTCATAAATCTGAGTGATACGTAACTCAATCTATCAATATTACTCAATAATATTATCTTTTTTTAATACTCAATTTTAAACGCATTTTTCCTCATAGCACCAACCTATCAAACACATATACATAATTATTACTCTATAATAATTATTTTTCTCATCTCTTTATAAGTACTTAACTATTATACTAACTCAAATTATCTGGTATATGTAAACAATTACTCTACTCTTTTTTTTCTCATCTCTTTGAACTTAACTATTATTCTGTATTAATTATTATACCATACTCAAATTATCTGGTATACACAATTGTTTTTTTTTCTGTACTATTCGTCACATCTCTTAATACTTAATTATTATAATTTTTTCTAGACATATTATATTACCATACTACGTCGAAACTAGCCTTTTCCCTTCTATTTTTGAATAATGGCACTTAATATGAACTAAACTTGTCAATTCAACTGTCCTAAAACGGGATTTCTTCCTAGTTGGGCAGTCAAAGCTTTCTTTCATTTTATTGATAAATAATGTGTGTTTCAAATAAATAAATATTTTTAGTAAATATTATTTAATTTAAATAAACATTGGGTAGTATCAGCGCCTTGCTAATCGGCCGCCTGGAGCGGACTGCTCCAATTGCCCTGCATAGGACCGGCCCTGCTTTAATCCTTGTTAATGGGTTTACTAGTAATAAAAAATGTATCTGTTAGTTCAAACGCCACAAGCGTTTTTTCTTTCTGATTCAGCTTGGCTTAATTGCGTTCAAAGAAAATAGGATGAGACCTCTTGTTTTGACAGTTTCGCAGCCGCCGCGCCGCGCCGCGCCGAGCCGTCGGGTAGAATGAGAGGCGAATGGATGCAGATTTGATATTTACATGCGAGAGTGAGGCGAATATGCTGATGAGGATCTTCAACCGAAAGGGGCCATGTGTGCACGCAAATATATGCCATGTCATTTTGCTCATTTGCCTGACAAAACACTTAGAACTAATGGGAACAACAGGGCCGATGCATAATTAACTGAGTAGGATCTTGCAACACGAGACATAAGTACGTCAGTCATATGTTTCTGTATCTGTTTATACATAGTTTGATAGAGAATAGGAAGTAATATTTGTACTTTGAGGCGATTTTTTACAAAAACTGCGCTATAAAAATCATCCAATCTATACATTTATTTATTTATTTATTCTTAAATTTAATTATGAAAACAAAAAACATTAGCCACCCATCTCACTAGGACAATCCTGTGTTGAGATGAGCGGCTTTACAATTTTATAATAATCCGTAAATTTCAATAAGCAAACAATATTCCATGAAAAAAAAATTCATTAATAACATTAATACTCTAATTTCAACAGATATTTTAGAATTATTTTCAAAAAGTTCGATTTTGACTCGCGTTCTCCCACATCTTGTTCTATAACGGGGTCCATTACCGCGTGAACCGCTTTAAGTGACGTTGGAGTTCATTTGTTTTTCAAAAAGCATACGAATTTGCCGATTTTTTCATACGTTTCGCACTTCAATAAAGTAGAAATTTGCTTGGATTCTTGATTTTGCTTAGTTCGAGCTTCGATCTTAAAAATATTGGTTAAACATTGTAAAAGAACACTTTTAGCACTATTCTGCATTCTTTATTATGTATGTTTTCAGTTAGATCCAATGATTTTTTTTAACCTTTATTATTTATTTGTTCTCAATAAATCAAATGAATTTTTACAGCGCCTCAACGGTGGTTAGGTTAACATAAATCAGTATCGCCCTATCGTGATTCAGAATTGAAACGTTACTTGAAATGACTTTTAGCCCTGTTTGGTGACCATTTCTAAATAGCCAGGCATTTCACTTCCTTCCTCTTCCCCTTCTCCTTCCCCTCCCCAATACCTTCAGCCAAATAATGCAATAGTCATACTGTCTTCAGGCGGTTGGGAGCAGTTGGGACTCTTGTGCGGCATTCACATAAAAAATATTTAAAAATTAAGGGTTAGGTTAGGTTTGGTTTGATTTTGTTTGGTTTGGTTTGGTTTGGTTTGGTTAGGTTAGGTCAGGTTAGGTTAGGTTAAGTTAGGTTTGGATAGGTTAGGTTTGGATTTGTTTGGTATGGATAGGTTAGGTTAGGTTAGGTGACGTAAGTTTAGGTTAGATATGCCTTGGTTAGATTAGATTAGGTTGGACTAGATTAGGTTTAGCTTAGGTTAGGTTAGATTAGGTTAGGTTCGATTGGGCTCGGTTCGGTCAGGCTGACTGAAATGTGCAGGTAACTTAAATTAATAATTATGTGTATTATGAAAATATTAAATCATAGGTGTCACATTATGATTTAAATTAGGAAATAGTAGAGAAAAATTAATTCAAGTAGCAATTTGCAAGGTTAAAAATATGTTTTTTGTTGAATAATAATAAACTTTAATCGCCTCCGTTAGGTGATACGGACAAAACACTAGTTATTATTATTATTATAGAAGATATATGTTGATGCCGTTGTGTCTGACTCGTTGTTATGTAACGAATTAGCTAAAATTTAAAAACAAGGAGAATCTAGTCGTTTGTAAAATATTCTATCCTCTAGTTAAAAAGAGTGTCTAGCCGCTCGTAAGCGGTTCCGCAAACGCGGGCCCGCCAGCACGAGAGCAATTGCCCATTTTGCCCGCACTCAAATTTCGGCAGCGGAACAAAGAGGTGCGTCCTACGTGCCTTGATGCACGTGGCCACCCGGCATGGTTTTCTAGCGTCATCTTGCCTTCCATGATTTTAGTACATTGTAAACTCATTGTCTTTGCATAAACCTAAACAGTAAAGTCAGTGACCAGTGCATCATTTTCCTGCGAGTCACGATGCTGTCTGAGTGGGACTCAGCGGTCCACGGCGTCACCTTTTGCGATGGAGCCGCGTGCGGACCGCCACAGTTCGATCTATGTAAGCTGTAAACCGTTTCCTCTTTGTATGTGGTGCAAAACCTCTATGTTTAAAGTAATTGTCCGATTGTAGACTCACCAGAGAGAGATAATTGAACCTCAGATAGGTTAGGTACTGCCCATTGTTATTGTACCCCGTTTGTACTACCTGTAAATGTCTTCCCTGTATTATAAACCCTATCTAGATGGCACGCATTTTTTTCTTTGGTAGTTGAGTACCTTTTTACTAAGCCGGCATGAGGCTGTACCGATTCACTACTTGCAGACGAGAGCTGTAATGCCAATAACCAACTGAGCTATCCTGGTAGAACCCTGAGTCTCAAGGTGAGTTAACCTGTCTCTGTACTATCACATTGCAGCCCTAGGTTGGGGCTAGCCCCCTATTCACTGTCACTCCGACATGTTTTAACTGCCTTTCCTTATCATCGTATATCTCAAAATCGTCGATTTATCTTTCAATGTCTGTCGAATCAGTTAATTCTTAAACGGCTTCCCAAAAAATCAAAAATCTTTTTTTTATTAATACCGTCCTCGGAGGCTATTACAGCATGCATTAAGTCATATCATTGATCACAATTCCCACAAGTGTAACCTATACCGATTTGAAAGAAAAATGATGCAACTGCAATTTTTATAAGACCTTTTGACTCCTAGCCCTAGACATGCCAATGAAATTGACTATCTTCTCAAAAAAGAATTATGATATATGAACCATTTCACCAAAAAAAAAACAAATACTATGTTTGGGGATCGCGCATTTGTAGTCTCGGGACCTAAGGCTTTAAATAAACTACCCGGGGAACTAAGATACGTAGCATGTCCAAAAGAAGTTCGGTCCAAATTAAAAACTTACCTTTTCAGGCTATTCAATATAACTCCGAGTACCACTCATGTACTGCCTATATATCCTTATTACATGTATCTATATTTTATTAAAATTATTCTAAGCCTCACATTCTAATCCATTTCTTATCGAGGGACGAATCACATTTAGGAAGACAAATTCTAATCAAATCCCCATACTGTACCACCCATCATAAAAGAGCAAGAACATAAATAATTTACAAAATAAATACCAGGATTAAACAATATCTTCAATAACATATGTTTTCCAAAATTATATCCTCTGCGTGCAGAACCGTATATAAATTTCTCTAACAAACAGTGTTTATCTCAAGCGACCTGCCAGGTAAGTACGGTCCTGTATAATATTATTTGCCTGTACATAAAATTATTAACCTATATACTCGTATTTTAATGTGGTGTCACGTTCATGGGTCGATGAACCGGTGAATGCAATTTGTTAGCCATAAGTAGTAATAATAAATTGTCTATAGTTAGTGATAAGATACAGCATTGGTAAAAAAAACATGTATACAGCACCCTTGAGATGATTTTTCACAAAAACGGCGCTATATGAATCATCTAAATTTTATTATTATTAAAAGTTAAGAAAATTTAGCTTTTTGGTTTCACTGACACGCCCACAACATACTTATATTGGTTTATCTCGTCAATGGGTTAAGTTAAGTTTGGTTTTGTGAACGTTATTTTTAGTATTAGAGTTATAGTACTCGTAGAGTTATTCTGGTGATAATATTATATTCGGAATATTAGATTTCGGTAACTGTGTAGGTATTAGCAGTTCGGTGAAGTCGAGCTAGTGGTGAGCTACATGAATACCTTGTGCTGTGGTTGTCACCGTGAAAAGATGGTAGAGTCGAATATTTCAATCAGGAACACGGATATTTATAGCAAGTTATTCAGTAATTTAAAAAGTATATAATTTCATTAATCGTTCTCCAGGTATAGGGTAGCGGAAGTTTTAGATTAGATATTAACGTTTTGTAGTAGATATCATTTACAGGTTCTCTCAACTTATATTGAATATATCTGACAAGACTTCCACGTGAGCGGGCGGCCCAGTGGTTTCGCCATAAATGGGCAAAACGAACTGTGTGGTGGCAAATTCCTGGCCCAGAAAAGAAATGGCCACAGGAATGGAGAACGCTGGGCCATTACTAGACCTACGACGTGAAGCGGTTGCCATCAGGCGGGCCAGCAGTGTGGCCGACGGCAAAAATATATTAATCGAGATTGTAGTTTTTTTTACTTTCAATAATGGCAATACTCCTTGTCTCCGCTGAGCGAAGCTTTCTTCGAATTTTAATTTTTACTTAAGAAAGCGCGCTTCATTTATCGGTTTATATAAAAATTATACATACGTATGTTTGTTAAAATCCTTTAATAATTTTATTTTTAAATTTATATTATAATAACAATTTTTTGTAACTTTAATCTATTTTTTTTCTACCATTTGTATTTCCTCGGGTTTAAAGAAAGAAATTCGCCTTGGAACAAATCCGTCTCATGATTCGAGAAGTTGAAATATTCTTTTCCAAATAATATACCTACCCGTATTATATGAAAAGAAAATTTTTCTTTTTCTTGGATTATTAATAACTATAGACTAACGACGTCATTGAACGTACGCTCCCGGCTACGTCCATATGACCACTGGTGAAACGGTCCGTGTAGCGACAAAACGCAATTTCGTGTGGGCCACCCAACAATTGGGCCGCCCGCTCGTGTGGAAGACTTTTAGAAACAATAAGTGTTATCAAAGATTAAAAAAAAGTTAAGAAGAGAATACATAGCATTGTTATTAAATGTGAAGAAACGTGTAAACAAGTAACAATAAAGTACAATTTATAATAATTATTATTCTGCTAACTTATTACAAATATTATTACAAGCGTGTGATGGAGATATAATTCCATTGTTTGCTGAGGGGGGGCGATGGGAGACATTTTGATTATAAAGTATATTCTGTTTTCATGACATTAACTTGTGGCAGGTACGTATTCATTATTCACATCAAAATTGAGGATGGAATATGTCATTCACAGGGCCAAAAAACGTGTAAAATTGATCCGACGTATAATTCTAATGTTTTTATTCACAGCAGTATTTGTATTCATTGCCCTTGCATAGAACGCTAAACTAGCTATCGGACGGATCGAGTTTGAATCTTTCAACCTACTTACCTACCTCTTCTTCAACGCAAGGAGATCTCAGTTAAAATGTCTGTACTATAGGAAATGTTAGATCCCTATTAATTTGTAAATAATTCATATTATTGGTCAGTGTATGATGAATTGGTGCAAATTAATAAATGAAATCAAGTCAACGTTTTTTTTTAAACTTGCTATTGTATTATATTTGTGACAGTGATTATTGTTTTATAATTAATTCATTCCTTGAGTTGCACGATACTGAAGCGAGGAGAAATAAATTAAATTGTTACATAATTTTTAATCATTGAAGAAGATAATATTAACATAACCTAAATGAAAGATGAAACCGGATAAAAGTACAGAAACTAAAAATATTTCAGTCGCATCTGGGACTCGAACCCAGGTCCTCTGCCTATCCGGGGCAACGCTCAACCGACTTAGCTAATGAGACAAGTTCAATTTGTGTCATCTTCATCGATATCATATCTCAAATTCAAGATTTGTGAATATTATCTTCCATTTTTAATCTCATATTATTGGCAGCTATTTTTTATGATGTTTACAAAGTTCTACCCGAACTCAATTGCAACATAAACAGTGTCTCGGATTTACATTCGACTTTTTATTTATATGAGACATCTATTGACTTTTTTTAAAAGTCTAGAGAATTCAATTTTTAATTGGGTTCGAGTCCCAGATATGACTGAAATATTTTTAGTTTCTGTCCTTTTATCCGGTTTCATCTTTCATTTAGGTTAATATTATCTTCTTCAATGATTAAATATTACGATGAGGTTCTTAAATCTCAATAAAAATAATTAATTAAAAATTGTTACATAATTATTGAGGAAATACTTACTGCAATCAGAACCTCGTTGATTTTCTAATATTTCTTGATTTCTTGTGTTTTCTACGTATAGAATCATTTGAATCAGAGGCTGTCAGGTAGCCGGCAGGTAGGTACCGGTAAGTAGCTACCTATAAATCTCAGGGTTATATTATGCAAAATCATATCGATATTTTATATGACGTTTAATGCAGACATCTCTTGCTAATGCCATCTGACTGTACGTTGTGGAGCGGCCATCTTGGACGCTCCTCCCGTGTTGGTTTCGGTTGACTAATTGAATTATGGATATCCAATTTAATATATATTTTGAAAGGTCGCAGCAACATTTAAAAAAAAGGTAAATTAATTATCTACTTACAAACAAAATTTAATAATGTTCCGTGGGTAGTCATAAAACGATTTATTTAATTACGTTTTGTGCCCTTTCAGCATTAGATTATTTTTTATTATTATTTAAATTAATTCTTAAAGTTTTCCACGAAGCAATACCAAAATATAAGATTTATTGGAAACCTATCGCAGGATAATTGGTTGACCGTTCAATGTCAAGTAATTATTTCTAGCTACCCACGTATTTGTGAAACGAGAAAGGACGTTACATTTCAATACCTTTACTCGGGCTTTTAGGATGATTTCCCTGCGGATTTTCAAGTAAAACTACGAACACGTAAGTCAAATGAATATTAGTTTTAGAGAAATTCTCTATTCTATATCGAAAAGGGATTTATGCGAAGTGTTTTTTTTTCTGTAAAATGTTGTATTTATCTTTTAAAAACAGAAAAGGTAGCAAGTAAAATAGAAAATTAGATCGAAGAAACATAATGCAAAGATATATTTTGACCGGTCAGTGGCAGAGTTGATATCGCGTCTGGGTCCCACCCAGGCATTGTTTCGTGAGTTCAATTCCTCGGCTAGAAGTCCTCCATCACAATACAAGCAACATCTTCCGCTTACTGGCTTGGTTGTGGGAAATATTGTCAGGTTATTCGTAACTAAGGAATGTTTGCCTTTCTTTAAAAAATAAGTTTTATGCATTTATAGTAAGTAAATCCATACTTAACGTAATTAAATAAATTAAATATATATATTGCATGAGCTTTTACGCTATCGAACTATGGACAAGATATACACAAGGCGTCATGGACACACTCCGAGTACAATATAACCACGCTTACAGGGCGCTGTTCGGCCTCCCTTGGCGATGCAGCGCCTCGCAGATGTTCGCAGGGGGAAGGGTGCATGGGTTCGCTGCTTTGATGCGCCACACAATCGGGACGAGTCAGCGCTACTGGAGATCGGAAACCACTCTTGTCCAGGCCGTCGTCCAGTGGCAGGGCGCGCCCCTACATCATAATTTTCCGCAAACCACCATGCTAAATATATATTTTTTTTTTAATGTTCAATTTCCACATCATGTAATCTTTTTATGTATTCTTTTTATATGGCAGACAGAGTATTGCACTCATCGCTTTGTTCTGCTGAAATAAAGACATTATTATTATTATTATTAAATAGTATTTAGAAACGCAAACGGTGCTATTTTGTGGACATCGCTTTAATGATTTACATCAAAATTCCAACCGGTTTCCGCATAACCGTAACTCTTCAACCCCTCGTTTGTCATTGCCTATCGTTATCTTTCTTACACGTATGTACCCTAAGCACCTGTTTTATACAGGGTGTATCAGCACGTTCCCGACAAACTTTAACCAGAGATCCGTGAGTTTATTTGGAGTAAAAAATGTTGATGAAATTTTGTTCAAAAGTTTTTTTAGTTTACCCCCACCCCGACCCTAACTGTCTAATACCTACCTGTTTTTTTGTAGTTTTTTTTATATGAATAAAAAATTCAACGGAGCTTAAAATGACATCTTCATTTTTTGCTTTGAATAAGCTCAGAAATCACTTGTTAAAGTTTGCCGGGTACGTGCTGATACACATACATATTCGTAGCGTGTACGGCGCTATACAAATCATTCAAATATTATTATTATTACTATTATCGTTTAATCAAAATGTGTTTATTAGGGAATTTTTATATACATTTTTTACCGTAACTCCGCACAGGAGACCCTGAGGGAAATATATTCCCTCAAGGCCTATATCATCTTTGGGGATGCTGTGTGGAAGGTCTTTCAGAGGATAGGAAGGAGTAAACTTGGATCTTGATGTAGTAGGAGGGAGGAAACACAGAGGCCGGCGTATAATTCCACAGCCGAGCTGTTGAACACAAGAACGAGAGGTAGAAGTGACCCGTTCTGATATGACAAATGTCAACCGCGTGCAAATGTAGAGCGCGTTTGACGTGTTTCCGAACTATGTCCCGATGCCTAAGGGATCAATGACGCTGGTTCCTCGGAGCATCTTCCATTAAAATAGTGGTAGAACAAGGACAGCATTCCCACCTGACATGTGTTCTCCAAAGATTGCAATCCGTATTGCAATATCTGCCGTGAAGAAGGGATTTTCATTGTAAAATACTATAATATAACAATTTTATAAAATATTCTGTACAACTTTATGAAGTAAAACCATCACTTTGTTTTAAACAACCAATTTATTTTTAGCAACTAATTTGCTTTATTTAATAAAAACGTTAAACCACAAAGTAATTGCTTTCTACGAAAATATTCTGTAAACCACTAAATTACTAATTAAAAGACATAACATTCAAACAATATATGCCGAAGTATTCACGAGGGTGTTTATCTAGTATCTGAGGAAGCATTTATATAAGTACAGAATTAGTTTTTGTAATCTCCTGAAAAACGTCTGCCATTTTTCAGGCCGTTAAAAAACTCGTTAAAATGTAACGTAAAGACCAGTGCTCTCACTGCTCCAACCCCCCGAGCGCTAAGTGAAACATACAATATTCATAACCAAAATAGAATATTTACTATGTACTGTTCATCTTTACATTTTAAATTATTGTCTATAATTTTTCATTTACGAACAAGACTACACAAACTTACAATTTTTTTTTGTTTTTAATATAAAGACAAACATTCCCGGTTTACGAATGACCCGACAATATTTGAAATTCTCCTACTACCATCACACTAAGCAGAAGATGTTGTTTATGTCGTGATGGAGGACTTAGGACCAGTTTTATAAACGAACTACCAAATTTCTGTTACGTAACGAACCGTTTAGTTAACGAACCGTTTAGTTAACGGACCGTTATCCGTCCGTTTTTTGTCTTGAATAATTGCGTTTCGCTCGTCATCAGTTTTATTGCTCGATAAGGAATTCATTTCACAAATGTAAATTATATGTTGTTTTTGTTAATTAAACTAGGGCACGGTTTCAAATAAGCGATCGTCGGTCAAACAACCCATAATCTAACAAACGTTTATAAAATGGCGAAATCGGTCGGTAGACCAAATATTAGTAAAAAATGGTATCAAGCGTTACGAACGGATGGTTATAAAACTGGTCATTAGCCAGCCGAGGAATTGAACTCACGACGCTTGGGTGGAACTCAGACGCGACCTAACCCAAACTAACCTGACTTTATGAAATTCGTACAGTTTTTCTGTCTGAAATGTCTAAAAGGTCAATTATATTTTATCTACTCGCAGCGTCATTTTCATCATGAGATATGGAGCCTTTCATTTTCCATCCGACTATCAAAAAATATGACACATTGAATCAATTACCTTTTCAAATTGACCTGTAAAGATGTCAAAACATCAAAAATTATAATAAGGTGGGATTCACATAAACCAATCAAACTTTTGACAACAGTTCTTAAGTTGTTGCGACTTCCGGCGTTTCTTCCAAACCACAACTTTAATTTCTAAAATAAATACAACTTCGCAGATCAGAGAATTCAATATTTTTACACGTGACAGATTTTTAAGGCACTACAACACTTAAAAGACCATTAAATAACTTTATAACAGGTTCTGTATAATAAAATAAATTCTGTGTGTGAAGCAGGAAAAAAACTTTAGAACAGTAGGCTTTAGCGTTATGAAATTTTCACAGGTTTTTAAAAATGTAATTTATAGGTAAATTCAAACATTTTATATTATGATGTTTTGAAATATCTATTTGTCTGTCAATAGATAAGTCGAAATATCGTTTGTATTTTTTAAAATAGAAGAAAAATAATTTAAAAATGCGAAATACTTCACGATTAAATATCATTTTCAAGGTTTTTTGGCGCAACCGAGAAATTAACAAATAATGACAATTTTTTGGCAAACATTATTTATTTTTCAAAAATAAAAATGGTCGAAGTCGGGTGCGAACATTAAATAAAACGCATCTTCGTAGATACGGCAATTTATAAACTAGTACCTAAGTCATATTTAGGACACGACACGTTAGACAAACTACAAATGGGTAGTTTATTTTTATTATATTCTTGTTAATGAAAAAAAAACATTTATATATACAATCAGCATGTATAATACCTCTTATAAATGCGTTTACAACAAGTGTGGTCAGTACGTAAGAAAATATGAACTAGTTACAAATAACAATGTTACAATCTCTCTGAACTGGTTCATTCCAAAACGTGATGGTGATACAATGGTCAAACAAATGAAGATGAAGAATGATATGTTCAAAAATTTATCTTGGTTGAAATTTAATTTTATATTTTAATTTCATTTATCAAGAAATAAAAATAATCATCAGCTATGGCTTTATGTAAACATGTGTGTTAATTCGACTCCCTATTTGGAGTTCGGTGTTTAATTCTTGTCCGCCCAGAGCAAATTTTCAATTTTCAGCGCACTTCAGATGAACTATCACAAAACTGCGCTGTATAAATTTACTCTTATTATTAATACTATTTGTATTTTATACCAGGAGCGCATGGGTTAAAGGCGATGTATTTCATCAGTTTTCAGGCGTCGGGCTTTCAGTAAAAAGTACGTCGCGCCCTTTTTTCCACCACCTTTCAAGTAGAAGTTTACGGTACAACCGCCGCCACCATAACGATGGTTAAATATCTCAAAAACTTCAAGATAATGCTGAATATTTTGACGCGAGTCCCGAGAACATTCACATTTTCTCGTCTTTACGACGACCGAGAAGCATTTATTTGTCGCACAATGGGAAGATATTGCCATCGTTGTTTTATTCCGTAAACGAAAAGACGAAAACATTGCAATTTAACTGTGGAACCAGCAGTGTTCTTTCAAATATTTTTTATACCTACTGCTTTTTTACAATTGTTATCATACTTGCGCCTGAAAAATCTAATTAAAAAAAACGCAGATAAAAGGTGCATGATTACATGACAAGATGAATACGTTACATAACATAATCATACATTAGGTACCTACGCGTAACTTAAACATTATATAACAAAATAATAATCTCAAAATCTGCAGCGAAATAAAATATTTGGGGTATGTCGTCACTGATGACCTAAATGATAAAAATGACATACGAGTATAACGCCAAAGTACTGAGCGTGCGAGCCAACATGCTCGTCGGGAGATTCCTCCGGTGAAGAAGCAACTATTCCAGACACACTGCATGAGCTTTGACACTAGCGAACGATGGAAAAGGTACATACAAGGCGTCATGAGCACACTTCGAGTACAGAATAACTAAGGGTGCATGGGTTCGCTGCTTTTATGCGCCACAGAACAGCCGGGACGAGTTAGACCTCAAAGATTTTTTTTTATTTTTCATTCAATTTCCATATCATGTGATTTATTTAAAAGTATAATATTATATGGTGGACAGAGTATTGCACTCACCGCTATGTTCAGCTGAAATAAACAATAAAAAAATAAATATAATTAATAATTTTGTTTTTAAATAGCCATTTCTTGATTTTTTTTTCATATTAATATGTATGATAAAAATAATTTCTTCTTTTAATTTCTAGTATAAATTTGTTATTCAATGTTTTATAATAATGTTTTATTGACATTTTTTATTAATTATTACCTACTTTAATCATTTTTTGTTTATATTTATAATTTGTCTATTCTTACATTATTGTGTTCTATGTTTATCATTCATCTATGCTTGACATTACATTTTTTTAGTATTCTATGTATTCCTGATGAGGAAAGCATCGCTTTCGAAACATGTTGATAAGTATACGAGTATATTAATAAAGTGGTGATTACAAAGTAATTTTTATTTCATTTATTAATAATGACGCCACAAAGTGAACACCAATATTTTGAAGAAATTGTAGAAATAAACAAACATTATTATTATTTTAAATACTTCATCTGCAATGCATGTTTTTTATTGGTACCCGCTATGTGATGAGAACTCGAATCAACCATTTTTTAATTCATATTATTTTTAAAGATTTATTATTTTTATTTGAATACAAACATTTGCTTATCTTTTAGCTGTTACATTGAGATACAGACATGTTGAAAATATCTTCTCATGTTTTTAAATTTTAAATTTTATGATAAACGTTACAGGTGTATATAACAGGTGCGCAAGCGGTGTTCTGCGTCCTCTTTACAGCTCAGCGATAAGGAAAGCTGAGCTAAGTATCGACACAAAGTTTGCAGCGTACAAATCAGTGGATCGTCCGACGCTTACTCATATTGAACGAACGTACACGTTCTAGGGTCCAAGCTGCAGAAATAAGATTTTTGAGAGGAGTTGCGGGAGTCACAAGATGGGATCGAATGAAAAGCGCAATAATCCCGGAGGATCTAAACATTGAACCACTGCTACACTTTGTAAAAAAGTTTTCAACTGAGGTGGTTTAGGCACTTATTAAGAATGCCAGAAGGTCGAATTCCGCAGAAAATTCTGAGTGCTATTCCAGGGGAAAGACGTCCAGTGGGCCGCCCCAGACACAGGTAGGAGAAGAAACTCCAGAGACTGTGCAAGGAGAGGCTGGACCTACTATGGACGCATGCCGTTGACATAGCGCAAAACAGAGACGCCTGGAGGCGCCTTGTCGATGCGATGGGTCCCCGAACCCAGTAGGACAAGGGGAAGGAGATGTATGTGTGTATGAAAAACATAAAGGTGACGTAGGTTTACAAATTAATTACGTTTTAAAATAAGGTCTTTCATCACAAAGTTATTAGTAAATTAATTTTAATTAGTTGATTCATTTCAGGTGGATGATCATTATTCAGTTGCCCAAACCAGCAGTGATTTTTAGGTTTTTTGTCTTATAGCTAATGTGATGAAAGTCACATTTGTCATTCCAGTCTCCATGGTTGAGTGGTTATGATTCCTCGCTACGAATCTGGAGGTCGCGGGTTCAAATCCTGGCGTGCGCAAGTAAATTTTATTTTTAAATTAATTTATTCACATATATAGTATATTTGCGGCACGTTTTATAGTGGTAGATACTATCAGTATCGCCCTGGTGAAAGACCAAAATTCAGAACCGAAACTTTGCTTGAAATGGCTTTAACTGTATTTGGTGACCAGATCTGAATAGATAGATACTTCCCCACCTTCCTCTTCCCCATCTCCTGCCCCTCCTCAATTCCTTCAGCCTCACAAAATATCCCAATAGGCTATTCCATAGTCTCACTGGCTCCAGACGGTTAAGAGCAGCTAGGACTCTTGTGGTTGTGGTTTGAATATGAACTATATTAACTTGGATAACGGGAAACATAAGTTTAACTGTTTAATTATTCCTAACATATTTCAAAATAAGATGTAGAGGAACTAAAATGATATGCGAGTATTATAAATATGTATTTGGTTTAAAACAATTCAACACCAGGACTGAGCATTACAAACACTCGCTTGTACCTAGATTTACAAGAAGTTAGCAATAGATACGCAGATGTAGCGGATCTATTTAACTGCACGGAAGGTAAGTACAAGAAGGCCATACTATCATATATCTTCAATCAATATTAATTTAACCTAAGTTTACTATATGTTTTACATGTACGCATATCTTTTACTTTTATATCCTTCATGAACTTTTATTCTTTATATACTCTCTGATGTCATTGTACGACCTAACTCCACATTTAATAGTTACTTTTAAAAATGATTTATTCTATATTCTTATGCTCGTAGTTAGCTGTGACATGCAATTATTGTTTATGGTATATTTATACCGTTGATATTAAATAAATTATTTTGATAGAAAGCAGTCACTTTGTGGTTAGACATATTTAATGAAAATAAAACAATAACTTTGTTTATAACCACGAGAATTTTATTTAATTTTATTTAATAAATTAATTAAATAGTTACCACATTACAGACACTAAGAATTAGATATTTTTTATTGTTAAAAAATCTATACTCAATGTACTATGCCTTAGTTCAATCCACTCTGCAATATGCCATCATTATTTGGGGATTCGCATATAAATCTAACCTTTCAGTAGAAATTGTTCAATGAATAATAATTAAAATTATATTAAAAAAATCTTCGGACTACCCAACGAATCGCGTATTTGATGAATTTCAAGTGCCTACGTTTAAAAATCTGTACATTAAAAATTCAAATCATAAAAGAAAAAGACAAATATCAATTCTTAACTGAAAACCGTACGCGTCTTAAACGTATTTTTCCATGCCCAAAATTAAATACTTTATTTGCACATCTACATTATACTTACCAAGGACGATCATTTTTCAATCAACTACCGGAAGAGATAAAATCCAAATATTTAACTCTGTCAAGAAATATTTTAAAGACAATATTAATAAAAAAAATATTTGCATCTAAATTTGCCTTGCAAACATTCTGAAATTTACTTGTTTTCCATAACATTTCATTTTTCGTCGAAACGCATATACTTTAAATACACTATCCTAATTATGATATGTAATACAAATATCTCTTTATAACACATTTACAATACAATATGTTTTTCTTTTATTAATAAAGCTGTAATCCATGCATACGAGTATACATGTACCATATATTATATTACTTTAATTACCAATAATAAATAATGTACACTCTTCTTCCATCCACAAGAAAATGCTTCTAACGGAAGAATATTATAAAATCTGTTAATAAAATCTTTATTATATCATTTTAAAAAAAGCTTAATCAATAAATGAATCTAAAAAATAAAATAAAAACTACTTAGTTCATTTGAAAGCTACCAGGCTTAGATAAAAATTACGGAAGAATATTTCAAGTCATCTGTGGACTCTAAACGAATTACATTAACGAGTTATTAATAAGTTAGAATACTTAATTTGCCATGGTCTCCTGACTCACGCCGTGGTGAAGGGAAAATAGATTAGATTATAAATAATTACACCCAGAAATAGACGATGTCGCAGAAATATGTCGAGAACTAAAAAATAAAGTCCTTAAAAGGAACGGCTGCATTGCCTGTTTCATGCAAAGCTTATTTTTTGATTTGAAGCCAAAGTACCTACGAAAACCGAAAGGTTTTTTTTAATTAAATGTTCTAACAAATATTTAGTACGGATTACAAGTATTTTTTTTAAAATAGGCCATTAAAGAAATCGAATTTTCGCTATTTTAGAAACAACTTTAGCAATTATTTGGAATTAACGGTAATTTAAAAAAAAAGTTTGGCCTGTCTACCATGAAAATATAATGAAATAAAATTAAAAAATCAAAAAACATTATAATAAGCTTTATGATGGACTTAAATTAAAATTAAAAACTACCAATTTCCGATGAAACACAAATTTTAAGTACATAATTTAAAATGTCGGCCCGAAAAAACGCTTTTTTTACGATGTTTATTTTTTTTGTATTTAGATAGCAAAAACGAAAAATTAAAAAAAATACAATAAAGCCGTAAATAATTTCCAAAGTTACCTATAAAATAATAAAAAATCGTTTTCTTTACTAGCCTACACTTCATATTTTAAAACAAAAATAAATAAAAATAACTTCTTTGTATTTTGTTCCATTCTATCATATATATATTGAGTGAGTATATATATATATATATATATATATATATACGTAAGTTTTAAGTTTTAGCCCAGAGAAGCTTAAGATAGGCGAAACCGGTCGTTATTAATATAAAAATAAATTAGTGGTCATTGAACAAACATTTCAAACCACAAAGTAATCGCTTTCCACGAAAAAAAAGAAATACAAAAATAACTTCTAATTGGTCCTTACGAGGAACGGCTTAACGTATATATCTTTTACAGTGAC
Organism: Halesus radiatus; assembly: GCA_022606495.2. NCBI lineage: Eukaryota > Metazoa > Arthropoda > Insecta > Trichoptera > Limnephilidae > Halesus > Halesus radiatus. The sequence continues at coordinate 94,173 of JAHDVE020002902.1, forward strand.
TGAAATTCACATAAATGGATTAGGTAGTACATTATTTAACTGATCTCTGCCATTTCTGATTTATCATCTATATTGCTAAATACTTAATATTACTGAACAACTTAATATTTACCTAATTCAGTGAGCTGAGATGTTCATTATAAGATATTAGTTTTTTTTTTACATGAATACCGCACAAGAGTCCCAACTGCTACCAACCGTCTGGAGCCAGTGAGACTATGGCATTCCCAATTGGGGAATGTTGTGAGGTTGAAGGTATTGGGGAGGGGAAGTAGAATGGGAAGGGGAAGAGGGAGGTGGGGAAATACCTGGCTATTCAGATCTGGTCACCAAACACGGCTAAAAGCCATTTCAAGCAACGTTTCAATTCTGAATGGTGGTCTTGCACCAGGGCGAGAGTATCTTCCACTCTGGAACGTGCGCAAATATATTATATATTATTTTTAAATTAATTAACTGTGAAACAACACAAATTAATTAAATAAAATTTACTTGATCACGCCGGGATTTGAACCCGCGACCTTCGGATTCGTAGTCGAGAGCCTTACCCCTCGACCATGGAGGCCGAGTTGAATGCGAATCAGAAAATAAATACTAAATATCGTTTAAAAAACATGTATTAAAGTGGTAATCAAATTTTTAACAGATTTATGGTTGAATTTTTGACAAAATCACATATTGCGCAATACTTTTAAATAAATTTCGCATCTAGTAAAAATCTTCATTTCCAATAAGTTTCAATATTTTTTTCCCCATATTTTAACTTAGCTTTCTTCGGTTTATTTATCTATATCACTATGATAACATTTTTCACTTATTTCCAAGCTCAATAAAATTTAAACTGTTTTATTGTCGCATTCCAAACATCCTAGCTTCCAAATTACTTAAAAACCTCTTCGATTTTTATGAGTTTTTTTTTTTCTAATTAACTCTCAGAGACTATGTCATCTTTGAAAGAAGGAGAGGAAGTTCTGAAAAGGAAAAGTGTTTAAGGGGGGTGGGTACGAATCTGAGGGTCGGTGTGTCCAGGAGTGACGGACGTATAAATCCATCCGTCTTACGAGAGAGTCCGGCTCGAGAGGTCAAAGGGTCTCCTTCAACCCGCCTGATGGACAGATGCATCCACCGCTAAGACCTGGACCCGGGCACCCCCGCTAAGTCACCAAACGTAGCGAACCACTTGCGGTGACCTATAGCAGAGGTGTTGGTTATCCAATTAATGGTTCCAGGGCGGCGGTACCCATACCCTGCCTCTCAAATTAATTCATAACTCTTTAACCGCTTCACGTTTAGTTCCAGCTTTAATTTCAATACAAAATAGTTTGACCCCATTCAAAGCAATTTTTCATTTCACGTAATTTCCGTTTTAATTAAGTGGCAAGACAATAAAAATAAAACATTAAAAAAACCGAACAAGTAGGTATGTAAACCTAAATTAAACTACCCACGTTAAGAACCTTCGTAATGCTCAAGACCCTTTCTATCCTTAAGAATTAATTTTCTTTTTTCTTTTAAAAGACCACGAGGTTTATGCTGATGTCCCCAAAAACTTTCTATTGTTTTCCAAATTACTCTCACAAACACTATCTCCTTTTTGATTTCCCAGTTGCGGCTTTATATTTCGCACAGTCTAATTGAGAACTTATGTCCTATAGTATAAGCCAAATAAGACTAACTTTCCTTGAATTTCCCAGAAAAGGCTTTTGTTGAACCTTCGTCATACATTTGCGGTAAATATTATAATATCAGACCACCACATCATGGAGACTTTCTCGGAAATTATTCACCAAGCATTCCTTACGAAATAAATTAAATCAAGATTAAACTTGTTTACTTTTGTTGTGAAGCACATAAAATTTAGTACTTACATTATTTGCATTTTATTTTAACTAATTGCTTTATGAATTATTCAAAGAATCTTTTCTTCTTTCAGTTGGAATAATAATTTCGTAACTGGGGTAGGTTGTTATCCTTTAAATCCCAAATTGGGCGCCAACAATATCGACAAGATGGCCGCGAGGGTCGGTTAGGTAGGGACATACATTACCCACCTACACGTGAAATGAGCAATCCGTATTCTGTGACCATCGATCTAGATTATTTGTCTCTGGAATATTTGAATCCTCACATCGCCACGTTCCGTTTCTTTGTCGAGTTAAGTCGGAAGGGGGAAATGGCGCAAAACTTACAATTTACGATTGAACATTCGCAAACCTAAGCTCGGGCCGTTCCGCAAATGTGTGCCGAGGAATGGATGAACTTAGGAGAGTAGTTTGAATACGACACTGATGAAAACTTTTGATTCAGACAGAGTTTTACCACAGATAGACAGTTTAATAGTCTGGCTCTAGAAGTTAGAAAAGTTTTTTTTTCGGTATTTAATTAATTTGAAAATTGTACAGAAGTGGTGGAGTAATTTAAACTAATGGAAAAAAAACTTTTTGTTAAGTTAAAGTAAATGAAATATAGATTTTATCTACATTGTGAAGATGTAAATTTAAATTGAGAGAGTGTTGACATTTTTTAGTACTCCCGAGTAAAATTTCAGTAAAAATATATAACTTTACTATTTTCTAATGTCAAAGTATAATTGGAAGATCTTTATTTAGTATTCAAGCGAAACAAAGAAAGTGTTTTATACTATATCTTAACTTTAAAATCAGTTATGTTTATAAACAATAATTATTAGCCTGAAACACTCATCCAAATTGAAAAACCTTCCGAGAAAAGATAAATATCGCCGATAGGACTCGAACCTGCATCCTTCTGATATCCGGTCAGATGCTCTACCGTTGAGCTACGTCGGCTTATCGCAAACCCGCCAAGTTAATCAATATATACTAGTGTTTTATTCAATTATTACTGTTTTTATTATATTTCACCTGTAAACAACCAACTTTATTAGTATTACAACCAACTTTATTAGTATGGATGAGTGTTTCAGGCTAATAATTATTGTTTATAAAAATAATTGTTACCCTTTGCGTTATGCACAAAAATCTTGTCTTAAAAACTTTAGTTTATCAATTAATAATTTAAAATCAGTGTTTAAACTGATTTCTGGCATCGTGAAATTTAAACAGCATTTTTCGTCTACAATTTCTAGCTCAACGCAAGCGAGGTTTGTTAAATTTTAAAAATTTGTTTAACCGTTTTAGTACTATGTTCATTTTATATAAAATAGTATGTATATAAATTGCTACAGATATTCTGTGTTTTTAAATAAATAAAGTATGGTATTCCATAAAAATGCAATAACTTGGACCAATATCAATTTAAATTTTTTTTTTTTAAATCATACAAGTGAAGAAAGTAATTTTACGACTTTTATAGTTCTAATTAAAAAGAACTACACATTTATAACTACAAAATTTCAATTAAACTTCACAATTGTGTTTTCCCGTGGTCCATATAGTCCCTTTTTACAGCGAGCGCAAATGAGATTGAATCGCCTTATCTCATTTGCTTTTCTGCACACATTCATTTATGGGAACAAAGGTCTCGTTGTCCGTAGTGCCGCTGTCATTTAATACATTACGCTCATTCGCAATAGAACTAACTTCCGACACGGTGAAAAATATCGATTCACTTTAGGGTGTATTTATTTTAACAGGATAAACAATAAATACAGTTATCAAGACACGCGCCAAGAACACGTGCGCTCCCGGGGACAACAAAAAGATCTAAGAAAAATGCAGCGCTATAGCGCTTCGCCTCAATTTACCTAACTAAATCTTAAAGCGCGATGGCGCTGGGCCGCACTCTAACGGTTAATAAGGAAAAATAGTTCAGCGAATTAAGAATAGTAGATAAATACCATTATTTGGTAATTTTAAACATTTAAATAAATAAAATGAATAAAGATAATTTTGCTAATGATTTTCCAATGGTACACTGCGCGTTTTCCGTTTTTACGAAATTCTAAAATAAGCAATTGAATCGAAATAACAGATGTTGAAGAAAATGAAGGGATAAGAATTGACAACGGAGAGAAAGTGTGGGAAATATTGTTTTACGTAATTTGACGTTTGAGAACATAATAATTAAGACTGCGAGATAAATTTCTTAACGGAGTTTTCCTAATTTACTTCTCAGAGTTACACTTAGGATTACGTCTTACACTTAGTCAAACGAAACAAAATAATTTAAATAAAACACGTTTCGGCAAATTTGTATTAATTTGTCAACCCCTTATTAGTTCCATATTTTAAAAATATGTAATGCTACCTTTAAAAAAAAGAACGTCAAGAATCTACGACAGTACCTGTGCAGTCAGAGGCAATGCTACTGTAAACTTTATTTTTTTCTAAAAAAATATTTTATTATTTCAGTGAAAATCCATGAAAAATCACGGAATGCAACGAAATTTGTAGTATTTATTTAACATGACTTGCCAAAATGAAAACTGTGATTTTTTTTTCTACAGAGTCGAAAATTATTACAAATTTCAAATATGGAAAAAAAATCATCCTATTATATACTGGTAGATTAAATAATTATTATTAACGCTTTTCTGGAATTGAAAAGATTATATTTATAACTAGCTGATGTGTACCCGGCCTTGCTCGGAATTTTTTTTTTTGAATAACTTATGATGTTGTTAATTCTTGCTTATCGTATCGGTGCTGTAATTGATTTGACAGCGAAAGTAATGCCTTGTGATGACTATTACTATCTCTAATTAAAGAAACAATTTGAAAATTTTATTTCATTCCAAACAGTTTTTTTTCAAAATATGTCTAAATAAAAAAAAAGTTCTTAAGTAGATACCTACTTGTGTTGTCTATTTTGAAAATATTATACCCAAAGAAACCTTCTTCTTTTAAATACATGTCTGTGGCTAACCAGCGTGGTATATCTATGGGCTATCCTCATTAAAACATTGCGGGTTCAATGTTTTTCATACAAATTTTAAAACGTTGTAGCAACAGTTTTACACACTGAATTTCATTCAAACTACTCTCTTTTTTTTTCATCGAAACCAGTTAATTTTCGAGAAAATCGAGGGCAGACAGACAAACATTGATTTTTATTTAAAGAGAAGATTTGATAATTTTCACAGCAGATAAAATAGGGTATAACTACATCAATTCCAATTTTTAAAAAGTCCCACACTTACGCACAAGGAAAATATACTGTACAGAATAATACGTTTCTCTGGATGCGTCCAAAAGAGGAACTAACTAACGAACGATCAATTTTCTATCCTACTGCATAGATAAGTTTATAGATCTGTACTACATTTGCCGGGTATTTCAGTAATTTTTAGTCATGTTGGGTTCCCACCTGATATTCTATGGTGATATTCTCATAGAACGAAAGTTAGAGTCGATTCACCATTCGATTTCTATTCTATCGGGCATTCTATTGCATAGATAAACCTATTTTCACTAGATTGTAAGAAATAGATCATATAATAGATCGAGTGGGAACGTAGCCTAAGAGGAACGGCTGCGCTGCCTGTTTCATACACAACTTAATTTTGGATTTGAGACCAAAATACCCATCCAAACTGAATGATATATTTTTTCTAAATTAAAGGTTTAGTAAATATCTACTACGCATGAGAAGTATTTTTTTTTAATTATGAAGTATATAGGCCATGAAAATAGTGGTATCATTCAGGGCTTCTACTAGAAAACAACTTGACGAACGTAAATGCGAGCTTGAAGAACAACTGAAATTCTCGGCCATATAAGTGTATCTGCCGTATACTTAGCACAGTAATTTCCGAGTAAGTCGCAACTCTGTCGCGTTCATTACAAATAGTGCCGTGTATTTGCGACAGTGACAGAGCGAATGCATAAATCACAAGTCTCGGGCCGCCGCAAGTTTCTGCAACTCCGAGTAACCATTTACTCTGGCTCCAGTCTACCTACTACTAGATCCCAACTAACTGAGCAATCAGCTGCGTTCAGGAAGCTGACTGATTGAAATAGTTCATTATTTCTGCTCTCACTTGCTGCTCTAACTACAAGAAGCTTTGCAGTTTTAGATATTGCCTCGCCGCTGAGAGCTCTCTCGTAACTCGTAGTCGTTAGTTAGAAAGAGGGAGATGTTAAAATACAGCTCAAAGAGGTATTCAGGAAGCGTGTAAAGGTCGTTTGAGTCATTTATAAGAAAGAGAGATATGTCATAATACAGCTTACAGGGGAATTCAGGAAACGTATAAATGTAATTTGAGTCGTTTATGAGAAAGAGAGAGAAATGTTATAATATAGCTTACAGGGGTATTCAGGAAACGTGTAAAGGTCGTTTGAGTCGCATGAGAAAGAGGAAGATGTTATAATACAGCTTCGAGAGGTATTCAGGAAATGTGGAAAGGCCGTTTGAGTCATTTATGAAAAAGAGAGAAATTTCATAATACAGATTACAGGGATTTCAAGAAACGTATAAATGCCATTTGAGTCGTTTATGAGAAAGAGAGAGAAATGTTATAATATAGCTTACAGGGGTATTCGGGAAACGTGTAAAGGTCGTTCGAGTAATTTATAAGAAAGAGAGATATATCATAATACAGCTTACAGGAGAATTCAGGAAACGTATAAATGTCATTTGAGTCGTTTATGAGAAAGATAGAGATGTTATAATACAGCTTACAAAGGTATTCAGGAAACGTATAAAGGTCGTTTGAGTCGTTCCTTGCGACTGTTGTCTTCAGTCTATTATATTACATTATATAAATTAAAAATATACTTTGTATTTACCACTTTAATTAAAATATATAAATATTTCTCTACATGTTTCGATAGCAATGCTATCATCTTCAGGAATAAATGAATACTAAAAAATAATTTCAAGTATAGAAAAATGATAAAAATTTAAAACAATAATTTAAGAATATACAAAATATGAGCATAAACAAAAATGAATTAAAGTAGGTAAGTAACAGATTAAAAATTAATTAATTATATTACAGTTTGAGTCTCAATCGCAAACTAATCTTTATATTTCTACTGTCTTCTTCTATCTCATATTCTTTGAATATTATTGGTAGTATTGTAATAATTTTGTACCCGAGAAGCATACAGATGCATGTTCAACCCACGAAATGTAAAAAAATTTTTTTTTTGTAATATTGTGACCATAATGTAACAACACCCATTTCTGACCCCTGTGCTAGCGCCAAAGTTGTATTTTACTAGTATTAAAACAGGTGTGGCAAACTTAAGGGTTCTTCCAAGAGACTCTAACTTCGACATAAGCGTCAAGTTAATCGACCATTAATACAAATGCCACCACATGAGGGACCGAATGAGTTTACAATCTCCGGGCCGCGGCAGAGTTGACATTACTACCATTTTTTATAGTAACTCCACACAGGAGACCCTGAAGGAAGTAATTTCCCTCAAGGCCTATATCATCTTTGGGGATGATGTGTGAAGGGTCTTTTAAAGGAAAGGAAGGAGTGAACTTGGGTCTTGAAGAGACCCATGTTGCAGATGGAGGAAACATAGAGGCCGGCAGATCATTCCACAGCCGAGCTGTTGAACACAGGAACGAGTCGTAAAAGCGACCCGTTCTCATGTGACAAATGTCGACTGTGTGAAAATGTTCGGCACGTGTTTGGCGTGTTTCCCGACTATGCACCGGTGCCGAAGGGATCAATGACGCTAGTTCCTCAGAGCATTTTCCATTAAAATTCCATAAAAAAACAAGGACAGCATTCCCACCTGACGGCTGTGCTCCAAAGATTACAATCCGTCTGTTAAGATCGGCGAATCTATCAAACGGACCGCCCGTTTCTGCACAGAGTCAAGTATGCGATATGTGCAGATAATACAAGAAGGCTACTGAAGAATTTTTATTGTGTATCATTTATACAAGGTTTAGACGTCACAAAATGAAATGCAAGTAAATTTATGTTTAATTTTTAACATTATTATTATTCATAAGCATATATAAATTTAAATACATTTTAATACACTAGCGTAGATCAGTCAAAAATCACGAAACATTAAAAAAGTTATTAAATATTGCAACGGCCGAGAATCGAGCCCCGATCAACTGCTTGGAATTCAACTATAATAACCATTACACCCCAACTTTTCTAATAACGAAGGCATAAATTCATTATATGTACCAAATGAAAATAAGAATGATCTATTTTTGAATTTTAAAATAAGATTTAAAATTAGGTTTTTTTAATAATTTATTTGAATTTTAGAATTAGAGTGTTACGTACAGTCACGTCCTCTGTACTCACATCATCGAAATCATGTTGTTTAATTAATTTGGGTATCATTTCAGAGTAGAAGATAGTGATAATGGTCATCCTGGTACTTTCACCGGGTAATAATCACAAAGTTTGTTGAAATGACTTTTGCTATATTTTGTGACCAGATCTGAATAGTCATATACTTCCCAATGCTTTACCTTCTCTTCTCCATGCACTCCACTTCTTTCATCCTCAAAAAATTCCCCTGGGGATGACATAATTTGGCTGGCTCCAGATAATTGAGACTCTATTTATATCGAAGATATTGTTACCACAATAAATATATCGTCTGAATTACTTCCATCCATCGTTTTTTTCCATCGTATTTTTAAAAACCTATCTACAACTTTTCAAAACTCTTAGTTACCGTACCGCCTTAGAAGCTGCGTGTACACTTGGTAAACTCTTTAAATGAAATTTGGTGCGAACTTATCGTGATTTGATCGGTGATAATAATCTCCACGAGGCGTGCAAAATGACTCTGGTTCTATTTCGAAACGGCGACGTGCCGACTTGTTTGATCTTCCCATACATGTCTCGCTGGTAGTGTAACCGAACGACACAAAGATGGCAACATATTTACATTTGCAATAAAGGATTTAACGACGCCTCTGGCAAGGTTAGACGCACCGTTATGACTTGAGCAAACTAAATGTGCTTACAGTAATTTATTTATCGTAACGCGAAGTGCCGGGAAAAAACACACGAGGACATTCTACTGTCCATTGGCGTGGAATTCACTAGGTTTAATCTGCATGAGTAAATAATCTATTAACTACTAGTTAGTATTAACTACTAGTGGTTCAAAGCGTCGGAATCCCACCCAGGTGCTGGGGGTTCAATCCTCTGCTACCTAAGTTATCAACCATTTAATTTCACAAGCAACATTCTTCGGGTTTAAGGGGCAGAAGGACGTCGGAGAGAATTTTTTTATTAATTCGAAATAATGAAAATATTATTACGCAATACGATAAACATTACGTTTTTATAAGAGAGACATATGTATTATACCTTTTAAAATGTACATTGGTTTAGATTTAATCAAAATCAAATCAAAATAATAACATTTTTCTGGCCGTTCTACGTATGTTTTACAAAATATGTTAAAATTTTGAATATTTTCTTAAAATACTTTAAAGATTTTTCTTTAAAATACCGAGAACAAATATTCAAAATAAATTAGAATAGAGCGCACTTTCGTTTATTCATAAACACTAACTTTCGTGTTTTTTTAAATGCGGGTTGCGAAACTTTGTTTATGTTTATTAAAAAAAACGTACCGAGAAAGGATTGCATTATTTTTCTCCACTTTTTAAAAATATTTTCATTTTTTGTAAAACATACAATCGTTAAAAAAGGCACATTTTTTATTTGATTTTGATAAATGTTAAGATTATGTGAATTTTTACAACATGAAATAAATATTTTTATCAATATTTCTATAATAAGTAATAAATATTCCCTCTCTGATGTCGCTCTCGTTTTAGTTTAACTAATAGTTATTTTTGCTAAGCAGACATGTTTATTTTGTACAAATAAAACGGCTCTCAAATAGTAAGCTCGTGATCATGATACTGACACAGCTTTTCTGTTTGCAATTGCTTATCATTTGTCATGAGCAGTGAGTAGCTTGTTCACTTTAAAAAAATCATTACTGCATTATTTAACCTAATTATATAATGTATGCACCAACGTCTATCTCGGTACAAGAATTTCACAGTGAGACAGACATCGATCAATTCCTCGTGTGTTATGTTTTATAAAGTAAAATAAAATAAATTTTTAAAAATTATTTGTCATGAATAGTGCGTTAATTTGCTTGTCATTTTCTTGGAACTTAAATAGTTTTTTCCATGTAAATTTGCAGTCATGAATAGGTTTTTTTATCTGCTTGTGATGAAACTTGCACCTGCTTTTCTGTGAAAAAAATCGTTTTAAAGTCAGACTTGTAAGTATGTACTACATAAAAACTAAACTCTATTCCCGAAAATAAAGAATATTTCCAGAAGATTATACAAAGTTACATAGCTCTTGAAATGACTCTGTGGACTGAAAACAAATTTCATTGACCTAAAAATATTGGACAGGAAGAGCTGTGCACATTTCATGACGCCAGAACTCAATTTCGGAATTTTGTTCGGTGTTCCAGAAATAAAGTTACATATCTACTTTGTAGTTAAGATTAAATATGAAGTTAATTTTTATACTGTAAAAACCAGCCTTTGCATTCCATACCAATGGGTAAATATATATTTTATATTCCCATGTTCCTAGCAGCCATTGGCGATATACATTATTTGCTCATAGTTTACGGCATCACTGAAAAGAAAATGTTTTTGTGATACTGGAAAAATACATTCTATCAGCAAAACCATTCCAGTTTTATTTGATATAAAATTTTTGGCTTGCTTTTTCCATTTTTCATGCAAACTAACCGCTGAAAATTTCAGGATTTTGGATTAACATTTCTGTTTACAGTATGGAGTTCGCTCACTAGAAATAGAAGAAAAACGAAGAGTAAAAATGAAGAACAAAAAACTCCCGTTTTCATTTTTTAAGAAAACGTCGATAACTGGAACCTCAAGAAAATCCGAGAAAAAATGGTCTCTCAATAGTGGTAAAATTGGAAATCTTTCTGCTCTGGAATTAACAGCGAACATGGTTTTTTTTCTCTGTATGTAGTATAAATAATACAATATGTTTAATTTTTATTTAATTTTCCCACGCGGGGCTTGAAGCCGCAACCTTTTGGTTCAGATTCGATGAACTTAGAACTCTACTCTAGAGGATATCTGCCGCTTAGTTCCATTATCAACGATACGTTGTATACAGGAAGAGCCGTTTTTAGACCTCTCTGAAAGCGAAGCAAAGATGAGGTGGAAATTAGCTGCTGATCTCGCGAGAAGGAACGGTGATCGATTTAGTTCAGAAATCGTTTGCTGAGACCAAGGAAAGAGCGGAATGAGACCTATACCAAGAATAACCTATACAAGCCACAGCTGGGTCCATCCAGACGGCTAACCGTAACGCAAGGCAAAAAATACCGGAACGAGCTCTAGGAGGTTCCTACCCAAGAATGAATGATAAAAGCTAAAAAACGAGATAGAAAGATAGATGTAACATTAAGCGGGGTCTCCTTATTACTTTAGGTCGAATCAGTAAGGGTTTTTTATGGGTACTCGTACATAAAATAAATACAATCCAGAATTCTTATGGAACGCCGTTAAGTCAAAATTTCACCTAGATTCTGTGATCAACGAAATATTTTTCCGGCTCATGAACGAAGTATGTTCATCCAACAAAAATTTATATTTGATCTGCTTTTCCACATTGACAACTGAATTGAAACAATAACAGTCAACATTGTATTATTAAATTTGTTCATCCAACATATAACACTAATATTAATTATTTTCCTTTTTGTTTTCTTATTTTAAATAACACGAAAGTATTATTGTTTTATTTATCTAATATAATGTAGAACGTATTAAATAGTGTATCTTTTTAATTCCTTACTTAAGCTGTTATTAAAAGCGCGGTTTTCTCCAAAATTATTCTACCAGTTTCGCTGAAAATAGCACAGTTTGTTCTTATTAGTGCCGGGAAGGTTTAGAAAGTAGTTTTAATGAAATCCAAAATGTAAAACTGTTGCTATAACTCCACGGATTTCGCTGAAAATAGCACAGTTTGTTCTATTTAGTGACGGGAAGACTTAGAAATTAGTTTGAATGAAATCCAATATGTAAAACTGTTTCTTTAACGTTTTAAAATTAGTATGAAAAGACATTGAACCCGCCATGTTGTATTTAGGTTAGCCTACCACTCTGTTTAGCAACAGATCACATTTTCAAAAAAAGAAGGTTTGTTTGGGAAGATAATTTCCAAATTGAAAACACAAGTAGACACCTACTTGTGATTTTTTTATTTCAATATATTTTTAATACAAATTTTGGAATGAAATAATTTATTTTTTTAATAAATAAATTAATTGAAAAATATACTTGGTTTTCACCACTTTATAAATGTACATTTATATTCTACAAGTTTCTAAAGATGTTTTTCTTTGTTTAGAGATAGTAGATCGTTGTCAAATCAATTATGGCACCCAAACGACAAGCAAGAATTCACAACTTCATAATTTTATTAAAAAGTATATATATAATCCCGAGAAGGCCGGGTACACATCGTGTAGTTTTAATATTAAAAAAACGCTTCAAATATTTGAATTTAACAATATCTAGTCTCTCATAACATCACACAGGTTTCATCTAGTGAGGTAGGTAATGTAATCCATACAATAATTAAATTATATATGTAACATATTGAAATATATGAAACTGTATTACCATATTTCAATAAACGTCGATTAATCGACCTGAAACTTTATTTGTTTTATTACCATTCGCAAATATAATGCTACAAACTATGAAACAAAATATTTTTTAAAAAAAACATGTGATGCAGCTACTAAGCGCACTATAATTCAGTATTAGGAATATATCAACTTATTTACGTATGTACAAATGTCAAGACGTGTAAAGTACATTTCACTGCATTAGGTATGTAAAAAATAAGAAACCATGAATGTTATTAATTGGTCTAAAAATGTCAAAATATTAGTACGCGAAAGTACGCCACTATGAAAGGCGGAATCTTTCGGGAAAACGAATCGGAAAATATTTGTTTTCAAGATGAAATTCGAACAATTCAACGATCTCAGGGGAATCGATTCAATTTCTGATAACAGTCATTTGTGTTGGCAACGCGAAATTACATGAAATAATAAAAACGCCGGTACTTGTATACTACCGCATGTACCCATTTATTTTACCGTTGCAGGCGGGATTCTACACGATGCGATATACGAAACATTTTAATCAGAAAAATGTCAAATTCTCTCTTGTACGTCGGGCTCACCTCTCGGCGTTCGGGCCTTGTATTATCAAAAAAAGATATTTTTCACATTGATAAAAGAAACGGCAACATTATTTGCCCAAAGCAAACATTCATCTGTATTCATGACTAAGTTCGAAGTTTTACGACCGTGAGAGAGAAGCGGGAGACTTTCAAGAGACTTTCAGAAAGAAACCGTTTTTAAAATTCTCTCTAATGGATATATCTATGTACCTACGGTTACTTGTTATGTAAGCTTAAATATTCTCAACTGTACCTAACCTAACCTAACCCATTAAACCAACTTGAAAAATTCTCTTTTAAGGTTGAAAATCGATGTATTCGGTCATTATATGATGTAGGTATATTTCATTTTCGTAAAATATCAACAGTAATCGCTATGTATAATGAATATTCTACTTGGAAATTCTATGATGGGACTATTGAGAACATATAGTAGTTTTAAGCAAATTATCGAAACGTGCTTCAAATGTAAACCAGAGATATTAATATAATCCATGCCTAGAAATTAATGTAATAACGTGTGCGCCTTATAAGCTAACTTCTAAGTTTAAGTTCAGTTTACTTAAACTTGTAATTACATCTTCAAAATGATTTACTTGCTAACGACTAATCCCATTACGCGAAGTATGCGCACAAGCGACATAAGTATAAAAAAAACAATGCTGTGTTAAAATCATATGAAATAACATCTCATTTTACAGAATGTTCATAAAGGTGTGTTCAGTACAGTTTGCAGGTAAACAATAAAATAGTAAACAGAGACAAAACAACAACGTTATAAATTTTGTAAGTTCGTGCAGCAGTAATATTCCCAGGCAGCCAGACAGTATAGTGCGATCTTTTGAAATTTTGTTAGTGAAATTCAGGGTTGTTCATAAAATGGTTTTATAAGAAGGTACCTACATCGATATATCACTACTAGATTTGGCGTGTCATACAAATAATCACGAAAATGTTGGCCCACCTACGAGTAATTTATTAACACAATTCCCTGTTGAATTCAGTTGCCCCGCTTCGAAAGACTAGCACGTTTCGCTCCAAAATAACACAGACTGAAAAGTTAACCCCAACTCGCATGGTTCATGTCATACGAAGCCAGAAAGGCACGCGTCACAAGTGTGACGTTGAATCTTAAGAACCCAACTGCATGTACCGCGCCATACGCAAAGTCATTATTGAGGATATAGTTTTTGAAAAAACTTCCGTTGTAACTTGAATACATTCACACGTCACGAACTCATACTTCGCCGAGCAATAACGCTTAGAAGAAATTTTACAATTATCATTTGTTAGATTTTTTAAGACGCTAGCCCCGTGACGTACATATATTTATATATTATTCACGTAGCTGATTAAATTGTCAATAATAAAGGCAGTAAGAGTCCCTATCTAAAATATCTCTAAATGTTTCAATTTTATATTTGAAAAATGATCTGGATAAAGTTAGCTACTCTGTTGATTCAAACTTTCTGGGACCCAAATTTGCTCGATTTAAACTAACAAAAGATAACAAGCAATTCTTCTTGCGATCTTCTGACTACGAGATAATACACTTTCTTTTTGATAAATGCTCGCGTGAACCAATTCATTTTGGTCCGGGCGTCATTTTTCAGATCCACATGTCCAGTCTAGATATTGTTGATCGATGGGTACCTACCTTCTGACTCCGTTTTGCTCCAATAATTCGTTTTAAATAATGTTCTTTTTTCAAATGAAATATTTAATTTCTGTTTGTGTGATATCTATACAAGTAGTATATAACCCTACACTATTTAGCAGACGTATACCATTTTTTGCGTGGATTGGTACTCTATTGAATACTAGCCGATACCACAAAATTCAAACATAACCTTTTTATTGGTTCTTTAGCTACACAGAAATCAAATAGCCATGAGAGAGTATTTCCGGTGTAATTAAAATAATACTCATATTATTTAACATTAACAATTAAAAAATATTCTTGTCAAATAATAAAATAACACTGAAAAGCTTGAAATTTTCTAATTTAGATAAAGATTCTCCGAATCTGATCGGGTCCAGTTAATCGTTAAAGTTCCTCCCAGCACATTTGACGGAACGAGGTCAAACCCTTGGTATCCCGAATTTCCCAGTTAAATGAAGGCTTGTCTTTGAGGCCCTTTCCAAATATAAAACCCGATCGTCCTCCTTTTGTGATCTGTGTTTGCGAATGTGTGAATTGTTTTCCTCCGCCAATTCAATTTAAAATATGTTTGACTTCACGCCGTTCCGAGGACGCGTCATTGTATTCGCTAGATTTATTTTATGTTTTCAGTTGGTACGGGGACATTCTTTCAACTATATAGAAAATCTAAAAAGGCAAAAACTATCGAACGGTGAAAACTGGGATCATGAAATTAGCACAGTTGTTGTCTGTAGAATTTCTATTAGAATTATTAAAGTTCACAACGTCATTTTCATCGCAAAGTGTGGAGTTTTGAACCATATTTTGCACCGCTTCAGTCAGAAAAGAGTGCTGAGACGAAGCCGGGTAGTAAAACAAGTTATTTTTGGTATAAGTGTTTATCAATGTTTTTGATTCATGTTGAAAACAATAAAATTTCGGGTTAGAATATGTGAGCCCTTATGTTAACAAACCATAGACTGAAAATAAATGCGAATTCATTGTGAGTTACGCAACGCAATTTACATGAACATTGAAATATTCTTCGGTGAATACATTTATTCAATATAGTTGCTGATGTGTACCCGGCCTTGCTCGGGATTATTTTATTTTTTTGGAATAAAGTTATGAAATTGTGAATTCTTGTTTGTCGTTTGGGTGCCATAACCGATTTGACAGTGAAAGTAATGCCGTGTGACGACTATTACTATCTCTAAACAAATAAACATTCATTTGAAAATTTTATTTCAATCCAAAAATTTTTTTTTCAAAATTTAAGCAAGTACCTACTTGTGTTTTCAATTTTTAAAATATTCTACCTAAACAAACCTTCTTCTTTTGAATATGTAATCTGTGGCTAACCAGAGTGATATATCTATGGGCTAACATCAATACAGCATGGCGTGTTCAACGTTTTCATTCTGATTTTAAATATTTTTTACAGCAATAGTTATACACATTGGATTTCATCAAACTACTCTCTAAACCTTTCCGGCACTAATAAGAACAAACTCTGATATTTTCAGAGAAACTGGTCAAGTAAATTTGGAGAAAATCGAGGACAGACGGACAAACATTCATTTTTATATATAGAGATTTGTATAGATAAAACTTTGGACTATAGAAATACCCCGAGTGGCGATATATATAAATATTATGAAATTGAAAAAAATGGAATAAACAATATGGCGTCTCGGCTTATTTTCAAGAGGTTGAATATTTCAGTTCTCCGTATTAGGTAATGTAATGAAATGACATTGCAATGTGAAAATAGTCAAGCATTTAACCTAGAAATAATAAATTATAGAACAGCTTTGTGATCGTGTCCGTGCTTTTTATTGAAATTGATTAATAATTCATAAATATCGAAAAGGGTTTTATGGACAATGTCGGTTATTTGTCAATATTCAACGAACAAACAACGTTCACGTCGACTAATTTATGTTACATTGATATTATCGATAATATTTGAATCGATGTGCTCATGCTAGGGAGCCTGGGGATTATCTGTTTCCAGACAAATTAAAATATGCATTTAAGCACTTCTTAAGCATTTCATAAAATGCACAAAATTAATTAAAAATACGTTTTTATTAGTTTAATTACAACGAGGAACAACTATTTTAGTCACAAAGCAAAAACAAGCATTTTAATTATTTTAAAGCTTTGTAAAGTTTCAAGTTTTGTATGGCTTTTAGGTTAGTTTTTTTTTTATTTACGAAATTTTTTTCAATTATGTACCGAAAACCTGTTTTATGTCTAATTAATATATTGTACTAAACATGAGATTGATTTTAGGTTCTTAGTTTGGTTTTTTTAAATAATTAATTAATTAAAACTAACAAGAAAAATACGTGCTTATATGCATATTTACCCCAGACAGAAAAGGTTGTAGGAACTGTGATTATGGAATTAATCCACTGGCAACTTTTGTGAAGTAGCAACACTAACACGCGCATGCGTGTTCAGCGGCGAACGAAATATTAGAGCATTTGAAAAAACGAACCGACATTCGACTTCGTGTGACGTTGGCTTGCAGATCGTAATTCATAATTCCTACCTATTAAAATCTCCCGCACTTTACTCCTGATAAAAAACCGTATTTGTCTAAAGTGAAATAAAGTTGATTTGTTGATAACAATTCTATTAATTTGAATATCCGATCCCATCCTTTAAACTAGCACCCCGATAAGGTTATGCAAATTTCATGATGTAAGTTAGATCACACCGTCCGACAGTTTTGAGTGGAACGCACAGAAAGATATTCTGCTCTGTGAGTGAGATCACATTATTACTGGAACAAATTTAATTCAAAATAATTGTAGTCGGAAGCGTAAACGGCCATTATAACATATTTATTATACACAGCGGTGTGCACCAATCCCAGTGAGTGTTTGCTCAGTGTCGGCTAACAGCTTACTTACAGCACAGCACACGGTCAAAGAAACACAAACA
The DNA here is from genome assembly GCA_022606495.2 of Halesus radiatus. NCBI lineage: Eukaryota > Metazoa > Arthropoda > Insecta > Trichoptera > Limnephilidae > Halesus > Halesus radiatus. The sequence continues at coordinate 111,905 of JAHDVE020002902.1, forward strand.
CGGTGTTAGCATGTGAATCGATTAATACATTTTAAAAGGAATTCAGAGATAATTGCTGCAATAAATCCATCCGATCTGGAGGCCTATTCTGGTTCTTTTTAAGGAAAATTCCTTATCGTTTTCCTTAGGCTTAAAGACTTCTTGCTTAAATGCGATTCCAATTACATGTCAGTGGCAATACATTTTTAAATGAGTTTGTGGTATAATTATAACAGTATTATTAAAAATTATAGGTGCATTCCACGTGTAGTTTATTATTACTTAATTTACACGTGTAGTTTATTATAATACTTTAAATTTAAATCACTTTTATCTGACATTTCGTGCTTTCGCATTCGTAATTTGCAAACAATTTCGTTAATTCGGTTAATTTAAAAGCATTACTCTACAACGGTCTCCGTGGGTGAGTGGTTACGACCCTTGGCTACGAATCCGGAGGTCGCGGGTTCAAATCCCGGCGTGTGCAAGTAAATTTTATTTGTTAAAATTGTGTTATTTCACAATTTATTCATTTAAAATAATATATTGTATGTTTGCGGCACGTTCCAGAGTGGTTAGATACTTTCAGTATCGCCCTGGTGAAAGACCACCATTCAGAATCGAGATTGCTTGAAATGACTTTGACTGGGTTTGGTAACCAGATTTGAATAGCCAGGTAATTCCCACCTTTCCTTTTCCCCCATCTCTTTCCCCTCCTCAATACCTTCAGCCTCGCAACATATCCCAATTGGGAATGCCATAGTCTCACGCTCCAGGCGGTTGGGAGCAATTGGGACTCTTGTGTAGTATCACTTTAAAAAAATCTCACTAATAATAAATATTTCGAGTACTTACGTAACATTGAGTATGTTTTTTATTAACACTACGCAAATATCGATATTTTAAAGAATGTCGTTCGCTGAATGACAGCTGTCATCTAAACCTGAATCTGAATCGCAGTTACGCAACAAGTCTTTAAGCCTAGAGAAAAAGATAGTGTTTATATATTGGTAAGGTATACACGACTAATAATACCCTTTAATTATTTTTTTGTATAAATATTTGTGCGTTTTTGATGAAGGTTGAATTCAACCTGAACCGGTCGATAATTCATAAATATAAATTAAATAAAGTGACTTTAAAAAAAAAATTCTTCCATTAAAAAAGATAAGGAACTTTCCTTAAAAAGAACCAGAATAGGCCTTCTGAAGTCAATACTAATAATAATAATGCTCGATTATCACCATTATTAACCTCTGCGAGTACACGTCCGAGTTTTGCGTGCAATTTTTGCAAGTAATCCCTTGTTATATGCGGTATGTTACAAGATAAAATTGCACGTAAAAGCAATCAAACACGGAAAAAATTACACACAGAATAATAAAAGGTATTATTAATATCATATGTAAATTTAGTCATAAAGTAATATTATTAAATTTTTTTTTATTATTTTATTAATTTCATGTTGAGCAAAAAAAAATACCCAACCTAACGTAAAAGTTGCTAATATATGAAACTGGCTGAAGAACCCGGCGTTGCCCGGGATTATGAATGGTTTGAAGTTACGCTTTGAGGGTGTGATGTGTTACCCCTACGCCTACCACTACCCCTACCCATATCCATAACCCTCCCCCTACCCCTCTCCCTATTCCTACCCTACCCCTACCCCTGCCTTTACTCCTACCCCTACCCCTATCCCAACCCCCTACCACTATTCCTACCCCTACCCCCACCCTACCTCTACCCCTACCCCTCTCCCTATTCCTACCCTACCCCTACTCCTGCCTTTACTCCTACCCCTACCTCTACCCCTACGCCTACACCTACCTCTACTCCTACCCCTACCCTACCCTACCCCCACCCTACCTCTACCCCTACCCCTACCCCTTCCCGTACCCCTACCCTTAAACCTTCACCGGACAAGACGAATCATTTTGCAAAAAACTGCGCGTAAATCGGTCCAGTAGTTTTTTAGTTCATAGCGGATACGCCTACGAACCTGGCCTTTTATGTATATACTACTTATATAAAAGGTGAAGTTTTGTACAATGGTTTGGTTTGAGGTTATAATACTATTTTTCCCCAATATTCTGTTTTTGTCCGCCCTCTTTCTTACAATGGACGTCATAAATCTGCCTCGTTCCGAGAACAACGTAAAGTAAAACCCTTATATTATGACATTTATTGTTTTCAACATTATGTAGGTAGCATTATGTTATTATATGAACATTACAGTTACGATTTTCTCAAAATCATTACGTCGCACTAGAAGTTAATGTATGATACCTATTCATCAGTTTTACCAATCGGAAGATGTCTATATCGGGAAGAAACCAGCCTGACCAAAAAAGAATAATGAGCGCTTTAGACGACACCTTTTTTCGTACATCTCTCATCGTTTTACATAACTATATTATGTGGAAATAGTCCGTGTTTATTTAGAAATATTTTTAAATTATCGTTAAAAAGACTATAGGTATAGGTGTGTTTATTATTGATCCTAAACAGTCTGTTATTGTCCGGTGTTGTGAATTTTAGGTGCATTTTTTTTATTATTGACAGACACTTTCAAATTATATAAATGGTTATGTTAAAGGTGTTTCCATTTGTTGACGATTAAGTACCGTCCCATAATATTATTTCTTCTTCAAAGGGTTACAATTCATAGAATTCGCACGAAATCACGCACTCCTTGCGCAGGTGGTGACAAGATTGAAAATTACGATAAACCCGCAAATAATTTTCTAAGCTGCCTCTAAAATTATTAAAATTGATTTTTTTTTCATGGCACATACTTAAAAAATTAAAACAAAAATAAATAAAATACTTCTCATCCGTACTAGATATATACCTAACCTTTAATTTAAAAAAAAAATAGATCATTCCGTTTGGATGAGTATTTTGGCCTCCAATCCAAAAATCAGTTTCCATGAAACATGCACCGCAGCCGTTCCCCTTAACACCAGACGCAAATTGGATCTTCGCAAAAAAAAATATCGCCAAAATGCACGTTTTATTTTATTTTATGAAGCTCAGAAGCAAATATTAAAATGTTTACCGGTCATACCCTGAAGGACTTAATTTTTCACATTATACAATGAAACCAAATCCGAAAAAGGGTTTCTAATTAGGAGATTTAATGCTTCAAAGCATTTTTTTACAGGCCTTATACTTTATTTTTATCTGGGCTTATAAAAAGATGTATTCTACTCGCAGTATTTAATCAAAGCGAGTATAATATTTCCATGTGATAAAATTTTCAAACCAAAAACGCATGATTTTGCATTACTTCGCATTGCATCACCTTAATATTTACATATCTGTGTGAAACCGTAGCTATAAATGTAATGTGTGTGTAATGCGAAGATTTTCCATACGGATCCCGATATAGTTTCCATATGGGAATTGGCATAGAAACACGTATGGTGTAAAGCTAGCTTAAGACCTGAAATTATGACCGATCGATATAATAAGCCAATAGCCGGCAGACAGATATTAGATATCGCTAAGAAAAAATTATAGCATAATTAAGAGGAACGGCTGGGCGGCCTGCTTCATACAATACTTAATTTCGGATTTGAGAACAAAATAAACTGAATGACATATATACATTTTTATTTAATTAAAGGTATAGTAAATATCTAGTACCGGTAATGACCATTAAAGAAATCGTTTTTTCATGATTTTTGAGGCGACTTTGAAAATTATTTGGGGGTTTATGATATATATATGTGTTTTTATTATTTGTTCTGTAAATATGATTACGTAAAATAAAAGTTAAAAATAAAACATATTTAAAAAAAAAAAATTTTGGCGATATTTTAAATTATGTACGCCAAATTTGTGTTTCAACGTAAATTGTGATGGTTTTTTAATTTATTTTTAAGGACATCATAATTCTTATTTTAACACCCTTTTTTAATCACTATTAGCCCCGAAATAATTGCTAAAGTTGTCTCTGAAATCGAAAAAATTGAATTTCTTTAATGGCCTTTATTTTGTAAGTTTAAATTTTTTTATTTTATTTATAATCCGTATTATATATTTGCTATACCTTTTGATAAAAATAAATAAAATCATTCGGTTTAGGCGAGTATTTTGGCTTCCAATCCAAAATTAAGTTTTGTACGAAACAGGCCGCACGGCCGTTCCCCTTGAGTGGAAAAAAGTTATTGCTTTTTACTTATTTAAAAATATTGCTGGGTTTTTTGATATTATCAAAACTACGTGGCATTTAAATAACACGTATGATCCACGTCGGCTTTAGTGGTATTTGTGTTTTTTTGTCTGTATAATATAAATATTTATTCAAGAGATTGTCCCAAAGTGTAGATAATGGAATCACAAATCTGTGAGATGTTACGAATAATGAAACTATCAAATAGTGCACATATGTTTTCCGCATTTGACTCCTAACGTTTGTTTTTTTATTGGCCGCCTACACTTACCAGTGTGTTTATAGGTGGATTGATTCCATCGCGTGAAACGATTTTTATTGGGCCTCCTTTTGATTCACGTCTTGAAATACCTCACTTCGTTTATAATTTTTGTAGACAATAGGAATGCATAAATTTATCCCGGTGTTTTTAACTAAGGGCTAGTTCATTTTAACGCATTATGAGAATCCGATGTATTAATTTAATTCCAATCACAAAGTAAAATTTTATTTTTAATTTAACCTGTGAGGAAATCTTGTGACATAAATCTGGAATCGATTAGAGAATAGTTACATAATTCAAATGCTTCCATGATAAATCGGCACCTAAAAACCTAATTTAACCTAACCTAGTTAACCAAGTTTTTTTACATATTTTTTTATAACTTTATATCACTTTTCAAAAGTGTGCCGATTTATCACTGTGCCCAATTGTCCGGTAACCAATTCAAATAAATTCTTTCGTATGTTTAGTATGAAAGGCTGCACATAAAATTATGTAATTTCTACTACAAAGCAAAAACACTCATTAAACTATAGTGGAACTATAAAATCCCTAATAGGGGAATGTTACGAGGCTGAAGAAGTGCTGAGGGAAAATAGAAGAAGAATGAGTAGGTTAAGACGTACCAGACCATTTAAATCTGGTAACTAACTAAAGCCGTTTCAACTGTGATGGTCTCTTATCAGGGCAATACTCAAAGTATCTCCCACTCCTTAAATAATGCGATTTGTTACAAATTTGTTCATTGTATATTATGTACCTACGTACCGAATTAAAAAAATAATCTAAATTCTTACTTGTAAAACGAAGCGTACTTCTGAAAGGACATATTCCTTCGTGGAATATTTATTTATCTAAATAACCTTGCGTGATCGCACGGTGTTCATTAGTACAGATAAATAGATACAGCTTCTCTCTTTGTATTTGTATCATGTGAACATTTCTAACGATTGTGTTCCGGGAGATACACATCCTTATCAGCTCCCAGCGCCCCACTGTCAACACAAACTAGCTTTTGTGGACACAAAAAATAATCAGAACGAGCATAAATACAGTAATAACTACCTGCTTCATATTAGCCCGAACAAAGACATCACGTTAAAAGGAGCTGGAGATGTTCTCTAAAAGTAATTTGAGTTCTTGATAATGTTATTTCAAGGGGAACAAACAAACAGCGAAAATCCTTATCACGAAAACGTGGAAATGAGACGGAAAAACATGAATCAATGTATCAATGTATGAAAACCTTATCGGAATAACGTAAGCAAGGAAAAATATTGTTAATTTGTTTGCAGATAAAAAGATTACTAAGCTAATATTTACATAACATAAGTGTTTTGAAAGTATGCATCTCTTAAATATCAGAACAGCCCGGGAAAACGTAGGTGGTTGTCAGGGAACGTTCAGCGCGACCTCGATTGACAGTCGGCCGGGAACTCTGACAGTCGGACAGTCTGCAGATAGCCGTGGATAGGGAGAGACTCACCAGTGACGATGTCGCTGCCGTCCACACGACAAGAGAGGGTAGGTCGTTTCATCCGAGGCCACTGCAACTCAAACCATGCACCACTCGGATACGAAACACTGGCACACAATATGTCCTCAAATCGCGGCGCGGGCTCACGCGTTCTCGGCGCTCGGCGGCTCTCGTCGCGCGTTGCTCGCGTGCAATCTGATCGCCTTCAAGGTGCGATCGATGGGGTAGATAATAATTAGCGCACTGGGTATCTCGATGACAGGTGGTGTCGCGGCTATGGCGGCTGGTGCGGTGAGCCGCTGGACCAGCTGTCGCGGCGGACTCCCGCGACGGAATGGCTGGGCAGGGACGCGGGGAGCGAAGTGCGGGCGGCGCGGGCCGTGGCGGACGCGTGCGCGGCGTGCGCGCCTCCCCCTCGGCAAGCGGAGCGCAGGCGCAAGCAAGGGGCTTCCGGCCTTTCCGGGAAGGACGACTTTTCGAATTTTCCGCAAGAAACGACCGCCTCACTCGAAGCAACCAGCCCATTTCTGTGGTGCCCAAATGACCTACGTAGGGTGATCACGCATCTAAATAATTGGTCTCTTATCAGCCATGACGGTGATTTTACACAAGTACTCGGTTGAATCCAGCTTCTTCTATATTAAATAATAATATTTGGTAGATTTTTATAGCGCTGTTTTTCGTAAAAATCACCTCAAGGGCACTATATTCACAATACAAACATAAATCGTTTTAAAATTATCAATATCACATTAATTGTCAAGTAGTTTTTTAAATTTATATTAAGTCTTTTATTTCTTTTTAATTTTAATTTATTTTTTTGTTTTAATCACTAGATTCACTTTTATACAAGTGGAAACCTGTTGGTATTTGGACAAATTTATGTCACCCATATATTATACCTTTTCTATGTTAACTGTTGGTCCCCCAAATAAGTAAAAAAAAAAATTAAGAACTTAAGACTCCATGCAGGATATTTAAAGTTTCATTCTCGCCGAAGTCGAGATCTGAGATCTCGTATCAACATTAAAATATTGATGCGAGATTTTTTTATGTAATAAGATATTTTGTAATATCCATTTGTAAAATTGTGCGATGTCGGGCCTGGATCAGTGCGTAGCTAGACGGGATCAATTCGTCAAAGGGGCCCAGCCCATTGGATGAATTATCATGTAAAAAATGCAACAAAAATCCTTTCCTTTATTGGGAAAAAATACCAATAATTTACTAGGTGAACTAAATCTATATTTCCAGCTCCACCTTGTATCGTGCACTTACTTGTAGGTATGTGGATTCTACGGTGTGCTGCGACGTGAATCAATGTGAACTGCTTATTTGTAAGCTCGTTATTTCCTTACGTTCAAGTGGTACTTCACAAAAATGGCGCAATAACAACAACAAAAACATATGTCCATAACCTGGAACGTGTTCAAAATTGCTACCTACGATACCTTGATTTTCGTTCGTTATCGTTCCCATATAAAACACAGAGATTCGACCGCGTTTGTTGCATAATGTTGTCTTGTAGGTACTGTTTCTACAGAAAATTTCTAGATCCATCGCAGATTGCCCGGAACTCCTACATTGGATCCATTTACGAGTTCCCAGTATATTAACCAGATATGACATTTATTTTAGCCTCCCTCGATCCAGCGCAAGTCTAAACAAAGCTCCTCCATCCATCGCGCACCACACACTTTTAACACAAACTACTCACTCACAAATTTGACATTTTTAACTTTACACCGCATTCCCTAAAGTCACACAGTTTCGTGCCTTTATATAGCCACAGATAGCTACTCATCTCATCATAGTATACACGATATTATTGCTGAATTTGTTCGCGAGGCAAATTATATAATTAAATTATATAATAAATTATATAATTAGTTGGTGTATTTCGTAAAGGGTATCTATTTTATCTATGAACCTACTGTGATGCATTTTGCACCTGTGTCACCATTCTAATTTGATTTTTTATAAGAAACTAGCTTTCGCTGTCAAATCAATTATTGTACCCGGTCTTGCTCTGGTACAATAATTGATTTGACAGCAAAAGTAATTACCATATCTCAAAATAAAGAAACATTCATTTGAATATTTTATTTCATTCCAAACGTTTATTTTTTCAAAATATATCTAAATCAAAAAGTTTTTAAGTAGGTACCTACTCGTGTTTTCCATTTTGAAAATATTCTACCAAAAAAAAAAACTTCTTTCGAATATACAATCTGTGGCTAACCAAAATGTTATATCTATGGGCTAACCTAAATAAAACATGATTCAACATTTTTCATACTAATTTTAAAACGTTATAGCAACAGTTTTACGTATTGGATTTCATTCAAACTGCTCTCTAAACCTTCCCGGCACTAATAAGAACAACCTGTGCTATTTTCAGCGAAACCGGTCGAGGAAAAATAAACAAATTTACATTGATTTTTATATATGTAGATATGTAATAGGGGAAATACAATAAATAAATAGAAGAACCACCCTTTTAACTTTCTTTCTTTACATAAACCCATTTTTTAAATATGAAATCGCACATATGTGACATTTTAACGAGATCGATCCCCTCACCCCCCTCTTTTCCCCACCTCATTTAAACAACTTATAATATAACTTATGAATTTATTATTTTTTCATAACATAATAGATAGGAATAACTTAAAATATAAATAAAATAATTAGAAATTACTTTGTATTCACCACTTTATTAATATGAACATAACAACGTGTTTTCAACAATTTCTTTATTTATCATTTCTTTCATTATTAATAAATAAATACAAAGTAATTTTTACTTCATTTATTAATAATGACACCACAAAGTGAAACCAATCTTTCGACGAGATTATAAGAATAACTTTGTTTAAATCACTGTTTTCAATGTGTAAATTTCTATATGTTTCAGAAGAAAGGGTCTCCTCATTTGAATAGCCAATATACTAAAAATAATGACAAATAATGAGCAAAAAAAAATAGTATTAATTTTGTGTTTATGTTTATAATTTGTCTATTTGCTTATTATTTGTCTATACTTGTCATTATGTCTAGTATATTGTTTATCCTGATGGGAAGTACTTTGTTTTTTTTACAGTACACAGGAGGCCCTGAGGGAAAAATTTCCCTCAGGGTATATATTATCTTTGGGGATGCTGTGTGTCTTTTAGAGGATAGGAAGGAGCGAACTTGGGTCTTGAAGAGACCCATATTGTAGGAGGGAGGAAATACGCAGACCGGCAGACCATTTCACAGCCGAGCTGTTGAATACAAGAATGAGTCGTAGAAGCGACCCGTTCTCATATGACAAATGTCAACCATGTGCAAATGTTGGGCGCGCGTTTTTCTTGTTTTCCGACTATGCACCGGTGCCGAAGGGATCAATAAAACTAGTTCCTCAAAGCATCTTCTGTGCTCCAAAGATTTCAATCCATTTTTTAGAACCGCTTGTTTCTGCACAGAGTCAAGGGTTTTTTCAGATATGTTTGGGCTCCCGACCAGAGGTGGGTGCCAAATTCTACAGTATGGCGAACTTGCGATTTGTACAGGATCAGCAGTTGTGTACTATTAAAGTATCTCCGGGCTCTGTACAATACGCCCAGCTTCTGAGAGGCTAACTTTACTTTGGCTTCGATGGAGCCCCCATACCTGAGCTGGAGCGTAATTCCCATTCTTTTCAAGGAAGAATCCTTATATTTTTCCTTAGGCTTAAAGACTGCTCGATTAACTGCGGAATTTCGGTGAGACATTGGAAAAAAATGTTAAATAGATTGTCAAGAGATTATTTGAAAACACAAATTGATGAAATATCTTCAAGTTTTGAAATAAAACTTTAAACAATTACATTATATTAAAATTCATTTTGATGCATTTTTATTTTGTTTTAAAATAGCATAAATAAGCCTTTTATCGCAGAATTATGTTTTGTAAAAAGGTACCTACCTCACTTGATAGCAATGACCTTTATTTGTCACTAGTTCTAAAATTGACATTTTCCGTCGTGGTTAATCTATGTCGACCGAAGAGGTGAAACATTCACTTATTTTACGAACTCGGTTCCAATTCCCTGTTTAGCCACATGAACTCGATTCCTCGGACTCGACTTCGTTCCTTTCGGTCCGCACGGAAACAAAAATCGTTCATATTACATTATTGAATAAGGAGGCTTTTCGTTCCAGACTCCAATTCAAAACTTTTGCCGTTCCTTGAATTTGAGTTCGGAACGAGTGGATCCCGATTTGCGAACTAAATGTGAGTCCACCGCCTTCGGAATCGGATTCATTGGACTCGGCCGGCCATAACGACGCTTCTCTATGCCGCGCCTGCCGTTAATTGTCGAAAACATCAACATCTATTTAATATTTAATAAGGTTTACTAACTAATAACGTTTAAAGTAAATAATAACGTATTTAATAACTTAATTGGTAAATAACTTAATATTGAGTTTTACTCTTGCTAAAACTGCAAATATTTAATATATTTTTAATGAACGTAATTCGCTTAATGAAAGCGGACAGCTGTCACCAGAGAAAACCAAGATAAGCAAGAAGTTTTTAAGCCTAAGAAAAGGGATAAGGAAGATTCCTTATCTTTTTGCTGTGGCTTATACGTATACTTAAAAAATTCTGGCCATCATTCTAATTGTAAAATCGAAAAACGTTTTCGAATCCATGTTATGGCAGGTCAGCAGTTATGAAGATTCAAATTTCGACCCCAATCTGGAAATTAGTTCATAAAATAATTTTTTTTTAAGAATGATGCTTTAGCGGATTTTTAATGGAATCAAATTATGGATGCCAATCTTATTTTAGGGTCAAAAACCGTTTTCGAATATATGCCCTATGGCAGGATATACGAGTATATAAGGCCGGAGAAATGAACATTGAAATTTCGACTCCAACCTGGAAATAAGTCCATAAAATATTTTGTTTTTTACGAATGTCGCTTTATAGGAAGTTTTTCGTGGAATCAAATTTTGGAGATCATTCTTATTACAAAATCGAAAACCGTTTTCGAATCTATGCCATACATCCGGAGATGTGAAGATTCAAATCTCGACCCCAACCTGGAAATTAGTAAATAAAATAATTTATTTTTTTGTGAATGTCGCTTTATGGGATTTTTTTTATGGAATCAAATTCTGGACCTCGTTCTTATTTTAGAGTCGAAAACGTTTTCGATTTTATAATTAGTATGAGGTCCAGAATTTGATTCCATAAAAAATTTACAAAAAGCGATATTTAAAAAAAAACCTTATTTTAGGGACATATTTCCTGGTTGGGGTAGAGATGTCATTGCCCATAGATAAGGCTCTATGGCATAGATTGGAAAACGGTTTTCGAATTTATAATAAAAACGAGGTCCAGAATTTGATTCCGTAATAAAAATCTCTTATTTTATGGACTAATTTCCAGGTTGGGGTCGAGATTTCAACATTCATATCTCCGGCTCTATGGCATATATTCGAAAACGGTTTTCAATATTATAATAAATACGAGGTCCAGAATTTGATTCCATAAAAAAAATTCACAAAAAGCGGCATTCTTAAAAAAAATCGCTTATTTTATGGACTAATTTCCCGGTTGGGGTCGAGATTTCAACCTTCATATCTCCGGCTCTATGGCATAGATTCGAAAATAGTTTTCGACTGTAAAATAAGCACGAGGTTCAAAATTTTATACCACAAAGAAATTCACATAAAGCGACATTCGTAAAAAAATAAATTATTTGACGGACAAATTTCTAGGTTGGGGTCGAGATTTGAATCTTCATATCTCCAGATCTATAGAAGAGATTCGACAATTTTTTAGATTTTGTAATAAGAATGAGGTCCGGAATTTGATCCCATAAAAAATCAACAAAAAAGGATATTCTTAAGTAAAATCTATTGCACATTTTTAAAGCGCTATTTGTCGGATTCTCCATACGTTAATCTTCAGCGTTAGATCATAAAAATGGATACGTTGTGAAGGGCTGGCGCTTACTTAATGATCTTAGCAAGAAGTCCCAATAAACTACTTTTTAGTATTTCGTCTAACGGGAGCTTGTTATTCAAAACCCTATACTAAATTTACAGGTAAGGTTGAGTATATATCTATATAAATAAAAACAAATGTAACAAACTTAACATATTAATATTTCGTAAGAATCTCACTCAAACATATTTCTATAAAAATATGAAATAGAAACGTAAATGACAACAGTGACAACAGTAAATCGTACATAAAACATTTACATATTATTCATATTTTCATATTACATTTCACCTGTGAAATATAATTAAAAAAAAACAGTAATTATTGAATGAAACACTAGTATATATTGATTAACTTAGCGGGTTTGCGATAAGCCAACGTAGCTCAACGGTAGAGCATCTGACCGGCAATCAGAAGGGTGCAGGTTCGAGTCCTGTCGGCGACATTTATCTTTTCTCGGAAGGTTTTTTCAATTTGGATGAGTGTTTCAGGCTAATAATTATGGTTTATAAAAAATAATTGTTATTCTTTGTCAGTATTTATTGTATGCTTAGGAACCATTAATCCTACATTAAAATTGAGACGACTACTGTAAGTATTCTCTTGTTTATTTGTATTATATATAGGATTATTAGTGTGCTGAAAAATAATTTTCTACCACGGTATTACTCTCACTGAAGGTATTTTGAGTCTCGGTTTTACGCTGAGAGCTCGTTTTTTCCCATCAATATCATCATCATCCATAATAAAACGTTACATAAATATTCCCTAATTTAAACATATGTAAAGAATGCCGTGGCCAGGAGAAGGTGGGTCTGATGTGGCTTACATTCAGCAGAGCAATAAAGGATTGCGTAGGCACGACTACTGAATAAAACACGTAAATCAATGCCATCCACCCGTAAGGTTAGCCTATTCTAAGCTGAAATAAAGTTTCCAGATGTAATATTATGGTGATAAATGTGTTATTATGGTGATAAAGGTGACATATTCGAGTAATATAAAAATTTATTTTTTATTTTTACTCGAGTATCCGTATTTTCTCTGGGAATGCTGTCTGGAGGATCTTTTTAAAGAAAATAATTAGTGAGGGGTTTTGACAGATCAATGTTCTTGGAGGGAGTATCACAACCGACACATTGATCAAAATAGCGAGTCGTAAAAGCGACCCGTTCTCACGTGCAAATATCAACGGAGTCGAAGTAGGGGAGAGTAGGGTAATCGTGAACTGCGGTTAACCCCAAACTATCGAGTTCTAAAAGGTTTCGATACCTCCACACCCCTACCAATCGTACCATGCAAAAACCGCTTCGCTCGTTCGCACCGGGCTGCATTTCGTAGGGGGAATAATATTTTCAATTAAAATAATATTATACTTGCAATATTCTTCAATGGTAATATTTCTGTTCTTATTGTGGTATAGCGTTGTTACATTTTACAACTGTAACTATGACTTACCTGCATATTCATACGGTGTGAAAAGAAATTATAGTTTGTAGTGTGGATTTATTATTGGTGTGGTTGAGCTTTTGCAGAAAACGTTGATGTTCGCCATTACCCCGTGCACTTCTGCTAATTCCGAATGACAAGCGTATTGTTTTTCATTCAATATATATGTACTAGGGGCAACTCGTAACTTTTTAGTCTGCTGGAGTGCTAATATAGGACCATTGTGCTTTTATGAACTTATTTTGATTTTCCTTTTTAACCGTTTTTTTGTTGCCATTTAAAACCTTTTAAACGATTGCAGCGCCCTCATATGTTATCTACTTTTAAATGCCAGACTTTACAATATGGTTAACCGTTCTTTACTATTATAGTGGCACGGATTATGTTAATTCCCAGATTCTGAGAGAATAACTTATCACTGGCTTTAATGGAACCCCCAAGCTTACGGTTGAGATTATGGTTACCTACACCACGTATGTCAAAGGAAGGCCTATTTACTTTGAAAGGAGGTGCAAATACTATAATTTAGTAATGTTATTAAAAGAACAACAATTTTTTTAAAGTTTATTTTTCCCGTACCGATTTTTATATCAGTTTTTGGTTGTCGAGAGTAAATACATATAACGAACAAAATGATAAATATGAAATAATAAACAATAGAACATTGCGATAGCATAAATCGTAATAATATAGTATTTGGATAATTACAGGTACATTTTACCTAGGAAGCAAAATTATTAAGCAATATAATTTTGGATGTGATATGATGTGGTACGTAACATTTTAATTCAAAAATACGTATTGCTTATCTTCAGTGCATCATTATTATTATTTATTATTTAAACGCCCATAGGGCTTTTATATACAGACATATCATTTTAAAATCACATAAGAAAAATAAAAAATAGAAAACATGCACAAAAGTTAAATTACACGTGAAAAAAACTTAAGTTACAATTGAAAAAAGAAAACAAATTATAATTAATTCATTCAGCCGTTCTTACAATAGTTGTCGGTGTAATGATCAGCATTGTTGCCTTCCAAGCAGTTGATTGTGGTTTGATTCTCGGTGTGGAATTATTTTTTTATTTATTTAAAAAATAAAACAATTACTTTGTTTACATCACTTTTATTTGTTATATACTTTTGCCGACCGGGTTTCGCTACTACCGTAGCTTCTTCAGGGCAGTATACTACTCAACTATGAACTAAGATACACATGTGCTATAGATTGATAAAAACAGGCGAGTGAGGGGCCAAGGGTGAGAGATCAGGTACCTGACAGGAAAGGGCGTGTACTTTGTTTATTGGGATTTTTTTAAGAATTGGACCTTTATTTAAATTTATTTGATTATTTATGAGTATGGTATACTATTAGTGTTTTTGGCTTTCCTTAGTTCTAACGCTTCTAAGTTATCTAGTCGAATGCCTACTCCATTTTTATGCAGTAAGCTAGTGCCTGTACTTTTATTGAATGTGTGGTCTGTTTCTAAGGGGTGGTTGACAAATTCCGAGAACCCATTATTACTGAGATATCTTAAGTGTTCTTTTACCCGGATATTAACATTACGCGCCGTTGATGCTTTGTTGAAAAAAGTTATTGATATGCAAGGTAATTATTATTTATTATAATATTATTAGGGGGGTACTGTTGAATAAAAACTTATTAGACGACAATTTTTTAGTTTTTTTTTTATTTGGGATGTTATTGAGTAAGTTTTCGTGATAACCGTTATTTATTGCGATTTGTTTAATTATGGATAATTCTAGTGAAAAGGTAGCATTTGATAACGGGACCGTAACCAACCGGTGGATCATCGAGTGGAAAGCGGAATGTTTGTGGGAGGTAGGATTATTAGAGGTGTTATGAATGGTTATGTCTGTATAAGTGGGTTTAGGGTAAATTTTAAAATCTATTTTATTGTTTATAACTGATAACGTAAGGTCTAAAAATTTTAAAGTGGAATTGATTCCTATTTCCATTATGAATTTAATTTGCTTATGGAAGAAGTTTATTAGTAGGAGGAAGGAGTTAAGTTGGCGCTCCGTACCTGTCCATATACATAAATTATCGTCGACATACAAGGTGTGTTCAAAAGAAAAGGTGAATTTTGAATTTTCGCGGGCTGTGTACATTCGATTAACGATTTTTTTTGTTATGCATAATAGCAAGTTATTTACTAGGAGAGATTTACAGTTCAGAATATTATTCTCTAAGTTGTCCATGAAGACATCAACAATAAGAGGAGATGTGGGGACACCCATAGCCAAGCCTCCTTTTTGTTGATAAAAAACCTGTTTTATTTTTAAAATTATAATGTCACATCACCAAGTTACCGCTTCATATGAAAATATATATATTTTTTAATTTAAAATAAAAATAATAATACTTTTTTTATTTCACTACGCAAACCTCATTTTTGGTGCAAACTTTATTTTTGGTGCAAACTTTAAGCTTCATAAATTCTAAAATTATAATATTCCGTGATTTTTCACGGGTCTGCACTTGTCTACGAGTATGTATAAAAGTGAATGTTTGTCTGTCTGTCTGTCCTCGATTTTCTCGAAAATAACTCCACGGATTTCGCTGAAAATAGCACAGTTTGTTCTATTTAGTGACGGGAAGACTTAGAAATTAGTTTAAATGAAATCCAATATGTAAAACTGTTTCTTTAACGTTTTAAAAATAGTATGAAAAACATTGAACACGCCATGTTGTATTGAGGTTAGCCCATAGATATACCACTCCGGTTAGCTACAGATTACATATTTAAAAAAAAAAGGTTTGTTTGTTTAGATTATTTTCAAAGTGGAAAACACAAGTAGGTACCCACTTAAGAACTTTTTATTTTGACGTATTTTGAAAAAAAAAATGTTTCTTTGTTCCTTTGTTTAGAGATAATAATAGTCGTCACAAGGCATTACTTTCGCTATCAAATCAATTATGGCACCCAAACGACAAACAAGAATTCATTACATAACTTTATTGAAATATATGTATATATCCCGAGGAAGGTCGGGTACTGCAAATCAGCTAGTATTTAATAAAAATAAGAGATTATGTTGAATTTGGGTGATTATAATATTATTTCCCTGTTAAAAAAATATTATGTACAAGCCTACGAGTTATAGAAGCAAAAAGAGCTCATTGTGTTCAACTATGTATTCACTGAATACTTTTGTTGCGATGATCTTCAACCATAATAAAAAAAAACTCACGAATGAGAAGCAAGGGAGATACTTAAATAATAATAGCTGGAAAAGAGAGTCGGATACGTCTGGTTGTTACTAGTTACAGTAGTTACTATAGAAACATTCGCAGTCTGAATATCTGAATGTCCAATGCGAAGAAAATACGAGAAAAATAAATCTTCAAACGAGTACCTAGCTTCAGCGTCATTTTTTTGTGAATAAGGAACTCCAGTCCATTTTTTTCCTTTTTTTCAGTAATGACGTTCCTACTTAAACACCAGCATATTTAGTTTTGTTTTTCTAAAATTAGTTTTCATGGTTAAAATATTTTTTTAAAAGCCCGCCAAAACGCTCCAAATCTATGGCCGGTCGGTTGTGATCAATTTTGAGGTTAGAATGTCAAATTTCAAAACAAGGATGAGCTTTACCGTAAATAACTTTGTACTATATTCATAGTAAACTATGACTAATATAAGTAATAAATTTATGTACCTCTTTAGAAACTTTAACTGAAAGAAAAATAATAATATTGAGCATTAACATTATCATAATAGCTGTATTAATAATTGGTTTGCTCATGAATACTCTAATTTTTTTTATTAATATTTTTTTTATATTGGACAACAATTAATGAACTTAAATTCACGCTAATAACGTTTAAATTTCGCCAAAACTAAAAAAATACGTATATACGTACTAATCGTACATACTAATCCAAAAACAGAATACGCACGTGACGTCAGCTGTTCTGAATGCAATGGTACCAACATAACAAGGTGTTAAGATGAGATGATTTTTTATTCACTTTTAAATGACGATTTATTAATTTTACGTATAACTAAAAGTTAAAAGTTATATAAAATATATTTAATAAATTTATTTCATTATTATTAAGACCGATTTCGATTAACACAAGCATCATCAGGGTACAAAATTAAACTAATAAAAAAAAATACATACTATGTGTTTATATACGAGTATACAAATACAATAAGACAAAATATAATATAAAACAAAGAAACAATGAGATAGCATGAAATAGAAATCTAACATAATAACAGAGAGAAAGAGGCAGATGTGCACATAATGAATTAATCACCTGAACAGGTGATTAAGGGATAATGAGTAATTTTATGAGTTTATGGGAAATATACCTAATATTGGGCTTTTGTTTTCAATACCAAATACTGAAGAAAACCTACAGTCAACGTCGGAACAGGAATCCCTAGTAAGGAGGACTATGAATTTAAGAAACTATTGTAATATAACTTGTTCTTAACCATGTAATAATATAAATGTGTGTGAGTGTTTATTTATTTTGTTCACGCCTAAATAAATTTGATTATTTAGTAGACATATTTAGTGGGCAAGGAAAATATGAACCACCCGATACCTGAGAATCTTATATACATACTTTGACTCTAAGCAAATTTGAAAAGGGAAGGGAAAGAGGTTTTACCTATAACTTAAAAATACTAGGTACTATTTGTTATATGCGAAAAATCAAGGGATATACATATTGTATTTGCATAATTCCACTTTTAAAAATGGTCCGTAAAAGCTGTACGAGACGTGTAGGCCCGCACAAGGGAGTGTAAATATTTAGGCAGCGGCACCACATAGGGATGCATCACTATTGTGATTCGCTAGTCCTCCTGAGAAAAGTGTTTGGTAATTTCCAAATGGGGATGTCGTCGCCCGAAGCGTACTTGATTTGTAGCACCGGCCAGTATGGTCGATCGCTTGAGGTGGTGTCAGCTGTCATATGAGCGAAGTTTGCTGCATATCCGGGACGGCATTTGGGTCGGACCAGTCGCTGCAAGCTCGTAAGTAGGCTGGATGGCTGTCGGACTCAGGTTGCGACATTTCCAGGGACGGCATTAGGGTCGGATCGGTCGCTGCAAGCTCGTGGGTAGGCTGTGTGGCTGTCGGGCTCAGGTTGCGGCATATCCGGGGACGGCTTTAGGATCGGATCGGTTGCCGCAAGCTCGTGGGTAGGCTGGGTGGAGTGAAGATCTCTCACTTCGTGAAAAGAGCAGGTCGGGTAGAGTGAAGATCTCTCACTTGGTGAGGAGAGCAGGTCCGGGTAGATTGAAGATAAATGATGGTGGCCGATTTTCACGGTGGAGAAGCGTTACAGTGGAGATGTTACTTGGTTAGAGTCGTGAGCGGGAATCAAGAGAACGAACCACGTGTATGGGCTTTTATAGGCCGTATGTTGGGTATACGGAGATATTTTCGCAGGATTTTACTTGCACTTGTTGTTTTGACGATTTGTTTGTTTCATATGTCATTTAACTGACGTGTGTTGTTTTGATAAAGTTTAGCAGGTGTGAACACAAGTCTTGACTTGCTCGTATTTTGTTATGACAATCTTATTTGCCAACTCGGATCTGCCTCTATATGACACGTTTGGTACACGCAGGATTCAACTCGCCGTATTATTGTTTTGTTTACGTTTTTGAACAGCTTGAGTTTTATCATATACACGTTTGATATAAAAGTAATTAATATAAAATGTATTGTATTAATTAAATATTTCCTCATGACGTCGATCGGTTCCAATTTTGAAAAGTTCACGCTTTTACAAACGGGTGTACTAACATAGGAAATTAACTTAAGCTGGGGTTACCTCATATATTCTATGATCTATTTCATAGAATATATCACATATATCAGTGGGGAGGCTTTGTATGCAATAGAATGCCCGATAGAAATAGATAGCCCAATGTTGAATCGACTTTAACTTTCGTTCTATAAAATAGACCATAGAATAGATTATTTATTTATTTTATTTAATATCAACGATATAAATATACCATAAATAATATTTGCATGTCACAGATAAATACAGGCATAAAAGTATGGTACAAATATTTTTAAAACGTAACTATTAAATGTGGCATTAGATCGTACGATGGCATCAGAAAGTATATAAAGAATAAAAATTTATGAGGGATATAAAAATAAGAGATATGCGCACATATAAAACATATAAGTAGACTTAGGTTAACGCCTCGAGTCTTTTGATAATAAATGATAATTTTCCTTAAATGTGCATGGTAAACTTTTAAACGGCAATAAAAAGTGTGTTTTTTTCTCTTTCTAACACACTTTAAATCATATACATTACTATAGTTCAAAATGAGATAATATGACTTTTATGAATCCATTACGGCCGGGGAGAAATATCTCCCCAAAAGACTCTACGGTTATTTCTTTTGTGGGAGAAATATCTCCCGAAAAACTCGAGGGGTTAAATTAATATTGACTGAAAAGATATGATAGTATAGCCTACTTGTACTTACCTTCCGTGCAGTTAAATAGATCTGCCACATCTGTGTATCTATTACTAACTTCATGTAATCTAGGTACAAACGAGTGTTTGTAATGCTCAGTCCTGGTGTTGTTACATTTAAACAAGATTTTGGAAAGCGTAGTTCTCTTTGGTGTATTAAATTAAATGAGGCTAATTAAATTAGGGCTCTCTATACTACCATTTACAATTTTTAACATAAATATTAAGTTGGAAATAATTCTTCGAACTGAAAGTTTCAGTAAATTTAGTTCTTTAATCAAGTAATTATAGTTAATGCTTTCAATGGGAGTGCTGAGTTTATAATTAATGTGTCTTGGGAATTTATGTTGAATTTTTTCGATTGAATCTGAATGTATTTCAAAATGGGGGAACTAGGTCGAGGAGTTATACAAAGTTTTCAAGGTTGAAATATTCCTAAATCCCTAGAATTTCGAAGGATGAAGCTAGGCATTTTGAATCCAATAATTTTAATTGCGTTTATATGGGATATAAAGTTTAATTTAGAGTCGAAAATTATTTCCAGGTTATTAATTTCATCGACAGAGGTAATGGTTAATTTATTGTGTTATTAAGATAAGGTAGGAACCCAGCATAATGTTCTTTAAATGTTCAAAAACATAACCATGGATAAAATGAGATATTTTCTTTCCATGAAATTTCTACGAATAACTATTATTTTCCTTAATGGATGCGTATAACCCAATTAATTAAACTGCACAGAAGATCATCCTAAATAAATATTATTTGAGTAGTAAGTAATTTTACCGGTGTTTAACCCTCGAGAGGAAATTTGCGAGTTAGGCTGCAACAAACCCCAAAGTTATTTGGTATGCCCTTTTCTCACTGGGAGCTTTTCCTTGCCAATAACTAATATGGCGAGCAAGCATTACCCTTCCATGAATATTTGATTTACCGGGGGAGATGAGCACTACACGTAGGAATGGGGTATTTTTAGTTTTAACGTTTTACCTGCATGTGAATTTAATAAGAATGTTAAAATGTTGTGACTGAAGGGAAATCATTTTCACTTAACATATTGTATATTTATTTAAAGTTTTTAAAATGTATTAAGAACTATTATTTTTCAATTTAAAAAGCGGTTTATTTATAAAAAAGGTTGTGCTAGGTAATTATTAATACACGTGGCAGCTGTTTCGCCTTCCGAAAGCATTATCAAACAGTGGAGAAGCCACTGACATAGATTTATTTCTATTATTTCAATATAATTCTGATTATACGTAATTATAATTCGTTCCCCACTTCTGGACATCTTCACGCCGAGATCAAATAAAGCCCATAATACAAGTTAGTATAATCAGGCAGGGGAAGAACAAGACTCCCCCCCCCCCCCCCCTCCATCATCATTTCTAATTAAAGCTAATTTGGAATCGTCAATGACAACCATCTTAATGACCTTTAGTCGAAATTTTAAACCATTATACATTTTAACCCTTAAATAGGGAAACTTTACACAGTAATAACATAACCATTAAAATAACCGTCAATTTACTCAGAAATTAATAAGAGGAAGAAAGAAATTAAATTAATAATTCATTGGTAATAAAAATTAAAACATTCCGAGGTTGATTATAAGTACCTACATAGAAATAATATAAATAGATCGTCTGTAAGTGGCTTCTCCACAGTTTGATAATATCTTCGAAAGGCGAAACAGCTGTCATGCGTAATAATAATTACCTTGCAGAAGTTTTTAAAAAATAAACCGTTTTTTAAATTGAATTAGAATAGTTAAAAAAAATTTAAATAAAAGTGGAGTTCTACAAATTAAACTTGAACACAATAAATGTTATATATTGTTGCCAACTTTGTATTATTTCTTGTGTTATTATTACGCATAATCCGTTGCTACTTAAAATATTTTGTTGATAGTGATAGGGGGCAGAAGCATATAACGAAAATATTACACAAGATGCAAATTTTATTTCGTAAATGTACGAAATAAAATTTGTAAACGAAATAAAATAAATAAAATTTGTCGTATATAAAAGTGGTATATCTATGTGTATATGATATATGCATGTAAGATTATAATTAAAGGGTACGGTATGTAGTTTATGTTTACTATAGCGAAATCATTTTATAAACAAGCGATATAAATATAAACAACGAGTAATAATATAGTACCTACCCATATCATATAAGGAAGAAAGAAAAAATGTTAAAAAAGCTAATATTCGTAAATATAAGTCATTTATTTATCTATTTGTTTATTTATAGAAGATATTTAATGGAGACATTTACATGGAGTAGATACATTAGATGACCATACTACGCGGGTGCCTGTTTCATGGTGGCCAATAGAGTATAGTTACTTTGTATGAAGTCTAGTGTAAACATATGTATTTATTATATTAATTATGTTGACATGCTGACAATTGGAAAAATTATAAAAGAAAGTAGAAGATAGAAAAGAGAAAAAGATTGTATTGTAAATTTTTATTTCCAATATCATATCAAAGAAAGTTGTCCATAATATTATTTGGTTTGAGCATGCGCATGAGTCATATATAATAAGGAACTCCAGTCCAATTTTATTATTTTTTTTTTATCAATAATGGCGTTTTTTTAAATTAGTTTTCATAGTTAAAATAATTTTATCTCCAAGAATAATAATAGTATTGAGCGTTATCATTACCCTTATCATTATCCTTATTGATAATTGTTTTGCACATGAATACTCTAATTTATTTGATTAATAATAGTTTTTTTATATTGGAAAACAATTATAGAGCTTTAAGTCACCCAAATTAAGTTAAAATTTCTCCAAAACTAAAAAAAAAACATATTTAAAATACAAAACAAATGCGAAAAATCAAAATGTTCTTAACAATCAAGACAGAATGCGCATGTGACGTCAGATGTTCCAAATGCAATGGTATCAACAAAACAAGGTGTTTTGATGAGATTTTTTAATCACTTTTAAATAACTATTTATAAATTCTACGTATAATTATACATAATAAAAGTTATATATTCAGAATCGGCGTTTGCTGATCTATATGAATACATATTTTTAAAGCCATTATATTTTTCACTGGAGTTACGTATTAAACAATAAAAGCCTCTGGTACAAGTTTTTGTCTTTGTTTTTGCCCTCCGATAACTTTACTTTGAAAAATATGTAGGTACCTACCTATCTATATAAATCGATCACGCGCAATTATTCTTTGTACTTATCAATTTATGTGTTTATCATTTCCCACGAGTAGATAAACTTAGGTAAAAAATGGAAATTTTCCATTACACTACACTTAAGAGTGTTATTATTTGCCTACCATATATCTAGAAGAAAAACAACATATTATTCACAAGAGTGATCCTATAAGATTCAAAAAAGAATCCTGTTTACTTTAGGTGGGGTGCCTACCAACTACCGACCTACAAAAAGTAGATCCATTGTTTTCTTTGCAAACAACTAGAAATACAATCTTATAAGAGTAAAAATAATAAATTCCATAAATTTTCCTTACAGTACTTACCTACGAGAAAGTAGCGAGGTAGCGAAAAATCCTTCGCAAGTTTTGGAACAGCCTTGTGTCATTTTCTATTTCCAGAAAATGGGTTGAGAGCTAACAAATATGGCAGCGCGTTCGTTTATTGGGACTTGGGAAGTGAGTGAAATATCAAAATATCATTAATATTTCCATTTTTAATGCACATTATCTTGCCGCTGATCAATTTCCTACGTAAAATCAGTTTTTATTCCATTTCTAGTGTTCCTAATGCCATAAACTAACTCGCATTTGACAGATGACATTTATCTGACAGTTGGATTGGGTGGTGCGATCTTTCACTTTCACCCCGCTTTATTATGTATTGAACGCCCACATTAATCTCAAATAATAATATTATGCCGACTCTCGTTAACGTTTGTTGGAAATTCACTTAACGAATTCTTTGTTTTATTGGCACGAAAGGGACTGAATAGCGCACTTAATTTAATTATATAGATCTGAATTGTTTATTACCGGAACAAAGCTTGACATAGCATGTTTTTGCGTTAAAATAAATGATTCTTTTTCATTTTTACTCAACATTTTACCGTTCTAATGGTATTTTAAGTACACGAATACCGTATTTTTATACATTCCCTTGACATTTCACGACACCAATCAATAGAGTTTTAATGTCAACTTTGCATACGTCTTCCTTTTACATGAACATTGTATGAAATGTATGAATTATAATATTTTATTTGTTCTAGGTGGAGTCATGTG
Source organism: Halesus radiatus (assembly GCA_022606495.2). Lineage (NCBI taxonomy): Eukaryota > Metazoa > Arthropoda > Insecta > Trichoptera > Limnephilidae > Halesus > Halesus radiatus. Next base: position 135,980 of record JAHDVE020002902.1, read on the forward strand.
TCATTCAAGGAAACTGTGATATAAAATCTGGACTAGAAGGGTGAATAATTTGCCATTATAAATTCGACGCTATCCCAACTTGTGTTTATTTCTAACTGCAGGAGTCCTAATGAATCCCTTAAGCTCTAAAATCATTATACAATCTCCGATTCTTCACCTTATTCCCTCAAAAACACCCCTGTCACTTTATTAACCCTTGGAACACCGAGCTCCCGCGGCCTCATATTTCTGTAGTGTGCCGAGTAGCGGTGGGCGAAGCGGCTCGGTTTAGTGATCCGGATCACTAAATCAGCTCTCTGTAAAGACAATTCACATGAAAACTGGACGATAAAAGTATCGTGTAAGAGCGTCTTAAGGACGTCATTAGGAGGGCCAAGGGAGCGAGGGAGAGGGCATGGTGCGGGGAGACGCGAACCGTCGTTCAATCGAGCTGGATCAGCGAACCTGTAGTGAGTGATCCGGATCAGTGATCCGGATCATCGAGCTGCTTCGCCCACCACTAGTGCCGAGTGTTAAATTTTGCACCCCATCCGCCGTGCACAGGCTGAGTCTATTTTCGTGATAACTTGTTTTTTATAAAATTATTTATTTGTAAATTGTACTGTCTTACAAATTTTGCATATCCGATGGGCAATCTCGGTGCACTAGAACTTAAATTAATGTCTCCTTGATTGTCATCGGGGGTCAAGTGATATCCGCTGGTTCAAAAACATTCCTCCTCTGGTATCTCAACCTGCTTCCAATCAAGGTGGAACATTGGCATCTTTAATCAATTGTTGTTTCTTCACCCTTCTCATCTTTAAATTCCTCTTCAAACTGCAATGTCATAAAAGATTCTAAAATATTTCTTGTTTTTTTTACTTTGCAGCACCAAGTTTGTATTGGACGACACGGGAGACGTAACGTGGTGTCCGGAAAATGAAGATTCTGCCGCCATCCCGTTGTTCTCATGCGAAACCTACGAAATCTACAGCACCAACCTCCATGGAGTTATCATCAGATTTGGCGCTTATGCCGAGCACATCATTGAATTTAGGGTAAGATTAGCTACGGCTTTTATTTTCCCATATTTATCCTTCCCTCTGCTTTGACTGTCTTTGACTCCATATAGAAAGAGACAGGAAACCAAGCATGGATAAGTCTAATTTTTATTTCTTTCTATGTGCCTATGTCATTTCACTTTCTTTTCAGTTTGGACTTGACATTCTTTGGACTATGTAACATGGTAGCAGACAATTTACAATACAATGGTGTTTTCTTTCAACAGGCTGAGCCTTCTGAGCCCATGGACAGTGTACTCCTCTCGTGTGATGGATGGTGCGTTCTCCATTGCGTCAAAATTGTGTGCGATGAAACTGACAACTGCCCCAACGAAGAGTTCAGCCTACTTCCGGCCGTGGAAGAGGGGTTCTTCTCTGATATGGTCATCGAAGCTCAAGATCATAAACAGGTGAATATGACTATTTACATTTTTAGACTAAGAAAGTGAGACACCACCATCAAAAATCGAAACATTACTGGAAATTGCTTAAGCCATGTTTAATGATTAGATTTGAATCCTCAGGTACATCCCTACCTTCCTCGTCTAATCTCCTTCCCCACTTTTTATAACCTCGCAACATTCTCCAAATTGGAATTTCCATCGCCCCACTGGATGAAGCTGGGACATTTTTGGCAATAATCATTACGGTTTTTGCTTTTACACCTTTTATATGTATTTAAATAGCTTTTGTAAACATTCATCCCAATGCATAATACAAGTTTATTCACTCCATCTTTTTCCTTTCCAGTTTCACGTGCATTCGAGCATTCTGGGCCTGCTCGGGACCGATATGTCCTGGATGACGGATCCCCCTCCTTTCTCCGGCCTACCCGAGGGAGTGGTGGGCTCCATCCTCCACTGGCTGTATGCCGAGTGCCTACCCAACGCTATGACCGAAGACCTGGCTATTCAGGTCATCGAGGCCGTCAAGGAGTACCCATGCATGTCCAAGCTCGTGGCTGACTGTAATGAATACCTTAAAAATATGGCCTTAAAACAACGTAAGTTTAAACCTCACCTAATCTACCAGCAATTCCAATACAAATTAGTTTGGATTATTTATTGTTTTTTTCATTGAGGTTGTGATTTTACAGATAAGCTCGGAATCTTTATATGCGCTTCCGATACCTTTGGAACACAACGTAATATTTATATAAAACAATACAAGTTCAATTCCTCGGCTGGCTAAGTCCTCCATTACGACACAAGAAACATTTTTCACTTAGTGGAAACCCGAATTATTGAATTCTTAGTAAAAAACACGAGGAACAGCATTTCATATTTAATTACAGCCGGCTAAACATCGGCCAGTTGCTGAGTTGGCATCGCGTCTGGGTCTCACCCAGGTGTCGTGAGTTAAATTCCTCGGCTAGCTAAGTCCTCCATCACAACACAAGCAATATCTTCCGCTTACTGTGAGGGTAGTAGGAGATTTTCAAATATTGATAAATCACAACCTGTGAATGTTTGTCCTCTAAAAAAATTTAAAAAGTTATTAGCTTTGTATAGCCGTAAATAAATAATATAAATATAACAACGTATAAATACAATATGTACCAGGTTTGTTCAAAAAAAAAAGGTGAATTTCGAATTTTTTCGAAAAGTATTTATTTATTCATCCAATATCCATTTTCTCCCCTTCAAAGTAATCCCCCTCAGATATAATGCACTTATGCCAGCGCTTCTTCCAATCCTTCTGGCCATCAGCTCGTTTTTCGATTCTGACTTTATCTCATCAATTGTGGCAAAATGCTTTCCTTTCATTGGTCTCTTCAGTTTTGAGAATAGGAAAATGTAGCAGGGAGCCAAATCTGGTGAATACGGTGGTTGAGGCATGATTACGGTATTGTTTTTGGCCAAATAATCACGAACAAGCATTGATGTGTGAGCTGGTGCATTATCGTGATGCAAAATCCATGATTTTTTTTTCCATAATTCCAATCGTTTGAGCCGTATTGCTTCACGCAAACGTTGCATAACTTCCTTGCAGTATTCCTTATTAACCGTACGACCTGTTGGCAAGAACTCATGATGCACCACGCCATTGTAATCGAAGAAAACAGTGAGCAAAACCTTCACATTTGATCGATCTTGGCGTGCTTTTTTCGGTCTTGGCTCTTCTGGCCGTTTCGACGTCATAGCCATATACCCACGTTTCATCACCAGTTATGACCCTTTTGAGCAAATCTGGATCGTCGTTGACGTCATTCAACAACTCCTGAGCGATACTAATGCGACGTTGCTTTTGCTCAAAATTTAGCAATTTCGGAACAAACTTCGCTGCCACGCGTTTCATGCCCAAAACATGCGAGAAAATTGCATGGCATAAGCCGATTTATATGCCAACATCCTCTGCAACTTCCCTAATAGTGATTTGACGATTTTCCAAAACCATTTTCTTTACTGTTTCGATGTTTTCTTCGTTTGTTGACGTGGTTGCAACTCCAGGACGCTCATTGTCATTAACATCTTCTCGGTCTTCTGTAAAGCGCTTGTACTACTTATAAACACTTTTTTGAGATAAAGTAGACTCGCCCAATGCCACTCTCAGTATCACCCTGGTGAAAGACCACCATTCACAATTAAAACGTTGCTTGAAATGGCTTTTAGCCATGTTTGGTGACCAGATTTGAATAGCAAAGTATTTCCTCACCTTCCTCTTCCACTTCTCCTTCCCCTCCCCACTACCTTAAGCCTCACAACATTCTCCAATTGGGGATGCAATAGTCTCACTGGCTTCAGACGATTGGGAGCATTTGAGACTCTTGAACGGTATTTATATATAAAAATTAAAAAAACCTATGTTCATTAAATATGACAGTGTTTGAATTTTAGCTGCGGACGCACCGTTGCGTCCATACTCCTTTATGACTTTTTTCGTTCGGATGAACCTTTTCGTACATACTCGCAGAGAGGTTAATCGTGTACCAGGTGCTCAAAGATGAGCAAAATGGAAGCTGTCAAACAGGTGCTGAGGAAGTAACTGAAGGAGTTTTCCTGTCTAGAAACTGTATTCTTATTTTGACTAATTTTTGATTTTGCGTTTGACTCGGTCAAAAAATGTTGATGGAATGGAATTGAAAACCATTATGTATTGGTTTTTAACTATATTTAAATGAATGTCCTTTTTTTCTGACATTGCATGCGTTTTGTTACAGAAATAGTTGACTTAGTAAGTGATATGCACGCGTGCGCCAACCAAATAGTAGAGTACTTCAACACTCCCGGGGAGTGCTTGGGGTGCCAACCGGCAAAGCTGTGCTTAGTTGTTAAGCAATCTGTTAGAGAAACTGCAGTAGGTATGTAACATACATAAATTAATTAAACAATATAATTTCAGTTGTGATGTGAGTTCGGAATGTGTAACGTACGTAACATTCAAATTCTAAAATCCAAATTAAACAATTATTATTTTCATTTCATATTATGATGAATTTATGCCACAGTTCTTAAAATAGTTGGTGGTGTAATGGTCAGCATACTTGCCTTCCAAGCAGTTGATCTGGTTTTTGTTTCTCGGCAGTGGCAATATTTTTAATTAACTTTTTACTTTTATTTTTTTAAATACATTTTTTATTATCATTGCTCTAGTATATCTTCTATTATATAAAGAAGAATGTCCCGAACGGGCGGTGTTTGTTTGTTCGTTTTGTATACAAATCTACAATTTTAATCTGAGCTTGACGAAATTTTCCATCCCTTAATGCAGAATTTTGGTACTTATGAAACTTGCACACTTGACGTTCAAAATAAGAAGAAAACTTTGCATAGGAGTAGGGGTTGGGGTAACACATGACAACCTCAAAACTTTCCTCCAAACCATTCATAACCCCGGGCAACGCCTAGTACTTCATCTAGAACTGCTATTACATATATTGCTTTTGGTAATACGTTTCGGTTCCTTGGAGTAATTACCCCATGTGGGCATGTATGTTTTGTTTGCCATCTTGACTTGACGATGGTTAACAAGAATTCTTTGAAAGTGCAGAACAAACCCGTTGAAAACATAATTTGTGTAAATTTGTTTTGTATTATGGGAAACTTGGGTTAAAACAAAAAACGTTTTGGATCCTTCCCATATAAATGCATGACTCTTACACAAATAACTATTCGTTTACATAAAGCATTCAATAAATTCAATTCAAATAATTAATGTGCTCAGTTTAAACCGGTATTGTAAGCGACTTAACTGTAGAGCGTCTCTCCTTACAAGGTGTGTTAGCTAAAATTTAACAAAATCAAAGTTTTTCAATGATACAAATTGATATGTTTAAGCTTTCTGATGATCCCTTTTCTTTTGTAGTTAGTTTATGCTTCATATTATGTCCTGTTATTACATATTTATAATTTATTTCAGCTATAATAAAACTGTTGCTCCTTTGTGAGTTGTTCACGAAGAGGAAGGGAGAACTATCCAGAGAGGAGAGGCACGAGATAATCAGATACGCACGCTCTCGACTGCCTATTTTCATGTCCCAACTGCGAAGACTGTTGGAATATTTGAATATTACATTTAACTCTATGACACACGCCCAGAGACACGAGGTAGCTACCTATATTGTTCCGGAGGTAAGTTTCAATTTTTTTCAACACGCTTCAAATCAGGTTAAAAATTTTACCAAAACCCATTACTTTTTTCAAACACTCTTTTCGCTGTAGTGCAAGTTTTTTCACAGCACAAAATTTAAATAAAAATAAATGTACAATACCTTCCTATACATTGCTTTTAAACGTAATTTCAATAAATATTTTTTTTTTTATGACCATCCACGCGCTTAGTTGTAAATTCACAAAAAACTCTCCTGTAAATTTTCGAAATGAGCGAATAGTGGTATTTGAAAAAACTTCCTCATTTATTTTTTATTTTTTATAATCATTGAAGATAATATTAACAAATCTCAAATGAAATATGAAACATGAAACAGTAAAGACACAGAAAATAAAAAATTATTTAAAATGTTAATATAATATCGTGTGATTTTTCACGCTAGTTCGAGTACTAAGTGATAAAATTAGAGCAGAAAAAAAATTTACATGGAATGCCGATGGTATTTAGATAAAATTCGATTTAATTTGTTAGCACTCTAGTGAAAAGCTCTTAAAGCTTTCATACGTACATTCAGAACAACTTGTACACAAAATGTGTGATATTCCATTTTTGAATAAGTCAGAAAAAATTTAACAGATTAAAGAGAGAAATACCAAATGGCAAAAGCGTTGAAAGTGTTTACGTTTCGCTAATAGACAAAATTCAATCAATCTCATTTTTTGCAATGAGACAGATTCATAGCAAAAACAAACTTCAATTGCATGTTATTTTAAATACATATTTTGTTGTTTTTCAGATAGAGGCAATACTTAGCATGATCTCCGCTTTGATATTTGAGGTTAAGATAGCTCTGGAGCAGATAATGCAAGCGCTCTCACCTGCCGACGGAGGCGAATCCTCTACCCCTGCAAGTAGCGGAAGACCAAGCACGGCTGCTGACGATGCTCTGGGAAAATCACTGAGAGATGTCTTCAGGATAAGAGAACTATCCAAACTCAAGAACTTCCACAAAAAGGTGGCGTTTAGTCTGATGCATTTGCTGTATAAAAAGTAAGCAAGAATTATGTTCCAATTTGCATTTTATACCTACATAAATGTCACAGATCTTTCACAGTTAAATACTTAGTATTTTTCTTGATTACCTTTGACTTTTTACTTATTCTTTAAGCATAAACTTCTCCTCTACGCATATACAATGAAAGGCTTGTGTGGCACTTTTTTAAAAGACATTTTCTTATAAAACAATTTTTAAGAACAAATGTACCATCTTTTGAAAATTTGAAATCAGACTAAATGGTATTAGCACATAATGCTTCGTCTTGTGTAGACGAAGTTGATTCAAAGACAGCGCGATGCGGCGCAGAGCCGTGATATAATGTCAAATGGTCACCGCTTCTTGAAAGCGTCCTACGTGACAGATAACATGCCGCAAAACTGTGCTTTGCAGTGCGGGACTTCAGCAACGCAATCAGTTGATTTGATGTTTTTGCACAAGTGGACTGCTATTTTCCATCATGGTTGAAGTAAAAATGGGGCTTTTCTTAATGCCACGAGAATGTTAAAGGAAACGACAACATATAAAACCAACGATTATCTACTTCGTAAACATGATATTATTTAAACTCAGACATCGCAAATGACGGAGAATATAATAAAAATGTTTTCGAAGGAAACTGACCGAGTTTCTAAAGTTAAGAAAATATATCGATTACAGAAATATATAATAATATTAGTTCCACTTCTTTGAGACACATAGACATTCTGTAAAATTTTGTATTTATCTTTATCATAGGAGTTTTCAATTAAAAACCCTTGCATCCGTCCATGATCAATGGCGGCGACTGGAGTAGCTGGAGCAAACGGTGCATGGGCATATAGATCAGCATTGACAATTTGCATCTCTTCAAATTACTTTGCTTTAAATCACTTTAAGCCATGTTACAATCGCATTCGCATCGACTTCGCCTACTGGATAACTACCAAGCTTCCAAATTTGAAATCGGAACAAATGGTATTACCACATAACTAAATGGTACCTACCCTATTCTAAAATTATTCCATATTTGCGTAGGTATCTACTCGAAAATAGTACTTGCCTATCAGTGGAATGCATTATTACAGATTACCAAATCCTTATTTTTAAACATTATTATTGCTATCTTGTTGTATGTGATTTTCATCTGTATTGTTTCCCAGGGAAAGTTTTGCCGGCATGACAGACAGCAATAGGGTACGCTCTGTGTCACGCAACTTGGACCAACTGATTGAAGAGTTACCGGTATTTTTCCACCGATTGGAAGAGGTCACCACTGCTATGGACGACAGGCTGCAATGGAGGGAGTTCAAGTTCTGCTTTAGAGTAGCGACAAGTAAAGTTGTGAGTACACAAGTACAATAATGATTTAAGAATCAAGTTTAATAATTCATTGCAAATTCACCATGTTGTCAATATTACGTAATATATTTCTTAATCCTTAATGAAATCTATACAATTAAGTAATTAAAGAAAAATATTATTATTCAAGTCTGGCATCCTCAACAAGTTGATCCTGCACCGCGACACCCTCCACGAGGTGATTGTGCGCCTGTGCTCCCTGGTGCAGCGGGAGGCCTTCACCCTGGGCCTGGTGAGCCTGGGCCTGTTGAGCTCCGCAGCCCAGGTCACCACCGAGCCAGCAGAGCCTGCGGAGGACCAGACACCCTCAGCACCGGAACAGAACAATACGCAACAAAAGCACCAACATAAACCACACGGATTTAAGGTTGGTAGATCATTTAACCCTTAGCACACTATTCTTCATTTTTATGTGATTTATGCACAAGAGTTCCAACTGTCATTAATTTGTGAACTTTTACATATTTTAATTTGTATCTCCATGCCCAACATTTATTTTTATGTTTTAATTTCAGCTAAATTTAGTGGACACACTAATGAAGCCTCCTGCCATCAGTAACAGCAACCTCTCCAAGGCTGCTGGAAGACTACTAAAATCAGAGAGATTCGCCGACATGGTCTTCGAAATCCCCATTCAGACTCCCATCCAAAACTGTACAAAGTCAGGCGTTGAAAATTCTATCACTTCCAAGTTTTTACCTTCCAAAGTGCTTTGTAAGTATGTATTTACTTCTTACCTTAGCCTCGAAGTGCCAATCTATTAGTGCACTCACTGACGTCAGAATTAATAGACTGCCCAATTGTTCCATTTCTACGGCTGGAGACAAAGGTCACATGACTCCCATTTTGGCACCAGCCTTCTTCACTGCCGTCTGCATTTGTCGATATTTTAAATACTGTATGGCAAATTTGTGTTCCAACATAAATTGGTCGTTTTTAATTTAATTTAAAGTCCACCATAATGCTTATTTAAAATTTTTTTTTAAATTATATATTTCACTATATTTTCAAAGTAGACGAGGTAAAACTTTTTTTTAAATCACCGTTAGCCCCCAAATAATTATTAAAGGTCCCTCTAAAATCGCGAAAAATCAATTCCTTTAATGGTCTATATTTCATAATGTAAAATAAATTACTTCTAATCCATACTAGATATTTACTATACTTTTGATGTAAAAAAAGATCATTAGCTTTAGGTGAGTATTTTGGCCTCAAATCCAAAATTAAGTTTTGTATGAAACAGGCCACGCAGCCGTTCCTCTTAAATGTTTCCTTTTGTAAACAAACATTAATACAATTTAACGCCTAAGTTCTTGGTATTGAATTTTTTTATTAGATTTGTCAGTCATTAAACATTAAAAGACACGTTTCTTAAATATGTATTCACTGTGCCACCCTTTATGAGCAGGCTCAAGGCAGAAGCAGACATAATCAATATAATAGTATCATCAGATTCTCTTTTCTGTTTCAGCTCCACAGTCGACATTAGCGGACAAAGGCAGCGATAGTGGCCCACCTGCCAAGGACAATGCCTACGGAAATGTAGAACCCAATGGTAGTGTCATAATGAAGGCGCACCGCGTGATAGTGGCCGCTAGGTGTGACTGGTTCAGGAGAGCTCTGCAGTCCGGAATGAAGGAAGCCATCCACAGGTACACAGACTTTAAGATTATTCAATATTCTTTTAAAAAATACTTCACATTCTCGCTAAATTTCCATCTAAACTTGCTCTGCTGTTGTTTCTATCGATGTGGAAAGAAAAGTACCTTATTCCAAACCTACTATGAACATGTACACCTGAAATCTATGAGCTAGATAAAAGCCAATTACAAACAACCAACTATGTGCACTTCAAGAAAATATAATACCATTTAGACTCCCACATTACTGCATCTTTTTCTGAAGGCCGCATTCACAGCTTCACCTTCCTCATGACGCACTGGGTCTTTGGTCTCGAGGAATGACTTAACAAGAGCGACAACTCAGATAGTTATATTAACAAGAAATAAAAGCATTTGCATAATAGTTACCTACAACTATAGAACATGAAACCAACAATACTTTATTACTGTTATTTACATTTACCTAGAACTAATGCTACCAATTTAGGGACTTTTTTCCTTTATTTTTTCCCAGTTTTTAACATAAAGGAGAACATAAATTATATACATCTTTTTACATGCATTGTTGAAATTATAATAGTAATAAATGCGAACCCACGTAGGCGCTGCCTTTGTGTGGGTAATATGAGTAATTTAAGTAAATAAAAGTACGAGAGTATTAATTATTTTAAGTATTGTATACAGCAAGAAAGTTCAATATTTAATAGAAATTTTAGAATTATACTATAAGTAAACAGAATTTAATGTTTATAATTAGCAAATGTTAAAGATTTTAAAGAAGTAATGTTTCAACATCTAAATCATTCACCTATAATTTTAGTTCTTTTACTTAGAAAGATAACTTCAATAGAACTTTGTGATACTTTAGTTCTTAATTCCAGTTCCAGAGTATCCTGCTTGTACTCGTATATACTTTTCCACCAATAGAAAATGAATATTCTAAACCTAATTAATTTCTGTTTCCAGGCGAATTGTCATCTACGATACTACTCCCGCCCTCTTCCGCAAACTGCTGGCGTACCTCTACACCGGTAAGCTGGACACGAGAATCACCACCGGGGAGCAGTTGATCGAGCTGGTTCTGCTCGGTGACAGATATGAACTGGACGCCATGAAGCAGTCTTGCGAAAGGGCCCTGGCTCTGAGGCACCTGGACAAAGACACTTCCTTTTACTATCTCAACATTGCCGACCAATATAACGCCACTTTTCTGAAGGTTAGTTTCTAAATTTATTATCTTCTGTACGTATATTTATATTATCTTCAAAAACCTTAAAATCAGTTCACCTAGTAAAACCATTAATGAGAATTGATCCTGTAATCCCTCAATACAAAGACAAATGCGTAGATCACAGGCGCCTTCACCCTACCAAATATTTTTCTTTTTCTTAATAATAATAATAATAACAAAGCATTTATATAGCGCAGTTTTGTGTTATTTCACTTCAAGTGCGCATATATTATTCTTGTATATTATTTTATCATTGTAGGTCACTGAAGTGATAAACCGATAGAAGTATGCTGTGGGCGTGTCTGTGTGCCCAAAGGAAGCTCATTTATCCCTTAAAAGTTAACTTTTCAGGGAAACTAATTTACTATTATTAATTGAATAATTAATTTTTAATAATTAATAATTATTTTTTGATAATTAATTTAATTACTAATTCACGTGACTACCTTTCGGAACAGATCGTGGCTGACTGGCGCGAGCGGTGTACGATCCCCACTCTTATAATTTTGATTGCCGTTTCGAGTCACGTAGGCTCTCATTCCGGCCTTCTAAAACAGCTTTCCTGGTTTAGATTTTGTCATGTAGCAATGAGTAAGGTGGCCTCTTTCTTAAAATGGTATGATAATCCAGTAGTACATAACAGTCATCACAACCTCCTGAGCAGTCGAGCAAGCTTCACAAACATTTGTGAACTCACCTGTGGCGAGAGCTACGTACTTCCTAAATACGGTGGATTAGGAAATTGATCTGTTTTTTTTAGTCTTATAATGCATTTACAGGGTTTTTGGTCACTGCATAAACGGTACAATTATAATGATTTAAATCGAAAACCTGTAATGCTATAAATATTTGTACAATAATAATAATTAATAAAATAAATTGATTTTTAAGTTTTGGAATCCTTTTTTGCCTAGTTTAGGCCTAGAAGTCAAAAGTTCTTATGTTAATTGGCAACAACAGTTTTCTTTCAAATCGGTATTGATCACACTTCTATTGATTTTCTGTTCAGTGATTTCAACCCTGTCTAAAAATCTTAAAGGCAACACTTTATTCAGCTCTCCGTCATTAATAGGTAATAAAATGGGATGAAAAATGCACTTTAAGAAAACTGTATTTATTCCAGGATGCGTGCATCAGGTACATCATATCTCGCACCGGCCTGACGGAGTGCGAGCTCTTCACGGACTTGCCCCGCCAGTTGCAGACGGAGATCCTCACATCGTCAGCCGCCTGGGCCCCGGCAGCCGCCATTCCCCGGGTCTGGGATGAGGGGCCCTTGGACCAGGAAGCGCTGCAGGCTCTGCTGGAGAGCACCGCCATTGATGATGTAAGTTAACCTACAAATATTAATTTTTATTCAATATTTTTGACATTGTTACATAATGGTCCTGCCGCTGAGAGTTGTTTTATTTTATTTTAGTACATAAAACAGGCAATATGCCCAAAACTTACATACATGAATGTTTAAAATGCAATAATAATTAATAAGTACAATAAACAACAATCATTATGTGGCAAAAGTGATACTAAATCAAATGACAAGCAAATGAAAGATCGAACATACTTTATAAGTAGGTGCATAAACTAATTCCCTATTGTCACTTAACTGTGGTAATTTGGTGCTTAATATTGATAATCTAAAAAAGTTCATCATCACTTTACCAGCTTGATATTAATGGTAGAACTTTTTTTTTAAATGATTAATCGTGTCATTAAAAATGTCTATTTCATTGTTGGAGCAGTGTATAGTATTGTAATTTCTTAATGTCCGTGTCAAAAGAGTGTCCCGTATTTGTGTGACTTAAGTATGGAAAATGTCTTTTATCCTCCTTATTGATTTTATTGTTGGTGTAGTAATGTTAATTTGTGATAAGATGTTTGGTGTATCAATTGATGCATGTATAATTTTGCATAAAAGCAATACATCTTCTGATACAAGCAATACATCTTCAAACTTTCTAGTTTACGTCCGACTGACAGAGATTGTAGTTGATAGTGCGAAATTCGATCTTAATAAGTTTCAAACTCATTAGATAAACCTCCACGATATGCAATCACACCGGTAATTTTTTTTTTGTATGAATTTGATTCTGTAATTATGATTCTCATAATTAGGAGACCAAATAGTGGATGCGTATTCCAAAATACTTTGCACAATCGATTTATATAATGTTGTTGTTAATTCTGTACTTTTTAAACAAGTTGTGATTCGTAGAATTAATCCTTAATATTTATGATGCCCTTTTTGAAGTAGTATCATGAAGTTGTGTTCAATAAAGCAACGTTATTTATGTGATACGTATTTGAAAATTGATTTCTGTTCTTTGTGAAAGGAAATTGTAGTGCATTACATGTGCAAGTCTTTTTGCAAATAGATGCAATATTCTGTTGATGTGATGTTTTTATTCAGCTTGAGGTCATCGGCAAATAGGAGATATGTTGAACATTTAATTCTTAGAACTATGTTGTTAATAAAGATTGAAAACAGCAATGGTCTAAGACGAGAGCCCTGTGAAATTCCTGATGTTGCAGTAAAAAGATCTGCGGAGTACCCCTACTACTTGTTTTCTTTCTGTTATGTAACTCTCAAGCCATTTTAGAGTATTTCCATTTATGCCTAACTTTTGCAGCCTCTATATAACCTCTCAGTTCTGCTATCGCCTCTCTTTCTGTTATATGTGTTGTTTATGAGAAAGAGGGAAGGGTTACAACCATCAGCGATGTGCCTTTAATACCCCAATTCACCTACAATTTGTTTTGTTTTATGTCTACAAATATGAGAGACTTACGCAGAGACCTGTGAAAAATCATGGGCTAATATAATTATGGGATTTATGTTTATTTTTATTTTAATAAAAAAAGTTTTTTTTTAAATATTGCCACAGCCGAGAATTGAATCCCGATCAAATTTTATGAAGGCACCTATGCTGGCTATTACACCACTGACTATTTTAAAAACTGCGGCATAAATTCATTATACGTACTAAAAATAAGAATTATTTTTTTTTTATTTCAATTTAAGAAGATAATTCAAATAAGAATAACAATAAAAATTTGCCACAACCCAAAATTGAACCTCGATCAACTGCTTAGAAGGCAACTCTGCTAACTATTACACCACCAACTGTTTTAATACTGCGGCATAAATTAGTTATATGTATGTACCTGCTGAAAATAAGAATTATTTCATTTGAACGATACATACAGTTACGTACTCCGTACTCACAACACAACAGAAATTATTTTGTAATAATTAAGTTACCTTCTAATAAAATTAAGTAATGGCTGTACGCCCTGAGAAAAGAAAATGGACAATAAATGCTGAAAAAATTTATATAGAATATTGTTAAGTATGTATAGGTACTTCTGTGTTAATATTTCTACGGCCAATCCTTCATACAATGAAAAAATAAGTTTGTTAAAATTGTCATTGAAAAGACACAATCATGATTTATTCTCTGTAGTTTTTGGGTAAGCTGACTTCACTAAATAAATCATTCTGAATCTTAATTATATCTTCTTCAGGGCTCCAACTCGGAATGCAGCAGTGTTGAGGAGATATCCATTGATAGAACGCGTCTCAACGACTGTCTGGCTCGCTTACGAGACGTACTCGGGCCTCAAGTTCCCCTGGACGAGCTCAACCGAATAGCCCTGGCGGCAGACTGCGACGCTAACCGAGCTGTCAACTTCTACTACTCACACTCACGGGGGTCATAGACTTCAAAATGCAAATCACAAAATTCGGAATCACAAACATAGGAGACGTAGACTCCCCACCGAGACATCGTTTTTCAGGAAGTGTGACATAAAGGCGATAACCGGTTATTTGTCAAATTTGCTTCAAAAATGTTCCCGTTAAATTTCTGTGACAAAAACAATTTTCAATTTTCTGCTATGTGTCTTTGAATGTTGTTACATACTTATACGCTTGCAAACTATTTATTTATTCCAATATAATGATAACTATTTCCATAAATTGATATTTACTTGCAAACTAATGATGTAACATTTGCCATATTCGCATTTAACACTCTGAATCTAACGCAGGATGTCGCAAATATTGCAATAAATCTAATGTATAATATAATCTGAAATCAGCATCGTTTCGGAATATTGATGTTTTTGTACCTTTGTGAATAAAAATGTATGAGATGCATAAATGTTGTAATTATTGATGCAACGATTCATAGTTTGATTATTAAAATACTGTTATTAAAGTCTAACAGAAGATATAATAAAAACTCTTTTTAATGTAATATTTTTAAGTTTCTTTTTCAATATAAATTATTACTTCTGCATTTAACGGGGAGAGGGACGTCGTCGTCGGAGAGTTATTATTTATAAATTCAAAATAATGGTAGTATCATTGTGCAATACGATAAACATGGTGTTTTTAAAGAGAAAAATATTTATTACGTTTTTTTTTTAATTTGCACGGGCTTAGCATTTCTCAAAATATAATCAGAAATAAAATCAGATTCAGATTCAGAATCAGATTCAGAAATCAATCAATTCTCAAAATATAATCAGAAATGACGCGAATGTGAATGGAAGAAGAAGCCGGGGACGTCCAAGGAAGACATGGCATGATCAAGTGAATCAAATACTTGAGTCGGGCCATGTCAGAAGTCGGAATAACAGAAGAGAATGTATGAGACGTTGTATGAAAGTGAATGACGCAAGAAGTGTATGCCAAGATCGAGTTGTTTGGCGTTCCGTCCTCTCTGCCTACCCCTGCGAAAAACGGCGTGATGGTTAGTTAGTTAGTTAGTAATCAGAAATATTACACATTTCTGACCGTTCTACGCATGTTTTACAAAAACATTTAAAAAGTTGAATATCCTTAAAAAATGATGTGAAGGTTTTTCTGTAACTTATCAATAAAATAAATTTTAAAAAAGAACAGTGTGTAGTTTAATTTTTTCATGAACACTACGTAACTTTAATGTTTTTTTTTTTTTGTAATGCGGATTACAAATCTTTGGTTATATGTTTATTTACAAAAACGCAACGATAAACGATTAAAAATACTTTTCTCCACTTTAAAAATCATATTTGTATTTTAAATATTTTGTAAAACATACAATGGGACGGTCAGAAAAAGTAATATTTCTGATTATATTTTGATAAATGTTAAGCCTATGAAAATTTATAAAATATTTAATAAATATTTTTCTATTTAAAAACATGTTTATCGTATTGCGCAATAATACTATCGTTATTTTGAATTAATAAATAATAACTTTCCGACATCCCTCTCGCCCTTAAAGGAAGTCTTTCTGATACAGATAGAGGTTTGTACGAAGAAAACAATTGATCTTAAATTTGAAAAGATTTACATATTTCTTGGATAATTTTACTGGTAATAAATCTTTGATCAGATAATCTGCGATTACGTTAATGCTATATAACATGCAGTTACGATCAATTGAAATCATCACAAAAATGTGTATACATACTAGGCTCAAATTAAGCTTCAAATTAAAATGTTTTTTTTTCTTCTTTATCTATAGCTGATATGCTGGGGAGAGTACTACGGTAACGATGATCTCTATTTTATTTAAGTCTTATCGCGTGTATGTAATATATTATTTTTAACAGATTTTTCTATTTTTTTTTATTTATTTATTTGCATCAAATGTTGCTACATATGTACCTTTATTTTATTTGTTGATTCTATGACACATTTATTTATCAGTATTTTTTTATGTAGGCTTTGTTAGTTATTGTACTATATGTTTGCCAGGAGTTGTACAGTGGAACCAGTCTAATCATGCGTGTTTGTTGCTTTGAGAAATATTTATATAATCCTATTATAAGTCATAATAATCTTCAGACTTTTTTAATTTTATAGATATTTTTTTTTATTTATCTGTTATTCTAGTGGTGTATAGTGAAGGATTTTTTTTTCAATTAAAAACTATCTATAGAGATCATAAAAAAAGTATTGACACTTATCTAATTATTAATATTTTGTAATATGTCATTATGTATACCGTAAATTTGGTTTACTTTGCACCAGAGCGGTTTACTTTGCACCAACTTTAAAAATTGTTTTATTTCGCTCCCTTGGCAAGAATCTGCATTTTTTTTTAATAGTTTACTGTTAGAGACAATATACGGGACTGTTATACCCTCTTTTTATATTAATTTGTCATTTCATCTTAGATACCGGGTAGGTATATACTTATGTTTTGTGTTGAAGGTAAAAATTGAAAAAATGTATTTGAACTCAATCTATTTACATCTCAATGGTCATAAGTTTTTTTTTTACGTATTAATATTCTTTAATAACCATTTTGTCATTTTGATGTGTATTTGTGTGAAAGCAAACATGGATATTTTTTACATTTTGATTTTGTCATATCTGATGCAATATAGATAATTTTATGGTTTCTTTGCACTAGGTGCAAAGACTATTGCAAAGAAAAGTTCCAAATTTAAGCCGCTGTAAAGGGCAGAAAATGAGTTTGTGGTATTTAAATACGAAGATGAATTGTTTCCGGGCTAAGTTTTAAAATGTTCAGATTAAAACCATTAAATCAATCTTGGAAATGGCCGGAAAAAGATGACATGGCAGATTACTACTGGGATGATATTATGAGAAGAATATCACCCCCTTCACAGATATCTCGTAGAGGGTTATATTCTATTCCAGAACTGGGTCATATATGGATATATTAAATGATTGTATGCCGCATAGGTGCCATCATGCAAAACAAAAATAGTTTCTTATAAAAAAAAAATTCTTGCTCTTAATACATATTTTTAAGACCATTGTAACCCCACAGACTGTGTTTCATTTGCACAAAAATGCGAGAATCAAGTCATTTCACAGTAATTTTACAGGTGGTGCAAAGTATCCCAAAAGCCTTGCACCATTTTTAATGAAATGAAAAAAAATTCTTCTAATCATGTCAATATTTTTACACACACATGAAAGCGTTCATAATTCCTCTGAGAAATGATAAAAAAATACATAGTTAAAATGTTTGTATTTGAAATCATTTACAAGGTGGCAAACATATTTTTGGACAGTAAAAGTAGCTCAAAGTATACCCACTTTACAGTACCTACCCAATCTTTTTTTACAATCTTCTAAAGTATGCATTGAAGATTAGCTCAAGCCTCCCAAAAATATTTTAATTTGGATTTGATCTTTCAGTCAACAGCTGTCAATTTACTACTCAATAGTATATTTAAATCATAATTCATTGATTTATTTTATGTAACGGCGGGTTTGGATAAGGGACCCCTTTTATGAAATCTAAACCTACATCCAGAGTAAAGAAAATTATACTTTAATTACTAAACATGTGATAAGCCACCATTTAGATCAAATTTTGAATATTATTTTACATGGCTTTAGTTATGTTTATTGACCCCAACCTTATACTACATCATTTCTCCTTTCCCAATGTCTTGTGAGCTCTGAAATATTTATAGAAAAAATGTGTAATACTAATTTACAATAATTTATGCATCAATCACTCGTTTTACAAATGAAACCGTCAAAGCAGCGTGATTTTGAAATATGTAATCAAGTAGATATTTGAAATTTGCTATAATAAATCAATGTTTTTTTTTTTAAATAATCTATTAAGTATTTATTATGTAAAATTAAATTAACTTAACACCAAATAGTATTATTATTTTTTGTGTGTAAAATGACATTTGTGAGATCTTAGTGTATTTGAATGTATTTTTTTTTAATAAAAACATTTGATATCTAGATGTGATCCAATAATATAAATCTTTGATACTTCTGATAAGTGTTTCTCTCGAGTTTATTCAATTAAAAACATTTATTAACACGTTGTTTATTCTAATTTTAGATGGTAAATTTACTATAATAATTCAGAAATACTAATTATTGCTCCAACTTTTTTAATATGTATTTTGAATGTCACAATGTCGTGACTAGGTTAAGGAATCATCCATTAATTAGTCAAGGAAAACGTTTTCTCTCAAAGCATTTCAAAAATTTCAAAAATTTCATAAAGTTGCGTCATATATCGTTGCAGAAAAGCAATACTGCTGTAACCACCACTAGCCACGAAAATGCTTTGGGGTTGCACAGGGTTTTTTTCTGCATCTCCAGGCATCTGCAATCCTATGTTTATATATATTTTTTCTCTTATCTGGATTATAAAACATAAAAAAAATCATATACTATATCCTAAAATCTAACTTCCATATAACATCTATGATCTTATATTATTGCATTTTAGGAATAAACTTATTTTATTATTTTTTTAAATCTTCTGTTAACTTTAAAAAAAAAACAATTTCACTACTCTATTATTTAACCGTATTATATAATTTCTGTACCTACATCTGTCTCGACATAGGAATTTCTCAGTGAGACAGACATCGATCAATCGTATTATGTTTTATAAAAATAGATGAATTAAAAAAAATGGGACTCTACAATGAAAAATAAGACCTGTAACGACGTTGGAAAAACTCATTGTTTTGTCAATATTACGTTTTTTTAATTAAGTCTCAAAATCCTGCTTTTTTACGTGGCTTTAACTGTCACAGCAATATTGCTTTCCTGCGACGATATGTACTTAAATACTCTTTATATAATATTTTTTTGCTAATTTATAAATTTTGCAGTATATTTCAAAACTAATACAGTATTTATTACTTCAGTAGACATTTTCTTTTAGACAATAGATTCTTGTATAACAAATAATATTTTTACTGCGGTATATATTATAAATAATTTCAAATCCATCACCATTTTGTATTGCATCCATATTCACTGTTTATGAACCACTCCCTCATTCAGCCATTCTGTAAGTAATTTTTATGGGTGGATTTATTTTAGTTCACGTAAAAGTTCACCACGTTATTACGCATTGAATTGTTATTTAGGAGTTGTTAACTTGTTAATAAAATACATATTTGTAAAGTTCATAATATTGTACTCGCCTAAAAATATTTAGCATACTTTTATACTTCTTGGCACCTAACTTTAAAATATTAATTTGATAATTAAATACTAATTATAATTGCACTAAAAAGGCCTCCTACCTATTTTCCTGTCATTATTTTTGTTTATTTGTCTATTTTTCAAATCGGAACAGAGTGGTAATTCGCTAGAAATTGTTACTATTGTTTCAATAACTTACAGATCGAAAAAAAGTACTTATCCATGAGTGTATGTAATCAATCCATAGTATAGCTTGACATTTAATTGTAGATATTATTATTTTTAAACTACAAAATGTCACTACTGCGGCAACGCCAAGCTACTGACTTTGTCTTTGAAATGTGTTCTTATATTCAAATATTTTCACATATTCGCATTTGACAGAGTTCATTTTAAAGAAACAAGGCAAATTATGATAATTAATTTTTTTATGCATAATTTCTATCTGTGAATTTCATTTTGCTTTTTTTTATCTAACATCTAATAGGTACATGGTTATTTCGATATGTAAAATTTAAGAAATACAAAAAAATCGTCTTTCCATGTAATTATCTTCCAAGTTTAAGCATAAAATTATCTTAGAAAATGATGTAGAATCATCCCCTCTTGGAAAGTACCACTAATTTCTGAAGACCGTTTGGTTAAAGTAAAAAATAATCACTTGATTTTTTAAAGTTACTTTGATTTCTCCATGAGCCATCTTAATGTTACCATTTAAAACCTTTTAAACAATCGCAGTGCCCTCATTTTTTTGTCTACTTTTAAATGTCAGACTGTAAATTAGTGGATGCTGCAAGTAGGGGGCCCCTGTTCTTTATTTGTTTTTATACTAAAGGTCAAAATAAGTATCAAAATAAATTATGCTAGTAATAAATTAAATGGTTGATGTGCCTGAGAATTATGAAGTTTTTTCAAATGAGATTCACGCTTTACAAGAAGCTTCATAATTTTATAGACTGATGGATTTTTAATGAATTATCGCTATGTAATGTCTGTACTTCTAAATTAATTGAATTTTTTCTTGTACGTAGTTACGGTAACGTAGATTCAGAATATTGTAGTACATTATACTTTTTACTTTTCCACTTAATTTCTACAATAATCTATCTGAAAACATTTTTTCCAATCAAAGAATGAAGGAAAATTATATGAAATACATTTATAGAAGACAACTAACATTCATAAGAGAATACTTTTTAGAATCAAAACGAACTTTTATAAAATACACCTTAATGGGGTATTTTCACAAACCACGGATACCGTTAAAAATGCTTGAAAGATTTAAAGTTAATGTTTCTGACTCTGATAATCATACTAAAAATTTGTAACTTGAATATTTTCATTCATAATTAATTATTGATTTAAAAAACCATCTAAAACCATACATTAAAAAACAGTTCGAACTGGCTAAAACGTCATCATGATGTACATAATGCTACTGGCTGGTAAGACGGCTGTCACCGACGTCGGGCGGCATGATGTCAACAATGCCATATTCACGAACAAAAATAAACATGTCGTTTTGGCAGCATATCAAAAATGGCACATTTTTAATCGTTATAGAAAATTTATTCCTAAACATATACTTATATGAAATAAGAATGCCGTCATTATCGTAATTTTTTTCCTAATTTATGTAGACAATAAAAAAATCAGTGATAATATCCTATTGTGTGAAATTTAATAGTTACGATAACAAGGCTGCTCACACGGTTTAGTTAAAAAGAGTTAAGATTTGTTCGGCCGTGGTAAGTAAAATCATAGTATCTTCCTTGAGAGTCTCAAGGAATATACTGTGTTTTTACTTACGATGGCAGTATTCACATCTACCATCACCGCACAGTGCAGAATATTACAAAACAGGCACAGCACAGACGCGAGTATTCACATTACACAGATGCGAGTACGGCTGTCAACTGAGAGTTAGCACCACAACATGTTTGAGAAATACTATTCCCATATTTATTATTATTTTATAACCTAAATTTCCTGACCAATTCAATGAATTTATCGTTATCCATCTTCTCAGTTTTAGCAATATCTGCATTTAATGACGCCAACTGACAAAGATGGCGGTGCTAATGGAATGTGTTCATACTAACTGCGCAGGTGCAGACGTCACCAGCGTAACATGACCGTGCATGCATGGGTCTAGCATCAGCCGAGATTGTGGGCTAGAATATTTTGACATGCTCGTGGCCGCTGGTGATGTGTTCATAAATAATGCAGGGAACTAATGTTGTCGTACCTGTACTGTACTATTCTGCACTCCGCGGTGCTGGTAGATGTGAATAGGCCTTTAAGCTTTGTTACATACAGTTAATATAATATCATTATATATACGAATATGTGAGGGGGGTACGCTCGCTATACAATTGTCACAGATATATTATAGTATCTGTGTGTGACAACTGTATGGGATTGTATGGTAAGCAATATTGTGAGATGTGTCACGCCCACATATTATATTAACTGTCTGTAACACGCATTATGGTGGCTGAACTGATCAGGCCGCATTCATAATAAATTATACAGAGAATTGTCTACAAAGTCCGTTTACCAGAGGAGACATAATTAAAAATGATAGAAAATGAACATTGTATTATTATGTCATAAATGAAGATAATTTGATTGCAGTATTGCAAATGGTCTCTATCCATAATACTATTATTATACCATTTTATTGCTAGTCATTTTGTAATATATATATATATATGCTTTGAACTGTGATTTTTTTTTTTTAAACCTAAAATTGCACATTTTTGGCTTTTTTAATAAAATGATATGTAATGCCAGTTTGTTTCTTGTTTCATTTCTATTTATAAAAATTTCAAAATACACCGAAGGATTTCTCACTGACTGCAAAGTTAACAATCAGCCGATTCTGAATGAGCCTTCATTGCCCAAGTTAGGATTTGGGCTCATGGCTTGAGTAAGAGCTTGCCGATCTACAACGGAGGTTGGATTCCTAATCATTGAGAAAAACTGTCTTTCTTAAAGCTGGAAATTGATAATGATTGCCGCTCTGCAATCAAGGTTATAAAAATCATTTGCCCAAGCCGGGTGTTGAACCTATGACCTGAACAGAAAACATTTAAAATAAAAGTAAAATCTGGATTAGAAATATGAAAATAGAAGAAGAAAAGAATTTTGATGAGATGACAGATCTAAGAGGAGGAAACACAATACACCAATGATATTACAAATAAAATACCTAATTAAGGCGGAGAGGGATTGTTTATTAATTCCAAATAATGATAACATTATAACGCAATACGATAAACATTAAACGTTTTTAATGACAAAAATATTTATTATTTTTCATGGGCACAACATTTCGAGCCCTTGGAAAAACAAGGTTCCATCTGACACATCAATTTCATTCGATAATGTGCTCTATCCTCAGTTCAACTTAAGAACAACCTGCTACAGTTCCAAATTTGGTTCCTACTGCACATTCCAACCCCCTCACATCCGTCACATCACCCGCGCATGGGTGCGGCGGCGATGTACCTCCGCCCGTACTCACGTTTCTGAGATATTAATCCATTCATACCGTGAGATAAAATGGATATTCCATCAAATTCATTATGATTAAAATAAAATAAATCATATTTGTAAAAAGCATTAACTTTGTGGCTCGCCATAATTTAGAATAAAAAACACATAAATTTGTTGTAGACCACTTTTAACAAGGACACAGGGGTTAAAATTCTTCACCGTAACAATAAAAGCAAAAAATTGGATAACTTAGAAGCACTCGAAATTAGAAAATCCTTGAATAATAATGCTAATATTTTAAATAACCAAATTAACTTATCTTTTAGTCCCATTCTTTATATTTTTCCAATAAACCGCTCTGTTATTCCCGGAAATCCTGCAATTACCCCTACCCATTTGCTTACCCTCCACTCCAACACCTAAAATTTATGTCTTGTCAATATTCTATATCATAAGTTAGTTATAATATTCTCCTGCCGAAGGAAGGGTGCTTCCGAAACCGGTAGTGTTAATAAAATAAAAGTGGTCTACAACAAATTTATTTGTTTTTTATTGTATAAAATAAATCATTCAAAGAACAAAAGAGGACAGGTAAGCGTTAATTATGTATTTTATTTATAACTGTTCGAAATATAACACTATCAACAATGCATTTTTTGTGGAATGTAGATAGATACGGTGATGAATAAAATTTCTGAACGTTGGTGTTGATCATTTATTTTTATTTTTTATAGGTGGTACACAAACCTCAACGCACAATGATAGTAAATGTTATTCCAGAACATTTGAATTATATTTGTTCGACATATTATTGCATAATTATTGGTATTGAGTAAAAATTTTGTAATGTCGATCATATTGTTGATGAACTCGGGGACGATGATGATTCATTGACGTTTGACGTTTGTGAGTTGTGAATCGTTTTGAGTTTTTTTAGATGGCGATGATGATATTTTCAATTTCGGATTAATTCCTTAGTCAATTTGAGGGATCTGATGCCAAATAAAATACATAATGTATATTGTAATATTATCGCCATCGTTATCTAAATGTATAATTTGTGTTTGAAGGTAGGTAAAAGGATAAAATTTAATAAAATAATTTCAGTAATCAATTTAAATACTGAGTTTGAATGCGTTAATGTGGGTACCAAGTCACAGAGAAAGTAGTGGGGTGGAGGGGCAAGACATGCTCGGTCACAGGTCATTCTTAAGTTGGACAGAGAATAGAGAGAGCAACTGGCTCATTATCGCATAGCATTGGGATGGCAGATGGAACCATAGATATACCATTCACTAGATTGATACTTTTTGTATGAAAAAAGTTTGTCACGATTTAGACCTATGGCCACACCATCGAACAACATTGACGTCACAAAATCATCGACAAAAACATAGAAGAAACTCAAGGCCATTTAAAAAAAGGTGTGACCATAGACAATATATAATGCTCCCTCATTCATTAGCCAAAAATATTTTTAAATTAAAGATGTTTTGAAAGATGTCAAAGCGTTCCCTCAGGACAGCAAGGGTCCATCCGACAAAGCGCTGTTTTGAGAAAATGAACTTTAAGGTATCTTTCTTTTCAGATCATTTCCTCAGGATAGCGCTTTGCCAAATTGAAGCCTCGTTGTCCTGAGGAGATTTGACATTTTTCTGTTTATAATAGAAAAATGAAAAACTCATAGTTACATGTTTAAATATTTTTAATTTCACCAAGACAATAGATAACATATAACAGGACCGGTTCCAAGACATCTTGGGCTCTGTGCAGTATATTATATAATTTTATTCTTATATTCCTGTACAGCTATATAAAGTTAACAAATATACACACATGATACACGAATAAAGTAGGTCAATGCAATACAGAAAAGATTTACATATACCTTAAACACGGGTAGTTTCAATTATAAGTCGGATATTTTCCGTCAGACCGGAGTTATACGCCCCTGGATGGAACCTTGTTATTCTAAGGGGTCGATTTATCAAAATTAAATCAGTAATATGAGTTTTTTTCTGATCGTTCTACGTATATTTTATTTTATTTTAAAATGTTGAAAACTTTAAAGAAATACCTTGTAGGTTTTTATTTATAAATCGGAGAAGAAAATTTCCAAAAAAAATGTTGAATGTAGATCAGTAAATTAAAAAAAAAATACATTGGTGGTGACCAGTCCACTACCAGTTTCTTGTTCACATTGATAATATATCCTTCCACACGACTACTAACAATACTAACTAAAGCCACCACGTCGAAAGGTTCAACAATCTAGTCGTCCTTTCTTAAAGTCAAGCCTACCAACTATGGTCGAACCTTTTGGTGTGGTGACTTTAGTCAGTATCGGGCAAACCAGTCATATGGAAGGACCAATAAGCCCTTGGAAAAGAAAAGAAAAAAAATATTAATAAATTATTTTTATGAAGAAGAAAACGATGGTGGTGACTAGAGATGCACGAAAAGTAAGCATTCGTTACTCACCATAAAGTAATGACTATTCAAAACATCATTTCAAAAGTAATCGGTACTTTTGAAATGATTACTTTTGTACCGAATACTTGGTTATTATTTTTGCCGCAAGAGGCACTGGGAACTGAGGGCTGAGGGAATTGGAAAATTTTTTTGCAGCGAACTACCTTGTCAGAACATTTTAATAGTTTATAGTATGATTATATGAATTATTATTTTTATAATATAGCTATTTGCTACAATATGTTACACTATAGTCCTACAAATAGGATCCAGATTTTTTGACAGTACTGCAGTTTTCTGACAATGTTAAAGTATGATTTAGATATTTTTGTAACAGTAATTTATGACAGTGTAGAAATTCTACACTTTTTAAATTTACTGGCAAGTTCAAGTAAAAAAAATATAGATAACATGCTTTTGATTGACTTATATTATGAAGATGAATGGGTTGATTGATAGAAATGGTATCAATATAACATGTTATTAAAACGCTCTTACTTTAGTGTTAGGTGGGTTCGTAATATCTCTTGGAATAGCGCAAAAAGGTAAAAACTAAAAATCAATTCATGTATTTACTATAAGACATTTATTATTCTATTCATGGGGTTAGTCTTAAACTAAAGTTAATCTTAACTAGATACCAAAAGATCATTAAATTTAGAGTGTCAAGTATGATATAGCCTTTTGTAATCACCTTAAATAAATGACCGAATTCACAAGAAATACTTTTCTAAAATGTGCATTGTAAATAATAAAAATTCCCAGACTAGACCGGCCATAAAATGAATTTAGTACAAAGGCTAGCCGAACCTATTGTTATAAAAATTGTAACTACTACATCGTAAAATAAAATAATCTTAATTGCAATTTTGGAAAGTCCGCAATTCCTTTGAGATTTTATGGGACGGCAATAAACACCTCAAAGGAATTGAGCCGCCGACGGAACAGCCCGCTGAACAATGCGGGTGATAAAATAATACCTACAGGTAGACAGAAGGACAGAAGGCTCTAGGAGACAGTCGGGAGTAGTCTTCCACCGAGGAAGCACGAGTCGGTTGCAGTAGTCCGCCCAGGACACACAGCCAAGTGAAACCTTCCGCCCAGGAAGGTTCCTATTCTCGCTCCTTGGAGAGGCCGCCCAGGTCCTCTGACGACGAGGGAATTTTACGCTTCCATCCCAGAAGGAAGTAACTGATCTTCGCCCTTCGGAGATCAACATCGGAGACCGCCCAGGCCTCTGACTATCGCCGCGTTGCACCTACTCCCGATCCGGAGGTACATGAATACCTAGTGTGAACGCGAGGACTCTACATACAAAGCAGCCACTGAACCCTGGACAGCCATCACCAAAAAGGGAAGTGCCTCTGACTCTAATGATAATTCCTCCACCCTGTCAGCCAAGTGAATCTCTAATTTTAAACAATAACTTTTTCATACAAATAAGCCAGTGAAGCTCTAATTTTAAGAATACAACTTTTTGTGTAGATTTAAGGAAGTAATTAGTTAATTTTAAGTACAAAGACTTTACAAGTAGATTTAAGTAATTGCCTATCTAGTTTTATTGAATTTATTATGTCTAATTAAGATTAACTCTAGTTTTAAGACTAACCCCACGACTATCAAAATAAATTAGTTGTAACTACCTAAGATCGATTTTCTGTTCCTCCCTTTTTGCGTTATTCCTAGAATTATACCCACTGCCCTACGCACCGTCATATCAAGTACTTTAAGTGATTCTGAGATCGAAAATATTTTTATTTTCTTTAATAACATTACTATAAAAGTGTGCCTATTGTCTGCAAGTGCAAATAAGTTTAATATTATCCAACCACGATTGATGGCAGTCGCAGATGCTTCAACATTTTGGTATGTACCTACACGTAAACATAATATTTTTGTAAACTAGTATATCTATAGATCTTCTCCGGCGCTGTAATTTATTTGTATAAAGTTCAATGGTAATAAATAATCGTCCGTTAGTTGTGTAAACATAACAACACTCTTAAAAACTTGCGAAGTACTTAACCAATACTATACGTACTACACAGAATCTTAATTATTCATAAAATAACCGTGGTATCTACCTAGGTGCTAATGAAATAATCAAACGTCAAAATATAACCAGTAACGATTTGTATTATAAACGAATCCGTCGCGGTACCCGATAACGAAAGTAATCAGATGACAAATGTAATCAAATCAAAGTATACAATGTATTCAGTAACGATACCCACCACCCGATAGCGAAGTAACGAAAGTAATCAAAGTATCCAGTAACGAATACATTTGATATAATAACGATTACTTTTTGCAAAAGTAACTATTACCGACGGGTAATAAAAGTACCGATATTGAACACCACTACTGAACAGCCAATGTGTAGCCAAACGTTCGAGCTGGGAAGTTAGGCGATCGTGTAGTCGGAGCATTATAAAGGAGATTGACGATAAATTTGGCACAATTATAAAAAGGACGAGTTGATTATTGGCAGATTTAACTTTCGAAGAGTAGATACTAACAATGATTTGTACCCCTGATTTTACTTTTTCTTTTGCTATTGACCCATATTTTTTTAATCTTTTTTCTCTTCTCTTTTTTTCTAATTTCAAACACGATTATGTAATTAACCAAATGAAAGCCCTAGGGGCGTAAACATATTTATGTATTTCTTTGGTGAAGTATCTCATGATTACAGAACATTTTTGACGATATCGCCATAAGAGTGCGATGTTGTTAACTTTGAATATCAATTTATTTGAATGTCAAAGTTTACTGGCTGGACCATGTGCTGAAAGGCTGTTAAAATATACGAAGAAGAAGAATTCCAGAGTGAGCATGTATGATAATTTTCTAGTTATAATAACTCGGTGGTTTCTAATCAGCTGTTCTTTATAAACATTTCTATGTTTTTTCCGCTGCAGTATTTTTAGTCTATGGTCAAGGAAAAATGGTTGTCGTTCCAAAATTTTGACAAGCATGGCGTCTGTTGAACTAAGTTTAGACGATATTATTCGTAAAAAACGAATTCCTCCTGTACGCCGAGGAAAAGGAGGGTAAATAACTTGAATTTAATTATTCTCTTTTGTTTTATGTAATAAAAGTGTCAATTTTCATACTATCTTTTAACAGGATTCGTTCGGCTGGCGTTACAAGACAATTCAACCCGCTTGTTTCTCCAATAACAAAAAAAGTTATCCCGTCCAAACGAGGCGGTTTTGCGAATACACGAGGAAAGCCTCCTATGCTAGGAGATGCACGGAATAATATTATCCTTAAAAACAGGACCAAAATCACCGACGCGAGGGATAAACTGGCAGAAATGGCAAAACATAAAGATGCTAGGTTCAAATTGGAAACGCTCAGAATGAATAGGGTAAGTGACTGAATGAATAGACATTGCTTATCCAATATTATATCGCAACATTTTTTTAATATTTACTGCTTTATATTATATTAATCTATAATAATTTACGCAGGGCGGCAATAACGTAAACAACAGAAACAACGGCGGGAATGTTATGATGCCGAAAAACAGGAATGCTGTTGGCTTGAAGACGAAAAAAATAATGAACCGAGGTATTAAGACGATGTATCACTTAAAAATAATCATGATCCCTTTATATTCCACAATGTATACCAATTATTGGCATTATTTGTTCTGTTAAGCAGTAAAATCAAATATACATATAAGAAAAACTAATAATTGTTTGCAGGTTTCACAGATTTGACAAGACAGGTCCATTCTTCACCCTTATTTCAGCCGCGCACTTCACACAATGTACAAATGACCTCTCCCATTCCAATATCAGGATATTCCATGGATATATCGATGGAAGAAGGTAAATATACTATGCACACTATCCCATTTTACCAATAACGTTTGAATTTGTGTCATTTTCGGTTAAAATACATAATTTAGTGTTTACAAGACAATTGACAGTGCCTACACTTCAACGTGATCTAAAGATGTACAAATTTATCTGTGAAATTGGGGGAGTGGCTACCGTAGAAATCGATGTTAGTACAGACATAAACAAATAAACTTGATATTATGCAAATATTTATTCAAATGTTTTCTTCACCATCAAACATTTGCTATGATGGTGTGGGTTAAATGTAATCCAAATGCTCTTATTTTGCTGTTAAATTAAAACATGTGGTCAAGAGTTTGACTAATGATTAAACTAATTTATTTTTCCCTGTATCCACTAAATCTACAGTAGCAATGCCCCAACTGTACAGATAAGTTTGTACGTCAGTTGTTCTGTAAAAAAAATGAAACGTGCAGTAAATTATTATTCAATCTTTTTTTGAAATTCTATTTTTGTTTTTACTCCCGCAAGAGACCCTGAAGGAAATACAGTGAAACTCATTTAAGAAGTTCTCACTTACGAAGTTTTCGTGCTTAACCCTTCCTTGCCGGTGCCGTCAACTGATTTGACATGTCTCTAATTATGTCAATAGCTCTGTAAATATACTAAACACAGTGTTCATATTTTAGGTGTTCCTCAGCAATACATTTATGTATTGGAAAAAATAATTATAATGTACAAGTATTTATCGAAGGCAACAGAAAAAAATGTTTTGTCGACAAAGCAGGAAAAAATCGGGTCGATAGTAGTAGCCAGTGGTCTTCCGGCTGTAGTGAATGTTTTATGCATAGCCAATGTTTTTTTCCACATTTTCGGCACTTATACACAATATTCTGCTTATGTTCTTTTAATAAAATAATTTACATAAATAATAAATGTAAACTATTAATTTTTATTCAACTTAAGAATTACAAAATTCTAAATGTGTGCACTGTATACTGAGTACACAGCATCGGAGCTCGCACCTTGCGCTGTAAGGGAAGGGTTCAGAAGTCTGGTTTTTTCGGTCTCTTGAAGACTAAATACGAGGTGTGTTCAAAAGAAAAGGTGAATTTTTAATTTTTGCGGGCTGTGTACATTCGATTAGCGATTTTTTTGTTGTTGTTATGTTGGTACACATATGTTTATCATATGTTAGCGTTATCAGCCATTTTGGACTGGAAAGGTTAGTCACGTTTTTGTGTGTTCTTCGATTTTTTACTTTTGAAAAAAATGGATCAAAGAATATGTATTAAATTTTGCGGTAAAAATGGAATAAGGTGCTCCAACGCATTTAAAATGTTGACTGTGGCATTTGGCGAGTCTACTTTGTCGCAAAAAAGTGTTTATAAGTGGTACAAGCGCTTTACAGAAGGCCGAGAAGATGTTAATGACGATGAGCGTCCAGGAGTTGCAACCACGTCAACAAACGAAGAAAACATGGAAACAGTGAAGAAAATGGTTTTGGAAAATCGTCGAATCACTATTAGGGAAGTTGCAGAGGATGTTGGTATATCAATCGGCTCATGCCATACAATTTTCTCGGATGTTTTGGGCATGAAACGTGTGGCAGCGAAGTTTGTTCCGAAATTGCTAAATTTTGAGCAAAAGCAACGTCGCATTAGTATCGCTCAGGAGTTGTTGAATGATATCAACGACGATCCAGATTTGCTCAAAAGGGTCATAACTGGTGATGAAACGTGGGTATATGGTTATGACGTCAAAACCAAGACCCAATCATCCCAATGGAAGCGGCCAGAAGAGCCAAGACCGAAAAAAGCACGCCAAGTCCAATCAAATGTGAAGGTTTTGCTCGCTGTTTTCTTCGATTACAATGGCGTGATGCATCATGAGTTCTTGACAACAGGTCGTACGGTTAATAAGGAATACTACAAGGAAGTTATGCAACGTTTGCGTGAAGCAATACGGCTCAAACGATCTGAATTGTGGAAAAACAAATCATGAATTTTGCATCACGATAATGCACCAGCTCACACATCAATGCTTGTTGGCGATTATTTGGCCAAAAACAACACCGTAATCATGCCTCAACCACCGTATTCACCAGATTTGGCTCCCTGCGACTTTTTCCTATACCCGAAACTGAAGAGACCAATGAAAGGAAAGCGTTTTGCCACAATTGATGAGATAAAGTCAGAGTCGAAGAACGAGCTGATGGCCATACTGAAAAGCGCATTCCAGAAGTGCTTCGAGGATTGGAAGAAGCGCTGGTATAAGTGCATTATATCTGAGGGGGATTACTTTGAAGGGGAAAAAATGAATATTGATGAATAAATAAATACTTTTCGAAAAAATTCGAAATTCACCTTTTTTTTCAACACACCTCGTCTGTGTGCACTGTATACTGAGTAAAGTACACAGCATCGGAGCTCGCACCTTGCGCCCTAAGGGAAGGGTTCAGAAGTCTGGTTTTTTCACTCTCTTAAGGACTAAATATGTGTGTACTGTATACTGAGTACACAGCATCGGAGCTCGCACCTTGCGCCGTAAGGAAAGGGTTCAGAAGTCTGGTTTTTTCGGTTTCTTGAAGACTAAATATGTGTGCACCGTATACTGAGTATACAGCATCGGAGCTCGCACCTTGCGCCGTATGGGAAGGGTTCAGAAGTCTGGTTTTTTCGGTCTTTTGAAGACTAAATATGAAAAATTGTCCATTTTTGATTTTCACATATAAGATTTTCCCGCAAAAGAATTTTTTTTTTCCTAGTCCCTTGGAAAACCTTATAAGATAATTTCACTATATATATATATTCATAAATAGTTTTTGGGAAGAGTATATTCAGTAAAATCTTACTAATCTGACACTATAAAACCTGATTGTGGCGGATAACTATAATGTACAAAAAACTGGAAACTAATCAAGAATTTGTGCTTTTATTTAAGATTCTACGTTCCCACATAAAAAAAGTTGCTAAAATTATTCTTACTAGACGTCCACCCGTCTCTTCAACTAGAAAAGTTAATAGAATAAAACAAGAAAAATTTGACCAACTCAGTTTCAGATTACAGGACTTGGCGGACTTCTGAAGTTTTTTTTAATGTGAATACCGCACAAAAATCCCAACTGTCTTGAGCTAGTGCGACTATGACATCCCCAATTGAGGTGTGTTGTAAGGCTGAAGGCAGTGGGAGGAACTGGGGAAGAGGAAGATTGGAAAGTACCTGGCTATTATAGATCTATAGATCTGGTCACAAAACACGGCTAAAGTCATTTCAAGCAACATTTCGATTCTGAATGGTGATCTTTTAACAAGGCGATACTGAGAATACCTTCCACTCTCTGTTTCTACTTTACTAATATGCCACAGGTTTTTTATTTTTGATATCCATTGGTCTTGTTCAGAATACGAACCGGCCCCCCTGAAACCATCGGTGCGCTCCATCAACAATGCGCACTACCTCCCCCCTCCGCCGAACTTCCCGCACATTGGCCGTACCAGGACGCCCCAAAAGCCGTTGCGAGAGCTCCGCGACAAAACGGTGCACAGCAACAGGCAGAGCGGCTTCAATCTCACCATCGTGGCCAAGAATAATGACGCTCGCAAACCTTCGCCCAGCGCTGGAATTCTAAAACGGTAATACACACTCGATGTTGCCATAGTAATGAAAGTAACATAACCACCATTAGAATCCCAACATGTGAAATTAGAAATGAGTGCATCAGCAGAGCCGTCTACTAATAATAATACCAACAACTGTTCAATTTTCCAGGACATTCCGACAAGACCCACCCAGCTACGTCCGCCGGCACAGCCCGGAACCAGTCTCCATCCTGAAGAAGCGGCCATCTGCCTCCCTGCGCAACCGTCTGGAGAGTCCTCCGCCCCCTCCCGAGTCACCCCCGCCACGCGCCTCCTACCGCCCCGCCTCCTCGCGCCCCCTGTCACCCCCTAAGGCGCAGGGGTACAGGATAGTTGTGAGCAACCTGCAAACCAGCGTCACGGCCTCCGATATTCATGTGAGTATTATTTTACAATGGGTTTCATGACAAAACAGAAAATAACCTAAACTTCTTTAGTCATTTCCTTGGTGGACAAAGCTCCTCCACTCTGCGGTCCTGTCCTACTTGGAGAGCTGCGGAAACCGACGTTCCGGAGGCCTGTGATATTTGATTTCTCAAACGCATCGGTGATCTTCCTCTGCTTCTCCTATTAACCTTTTTATCATGTTCTGTGTTATCCGATTCCCTTTACAATTATTGTGTATTATTCATGTGCCAATCGAATAAAATTTATTTGAATATTGTACAAACAAATAAATACTTTTCGAAAAAATTCGAAATTCACCTTTTCTTTTGAACACACCTCGTCTGTGTGCACTGTATACTGAGTACAGTACACAGCATCGCAGCTCGCACCTTGCGCCCTAAGGGAAGGGTTCAGAAGTCTGGTTTTTTCAGTCTCTTGAGGACTAAATATTTCTCATTAAGGCTCAAATCCCTTGAGAACATGACCATTCTGAATCGGCCCATAGTGTGCATTGGTGTCCAACAATATTGTAGCTGCTCCATAATACGCTTGGCATTCCATAGGTTAAGGACTCTGAATTGTGTAAATGTGGACAAATAAAACTACAAAACACGTTGTAGAAGAATGTCCCCTAATGTCACCATTTTCCCGAAAACATATATGTGCTAAATCAGGTGACTCCCATTTCTGTTGACTGGCTGAATAACTCTGAATACCACTTTGACCTCCATCATACAAAGAAGAAGGACCAGAGTGATTCTGAGAGTATTTTGTAAATACCATCACGGGAAAGCACTTCTGTTAACAGTCATGAATAAAATTTTACTTTAGAGTAAAAAAAAACACTTCCATCAGTGGTAATAGAATCCCTATAAAACCACAGAACTCACGTAATTCAACCCAAAAATAATACCCTTTGAAATCTCAACTATAGATGTCGAGAGTCTGTTGTTTGCCTCAAGGCACGATTTACACCTTGATTAGGCAAGTGATTAGTGTTGGGGTAAAACCAGGAGAGACATCACCCAATTATGAAAGAATGCCAATAAAATAAAAGAATGGGTGGCATCTCTACTGGTTTACCCCATCACTAATCAAGACCTGAAAATTTCGTATTTGCCGTAATGCAAATTTTCACACAAATTTTAAAATTAGTTATTTTTATGCGAAAAACAATAATTTCGCCATTTTCACGTGTCAAATCGTAAACCTGATTTTTCATATTCTATTATTTTTAAATAAGGATGTAATATTGTATATTCTAAATATTTGCTTTTCTATGGTTTTGACTAGCTGGAATAGGCATAAAATGGAACGCAGCTGACTTTATGTCGAAAACGCCGCATACTGTCATTATTTTTTGATTTAAAAAATAATTATATAAAAAAATGCAACATAAAATTTAAAAAAAAAAAAAACAAAAAAATATGGACCATTTCTGTTGCAAAATACCAAAAAGGGAACATAACACTACTCTTGTTGAAAAATAACCCCATTTCCCAAATATAATGTGAATTTCACTGAAAAATAACAGCACTTTTCCCAAAAAATAAAGTGAATTTTTACCACTTCTTATCAAAGTGTCAACGGCCTTCACTTGAAACTCTCAAAGGTGAGCTTTGGCATCATAACGCTTTCATAGTTTTTTCTGTTTGTAATTTCTAGGTCAACTCAACTATTTTCAGATCATATCATTTCCATGTGGAGTTTGAAATCCATTTAAGTAAAAAAAATAAGCCAAGATGCCAGATTGTTCTCTAAGAAAAAACATTTACCTATAATAAGAGTCTTGAAAATCAGGTAAAACTGGCTAGTCAGTCCTCGCATGTCTGCTTGAACTCAGCACTATGTGGACAGACAAACACTCCTAATTTACTTTATTTCACATTACTTTTCCAGGAGTTGTTTGGTGATATCGGCGACCTCCTGGAATCACGCCTGGTTCGGCCAGGCACTGCCGAGGTTATCTATAACACCCTGAAAGACGCACAGAAGGCGGTGGATGTGTACCACAACCGGCAGCTGGACGGGCAGCCCATGAACTGCTTCCTCGTCAATCCGAGGAACCCCCCCCCGGGCGCTCGTCAGAATACTACCTCAAAATCTAGGTAAACTTCTACATCAGTCTGTTTTAGACAGACCTCCCCCAAAGTCGGGTTTGTAAATTGTCTTAGTACAGGACTGTTTAATGATTTATTTATTATCACAATGTCTTAAAATCAACATTACCACACCCAAACCTGCAGTGCTGGTGCATGATCTGAAAAATGTGCTGTGCAGCCCTAATATTGGAACTGTTAAATTTATAGTTAATTATCCAATTATAAATATATAGATTGGGAATACATATAAAAGGCCTCTAACGTCGTAGTCTCGTCAGCTTAAATATGAAAATACGTATATAGTAGAACTCCCTTAATTCGAAATAAATAGGACCTCAAAAACCAAATTCCAGATGAACATTTCATATTTCGAAATTATAAGCAAAAAAAAATGACAAAAAGTCGTTTTCTATAGCCAGCCGGCTGTCAAATTCCAGTAGGTATTCTAAATAAATTCGTAATATGATTTATTCTCGTATAGATTGAAATTCCTGTATTTTATTCCTAGTAAATTCGTAAAAGTACAACATATTCATGTGTAAATAAAAAAATTTTGGCCGATTACCTACGCAGCTGGCCTGTAGATTCAGATATACGAAATAATATGTAATTTGCATTATGACCATATAATACGTAAATCGCAATTTTTCTGCAACAACCGGCATGTCAAATTCAGATTTACGAAATTATAGTTGTTTTGCGCAAACCTAAATTTTTTTGAATTTCAGGGATAAATTTTCGTGCCTGGACCAAAATAAATTTGGTTTTTTTGAGAAAAATTAGTATTACGGTTTTTTCCAATTATCGGGGTTATATGTAAATCCTGCATGCAACACATTTGAGTGTACAGATTGACATACTTATCTCTGCAATCACTAGTCTCAACTTTATGTATGATTGTTAGTTCCTCGTCATTCGTCAGTGCCCTGTTTAATTCTTACGACTTTTTAAATCTATTTTCCAGTTCATCTCGTGGCACGTCAGCGTCCACTCTGCCGGCCAGCAGTAACTCTAGTGTTGTTCCCGATATATCTACCTTTTACAAAGTTTTATTCGGCAAGTATTAATAATATATAAATTATTTATATATTTTATAAATGAATTTAATATAAATAAAATTATTTTTAAGAGCGAATGTTTTTATGCCTCTCACATGCAGCTTCCAAGAGTTTTTTTGTTTTTTTTTTTCTATATGATCCACAGGTGAAATAATATACATATTTAACTCCAAATTTTTTTACTGAGCAATAAATAGAATACTGAAAAAGAGATACCTTTTATTTGTTTGTCCTACCCACGGAGGAGGAATGTTGCCAACTTTAGGGGAAACACCAAGGCAAATATTTGAATGGCTAGATTGATTTCGCTACTCTTCACCAGCCTATCACACCACAACAACTATGGGGAAAACATTCAATCATCCACTGCCCAAATTTATTTTCCATATAACATGTATATGTATTTTTTTTTTTTTAAATTGATTTACAAAACAGAAGGACTTTAATTTAAAGTATTTTTTTATTGAAACATACAAAAAAATCAATTGTCTTTATTATCATCTCAGAAAAGTAAACAATGCAATACATAAATGTAAAATATAAAAGAAGTGCATAAGCAAAACTAAGGCTTGATTTGGAATTTAAGACGACACAATACCCTAAATTAAAATTGGTTAAGGGCGTTCCTAAAGACCGATGGGAGGAGTTACGGGCGCAATAATTCGTGTTTCACGACGCACGTTTCGTCTGTAGTTTAAAATTATTGCACAGTGTGACACATCACAAATTTTTTGGACAAATAAAAAAAAAAATCTTTATGATATTTAACTGCGTTTATGAAAATTATGTTTATTGTTAGCATTAGTTAGGTAATAATATAATTTACATGGTGTCTGGAAACTCATGGTACCTACAGTGGAAAAATTAAATCATCTGCAGCATATAAGAGTTCCCAAATATTCATAAATCACACATCCTTTGGTGATAATTTTTTGGTGGAAATTTTCGAGGCCAATAAAAACTCAAAATCAAACGATTTTCATATAGGTCGTTCCGCTGGTTAATCGCCCGAATCGCTGGTTAAGTCTGTAGGATACATCCTGATAAACCCCGATATATTTATACATAAAATTATTTAAGCTGATATTGTCCCATTTTGTTCTAAGGATAATGGAACCCAAACATTTACTTTTAGGTATGTATTTATTATGTACCTATTCCATTCCCATAAGCGTTTTCCTTGGAGATATAATTTTTTTCGGGATACAACTCGTTTGGTCCTCTTATTTCCCATTTTAGCTGAAACAAATGCTTATAGATTAGCCCTGAGGTTCACTTACTTCACACACTACTTTTGTGATATTTGTGCCTAATTAATAAATTGCCTAATTAATAAAATTGCCTAATTAATTAATAAAATTCCATAACCTCATCGTGACCTGACTGATGACATACTAAATGCGGGATGGTGAAACAGATATGTGCAATACCACTGGCTACGAATATACTGACATTTGCAGAACTGTGTGCGAGTCCATGCAGTGTGGTATCACGTAACATTATCAGTATTTTTGGTGCAAGCGGGCATTATTGATTTCATACTGACCCGTGAGGGAGCCGTCTAAAGGAGAACATCTGTAAAAACCTAGTATAAATCCTAAGTGTGTGTTGTTCGCATCAACTCTAATAGAATAATGTATTTGTACCTACGTATTCGACTAAACTAGTTCATACCTATGTCATTGGTGTAAAACATGCTTATTAAACAAATGCTATACCTTCAGTCTCAAATGCCTTACTCTGTAAATTCCTTATTTTCAAAATCTGTTATCGGTAAATTTCATTCTTCAGCTGTCATGTTCTTGGAGTATCGAAGTATTAAACAAGACTCTAAATTCTCAAGTTCAGATTGCTTGTTCTAATGGTTGCTACAAAAAAATATATTTCCATAGTAATTACAATTTAACCAAGTTTCCGACCTAGACAGTGGTATGAGATTATAAAATCAGGTATTATGAGTTTTTTTTATATTAACTCCATACAGAAGACGCTGAGGCAAAATCATTTCCCTCAGAACTTATGTCATCTTTGGAGATGCATAAAATATATAAATTACAGATATTTTTATCTTATTCGACCTTTTATTTCATGTAAGGTATAGTCATTTAAAAGTAGACAAAAATTGACGGCGCTGCGATTGTTTAAATAATTTTAAATTTCAACACCAAAACAGCTCAAAGGAAAATTAAAGTAAGTTTAAAAAAGCACAATGGTCCAAATGCATATTTTTTACTTCGAACAAATGATCTTCAGAAATTAGCGGTACTTTCCAAAAGGAGATGGTTGTACATCATATTCTAAGACAATTTAATACTTTTTGTATTTCTGAAATCAAGAAAATCAAAACACCCATTTATGAGATGTTAAATCAAAATAAAACAAAAGATAATTCACAGATCTAAATTATTAATTTTAAAAACTTAATATAATCGAGTTTTTTTGGATTGTTTCTTTAAAACGAAATGTCAAACTCGAAAGTGAAATTTTTTTAATGTGTAGAACGAATTTCAAAAATAAATTGAATAGCTTGGTGGTGCCAGAGTAATAAAAAAAATGTTCCACTTTATTAAATGTCTAGATTTTATTGCCAAGCTATATGGAGACCAATTTACCGACCACAACTCCAGGTTGGCAGCCCATGTGTGACTGAAAGGAAATATGTATTCTACATCAAAAAACCTTTCCTTAAAAAAAAAAGCATGCCTTTCTCAATCTTGTTCACTACACTTTCTTCAGCCGCCTTGCATTTTTTGCGGATCTCCACATTTGTAAAACAAACATTAAAATGACAAGAACAAACTTTGAAATATTTTGTTGGACTCCAACCTCTTTTGTCTAACGACTTCACCCACTCTTTTCTTTTCACTGAATTTATTGGAAACCAGAAAAACCAATAAAAAATAAATTAAACCTGTAGAAAGGATAATTGGCAACTTACTGGCGTCACTTTTAGGTTAGTTTTTCTTTTAATTGAGAAAATCTATAAACCTCTATTACATATAATACAATATAAAATAGCTTTTTAGTTTGAGTTAAAAAAAAACTAACCTAAAAACCATACAAAAACGGAAAACTTTAAATTAATTATTTTTCTTCTCCGGTGACTGAAATAGTTGTTATTTCTTTGCAATTAAAGAGATACCGAGTGTTTTTAATAATGTGTGAATGAGGCAATCCTCTGGATATTTAACATTCACCAATAGAATAAAACTACTCGTTGACAGTTGACACGACAAGATATATACCGACACGCAGTCATGGCAAAACATGAGCAAATTATACAAAACAATGAGATGTCGGACGGTTGATATTCCTGTCCCGGTTACTTAGAACCGGTTCCTTTGCTGTCACTGGAACTGGTAGGTGATATTTCTCTGAGGAGCACTTAGATCATGCCTGTTACACACAGTTAATATAATATGTGGGCGTGGCATATCTCTCGATATCGCTCACCACACAATCCCATACAGTCGTCACACACGGTTACTATCATATATCTGTGACAATTGTATGGCGAGCGTACCCCCCCACATATATATTATGATATTATCTTATGCTGTATGTAACCAGCTTTATGGATTCAATGATCTGAGGAGGAGCCGGTTATTTTTGGAACTGGTTCTCTTTGGAATATTTATCAAAAATTAAAATATATTAGAAAAATTTTATAAACGGTATAAAACATATCAACATTTTTGACGAACAGATTCATTTTTTAGAATTTCTCCATACATTTTTTTCTGTTATTCTGACTTCTGACATGGCCCAACTCAAATATTGGAGTCACTTTACCATACCATGTTTTTCTCCAGCGTTCCCTGCTTCTTTCATGCATATTCGCGTCATATATTATCCTTCTACTTCTTTCTTCATTCATTCGCTCTACATTCCCTAAGCGTCCCTTTCTTAATCTTACTCCTTAAACTTTTTAATTTTTTTATTATTTATTTATTAATTTTTTGATACATACATTCACACAAACAAGGTACAATGGTTATAAACATTTTTTTAACACTAAATTATAAATACATCTCTTAACAACCTACGTGTAATGTACATAAAACAAAAAATCCTACATTGGCAAGGCCAGTGCGTGAGTATACCTGGTATCAGTTAGTGGCAGTATATTAGTGTATTTGTATTAATACGTGGATGTTGAAGGTAAGTTAAATAAAAGATTTTAAGTTAAATAAAAAAAAACAAAACGAAGAAAAAGAAAAGAAAATGGGGAAAATATACAATTATAGGCGGAAAAACTTTATATCTTTGGTTTTAATCCAGTTTTTTATTTCATTTTTGTATGTATTCAAAAGACGATATGTTTGGACACTTACATTCTGTAGATTTATAAATTATAATTATATATATATTATTTATAAATTGTAAAGAAAATTATAAATTTTAGGAGCAATAAAAAACCATGTCTGACTTACATCACAGCCTTATATTCTTTAGCAATTTCAATATTTTCAAACAATCAAACATCGTTTTATCACGCATTCGCCTCAGAGATCAGTTTTATTGTACTACATTTATGTTGCCATATTTTCCCATTCTTGAAACTTTTAAAAATGGAATATATTATTGTAAAACTAACATAGCTTTAAACTTACAATATCAATTTATTATATATCATATTCCGTATGTACACCCGCCAACGAACAATTCGTCTCAGTATTTAAGAGCATTAAGTTCTAAAAGCGTTTTTTTAATGTATAAATTAGTGCCATCTGTGGGCACGTATCACGTTTCGTTGAACCTTAATACGAATTTTACATCCAAAAATTTAATTTCCATCAGTATTTGCTATGAATTTAAAATAGATACAGATTTAGTAAATAAGCATAATCACAGTGTGTATGACATTTTTTGATACTTTTTATTAGTTTATCATAAATTTAGAGATCTGTTTCAATCATTGCGTTATACATTAAATTTTAATTTACATTGATTTGTTAGTAAATTAAATTCATATATACGTTGATATATCCTTTGTAATACCTATAAGGAATTCACAGACATACTTAGTTTCTAAAATGTGCATTTCAAGTAATAATAATTCCCAGACTAGACCTGCCATAAAAACTTCCCACAAAGGCTAACCGCGCATATTGTTCTTCAAGACGGAAACGATTGTAAAGTACTACATCGTAAAGTACACCACCCTTAATTAGTATTTTAGAAAGTCGGCATTTCCTTTGAGATTTTATTGGACAAGCAATAAAAACCTCAAAGCAAATGAGCCGCCCTGCGGAGCGGCCCGCCAAACAATACGGGTCATAAAAAGATCCCTACAGGTAGACAGGCAACAGGACTCTCTGACGAGAGAGAGTCGGGTTTAGCCTTCCGCCCAGGAAGGTTCCTATTCTCGCTCCTCGGAGAGGCCGCCCAGATCATCTGACTGTGGGTGATTATTACGCTTCCATCCCAGAAGGAAGTACGATCTCCGCCTTTCGGAGATCTATTTGCAGAAGTCGCCCACGCTCAGCACCGCGAGTGAGTTTTACGCTTCCGTCCCAGAAGGAAGTCTGGTCTTCGCCCTTCGGCGATCTACCGTAGAAGTCACCCAGGTTCTACACCGCGAGTCGAACCCCCGCTTCTGCCCAGGAAGTTACTGATCTTCGCCCTTCGGAGATCAAACCCCGGAGACCGCCCAGGCCTCTGATTATCGCCGCGTTTGTATCTAATCCCGATCCGGAGGTACTTGGATACCTAGTGCGAACGCGAGGACTCTGCATACAAAGCAGCCACTGGACCCTGGACAGCCATCAGTAAAAGGAAGTGCCTCTGAACTCTCATGATATTCTTCCACCCTGTCAGCCAAGTAAATCTCTAACTTTAAGAATCAACTTTTTCGTATAATTAAGCCAGTGAATCTCTAGTTTTAAGAATACAAACTTTTACGTAGATTTAACGAAGTAAACAGTTAATTTTA
Organism: Halesus radiatus; assembly: GCA_022606495.2. NCBI lineage: Eukaryota > Metazoa > Arthropoda > Insecta > Trichoptera > Limnephilidae > Halesus > Halesus radiatus. The sequence continues at coordinate 178,671 of JAHDVE020002902.1, forward strand.
AGTACAAAGACTTTACAAGTAGATTTAAGTACTTGCCTACCTAGTTTTATTGAAATTTTGTGTCTAATTAAGATTAACTTTAGTTTAAGACTGACCCCACGATTATCAAAATAAATGACTTGTTGTAAATACCTAAATTGCTTTTCAGTTCCTAACCTTTTTGCGTTATTCCTAGAATTATAACCCACTGCACTAAGTATCGTCTTATCAACGTTATCCCTTTCAATATTTAATTTTAAAATTTCGCCCCCCCCCCACGATTTACATCGAAGCATCGTATTTTTTTTAATCTGTATTGAATGGTATAATATCTATGATCTGTGCACTATTATGAAATCTGGGGAGTTTTGATGAAAAAACTGGGGAGATTTATTTTTTCGGCATAGCATCACCGGCACCGGTGGGGGTTGACTTTATTTCTGACTAGTTGATGGTGTTTTTCTAATATCGTATTATTATTAGAAATAGGACGTTCTGTCAGTTATAAACGATATGGTGAATTAGATATTTGTGCAATTCAAAGGCATGGTAATTGTGAGATTCGTTTAAAACTATTTACAAACTAATAGTTCTATTACCAGCTCGCTAATCATTCAATATTTTCAAGGCCAACTTTGAAGTTTGAAAATTATATTTTGAAGCCTTTCGTTGTTAATGCATTTTACTATGCTTTCTGAACCATTACATCCGTGAAATAAATGCATAATTAATTACCGGTGTTATGTCATATGTTTGTGTTGTGTTCTGTGTTTAGAATCTGACAGGTTTTGCGTCTTTGCGAAACAAGAGTCCGATTAGTCTAAAAAACAAGTTATAATCACACCTTTTCTCTGTAAATATGTAATTTAAATCATTGATGATCGCTTTCTTTTTATTAGCCACTCGAAATAACATGTATTAGATCGTCTAATAGATGAATGAATTTACGAATTTTGATATTTTAGAAAATGGTGACCGGGAGTAATAGTGCCCGCCGCCAGGTCAGGATTCTGCTGGTTGGGGATCCTGGGGTGGGCAAAACTTCCCTCATCCTCTCTCTGGTGAGTGAGGAGTTTGCTGAAGATGTTCCCAATAAAGCTGAAGAGATAACCATCCCGGCTGATGTGACCCCAGAGCAGGTTCCTACCAATATCGTGGATTATTCAGGTATTTTGTAAAAATTTGCTATTTTCAATGAATAATGCAATATTTTTGTTGTTATGATTCCTAGTAATAATTCCTGCTGAGTGGCAGTATGCATTGAAGCAAGATTATCATATTCATTAAGGTCAATCAAATATTTTACAAGTCTGTAATATCTTATTCGTTGTCTACAATATTGTCATATTCGCGGCAGTACAATGTTATGAGTTCAGTTTAAAAGTTATTTTATGGTATATAAGGCACTGAACGGAGTGGCACTATCATTCTCTGCGTGGGGGACAATCTTACTCAGAGACAACTCACGCTCGGATTGACCAAGTCTGATGCGTCCAACAGACTGGTTGAACCCTCGTACGAATCTTGCTAAGTTTGGAGACAGAGCTTTCAATGTGCTGGGCCCACATTCTTGGAATGACCTTCCATTTGGTTTAATGTCAGAAAGCAATTTCGAAACCTTTAATAATATATATTTATAATATATATATTTATTTTATTACATAGTATTAGTTTGTTACATATTTTACAGATTTGTGCAATATGTAATACTTGTAGCAGGGGTGCCCAAACGATCCATCGCTAGGGGTTTCAAAGTCGATCCTCAACGATCAATTTTCTATCTGTCATTAGATACCTATTTAAAAAAAGCCTGTAAAAATGATACAAATAATGAATAGAATATTGATCACATAATATGTTATAATCTCCATATTTCACATAAATATGCATATCCCAAATACTTTTATACTTGTATTTACATTGTGTTACTTTGTAACTAGAAAAAAAATAAGAACCGATCCTTTCGGAAACGGCGGGTGGATAAAAACTGTTTCATTGAATACTTGTTTGATATGTGAACAAGGTATTGGAGTGGTAATGGAATATAATCGGAACCGTTGTCACCATCAAACAAAAAATAAGATTTTGGCAAAAAGTGTAAGGGAAAACTTTGTAAACCAAATAAATGTCTTCAAAATAGAAATATTAAATAAATGTCTAATAGATTCTTTTCAGTACAACATAACAGAGTGAGTTTTGTGTTCAAAATATTTAACAGTTTCCGCTCTGTTTTACAAAACACAAAGGGGTATTGCGACAAACTCTAATCGTCTTCAATTTTTTTAATCATTCGCCCTGATTTTTAGAATCAACTGCATTTATTTGTTTGACGTTGAACCAAGAAAGTTTTTCATCTGCGGCGCTTTCGTACGATTATTAGTTTACTAAATGGAAACCCATTTAGCCACCTGCAAAGTTAAGTGTGTGAAGCTGTAGTGAGTAGTCAATAACTTGACTCTTAATAATTTGAAAGTCGATCTCCATGAGTAAGGGTACCCCTGTTATATAGTAGCTATATTTGCGGCACGTTTCAAAGTGGTAAATACTCATAGTATATCACCTTGATGACATACCACCATTCATAATCGAAATGTCGCTTGAAATGGCTTTAGCCATGTTTCGTGACCAGATATAAATAGCCAGATACTTGCAAACCTTCATCTAACTACCCCACTCCCTTCACCTTACAACATACCCCAATTGGGAATGCCATAGTCCTACTGGCTCCAGACAGTTTGGACTCTTGTGCGGTATTTACAAAAAAAAATTGAGCAGGTACTGGTTTTTACTTCAAAATTATTTTTTTTTTTTTATTGATTTCATATATATGAACGTTTGTTTTCAGCTGACGTATTACCCATCTCGCTAGGTGTGGAACGCCTGTGTTGAGATGTCAATTTACAAGTGTGGTCGTTCAGCTAGGATATTTAGATGACGAATAGATTAATATATTACAATTTAATAAAAAATATTTTCAATAGTATTCTAATTTAAAGGTATGAAAGAATTTAGAAGTTGACAGGTTTATTGGAGGTGATCAATTATCTTACTTTTAAAGGAACTTTTGTTTTGCGTATTTCTGATGTCACCAGGTAGGGAATTGAATAGCTTAATAGCATTGAATTTAAAACTTCTTTGTCCATAAAAAGTTTTACAAACTGAAATATTATAAGACTTTACATGTGATTGTCTTAAACATTGTGATTGAAACATCCATTATAAGTCTTGTCTTTTCTTATGTTCCAACGCTTGCCAACAGTTGCACTTATTAACATTGTGTTTTGCATTCAGGATAAACTCGTTAAATGAGTTAACAGTAACTTGTCATAAGACAGTTAACAATGATAATAAGTCGTGAGCCAAAGTGTGGGATTCTTTTAGAAATTTACACTCAATCTCACAAAGAAAGTGCAGTCCCTTTGAACTCTTTGTGCATATTAGCTCACAAACAATGCACTATTCTTTTTCTCGCATAAATTTCTTTTAGTGTGAGAAAATGTTTCAGCAAGATTCAATTCTGTTGAATATTTTTCTTACAGGGTGGCTTCACCGATGAAATATTGCATGGCTTTATGAAGAAACATGAAGGTATAAATAATAAATAAAAAAATTACGTATGTAGTTTCAATAAATTATTCTCTGACTTTTTGGAAATGGTTAAAAAAAATCGTAATATAGATAATGCATGGATGAATATCATCCCTTGGGAAGCAAATAATTATCAATTTGGATTAGGGGAATGGGGTGTGATGCTAATTGGTTGAAATATTTATCCTTTTTAGAATTGTGTGCAAACTTTTATTTTTTTGTTGTTGTTTCTGAATCTCTGATGAATAATTCCAAACCTTACATTTTAAAATTTTTAAAAAAAAATGAATACCTCACAAGAGTCCCAACTGCTCCCAACCGCCTGGAGCCAGTGAGACTATGGCATCCCCAATTGGGGAATGTTGTGAGGCTGAAGGTATTGGGGAGGGGAAGGAAAAGGGGAAGAGGAAGGTGGGTAAATACCTGGCTATTCAGATCTGGTCACCAAACACAGCTAAAAGCTATTTAAAGCAAAGTTTCAATTTTGAATGGTGATCTCTCACCAGGGCGATACTGAGAGTATCTTCCACTCTGGAATGTGCACAAATATACTATATATTATTCTTAAATGAATTAATTGTGAAACAGGACAAATTAATTAAATAAAATTTACTTGCGCTCGCCGGGATTTGAACCTGCGACCTTCGGATTCGTAGTCGAGAGTCTTACCCCTCAACCATGGAGGCTGTCAAAAGTGAGTGCGGTTATCAGAATCGGAAATATAAACTTTAAATTTTCCACACATTTTTAACGGTATCCGTAGTTTGTGAAAATACCCCGCTTGCGGGCTCCACGAATGGTGAAAATACAGTGATATTTGTAATGTATAATGATAACAATTGAGTTTAATAAAACTTAACCTTTGGTATGCCCGTTCATTATTTGTGATGTTAATTTTCAACACATTTTTATCATTTAACTCTTATTCTTATAAAATAACCGAGAGTCGAATAATACTGGCAGCCATCCATTTTTTACACATTTCGGAACCAACTTATTTGACAGCAGCAGTGAACACTTTAAAAAAAAATGTATTTGACTGCACTTACCTCATTCATTAAATTTAGAGTGAAAAAAGGATTTATGTGCCAAGAAAAAATGGTGTTCCCCATTTTTTTTGGCTAGGATCATAATTTTTTTTCATGAATGAAGAAAAAATTGGCAGGCATATCCCGACCTTGTGGGTGCTAGGTCGTCATGAATGAAAAAAATACGTCATTGTTAAAATGAGATTTTTGAATGATCTCTCAATGAGGCTGAAGGGAAGGAGATAGGAAACAAGTGCCTGGCTACCGAACATGGTGACCACCAACCGAAGGCCAATCGTTTTGCAATAATATTTATGAATTGGTACCAACATAATAGTGAGTAAAGAGTCCCATCCACAGATACTGTGATTAATTAATACCCCACAGAGGAGCAATACACAAAATAAACTTGTCACATATTTTTATTCGTAACAAAATGGAGGCGTTGCGATTTTTTAAAATGGTTTTAAATGGCAACACTAAGATGGTTCAAAGGAAAATAATGTAACAATAACTTAAAAAACACTGGTCCAAGTGAATACTTTTCACATCAACATTAAATGGCGTTCTGATTTTTTTTTTTACATTTAACACCACACGGGTGGCCCTGAATAATAATTTACCTTAGGGCCTATGTCATTTTTGAGGAGAAGAAGGAGTGTACATGGGTCTTGAAGATCCATGTTGTAGGAGGAAGGAAACATAGAGGCCGGGAAATTGTTCCACAGCCGAACTGTGGTCAACAGTTGGCACAGTTGAACTCGACAGCGAGTCGTAGAAATGACCCGTTCTCATGTGACAAATGTTGGGAGAGCATTTGGCGTGTCTGCCGACTATTCACCGGTACCGAAGGGCTCAATGATGTCAGTTTCATTAAAATACCGGTAGAACAAGGAATTAGTGGTACTTTCTAAACGGCGATATTTCTACATCATTTTCTAAGAAAATTTAACATTCAAACTTGTTCTTATTTTTTAACACTTGGGGCCGGTATTTCAGTATGCTAAAGAGTGTTATGAGTAAGATTGGGTTGTCAGGAAACCTACCCAATAGCACTTTGAGGAATGTAAATATTTCTCAAGTCAAGTAACTCCTCAAGTCGTTTTTGTTCTAACTAGATAGCAGTAGAGTCTTTTTGGTCTTCTTGTTCCCTCGGGTAGCTACCCAAGGAATAAAAGACTAGTGCTATCTAGTTACTTGTTCCCCATCGCGAACAAAAAGGACTCGAGGGGTAAAAAAAAAACTGAAATACTGGCCCATAGTCAGATAATTACAAAAATAATAACAACAAAGAGCCAATTTAAAGTGTGCTTAAGTCGAGATTAAACACAAAAATCACCTTTAAAAATATAAATATTTCTAACGAGTTGTTTAAATCCAACTAAAAAAGTAAAACGCAAAGTCTTTGGAAACCGAAAACTGCCAGTTATTATTCACTCCAGATAGGGAGGAATAATTCTGAAATCTGTGTATTTTCAAATATACATATGGTAAGAAAGGGTTAAATTTCTAGATTATTTTGACCCACTGTATATTCCTTTTGGTCATTAGTGGTAATTTTATATAATAATTTATTGCAGCTTCCGAGCAGACGCCGGACCACCTAGCAGAGGAGATCCAGAAGTCGCACGTGGTCTGCGTGGTGTACGCAGTGGACGATGACGACTCCCTCAGCAAGGTCAGCTCCTATTGGCTGCCCCTCATCCGGGAAGCCTGCCCCGAGGAGCAGCGGAAGCCTGTCGTGCTGGTCGGCAACAAGATTGATCTGGTCGAGTATTCCACAATCCATGTGAGTCTTATCCATAGATAATAGGAACAAATAGTCCAAGCGATGACTGTCAAACAACCTAACCAATACGTCGCCTCCACCAAATGAGTACTGGGCATTAACACCAAATAAGATTAGTAAAAACAATGCAATCTGCCAGAATTCTGCTCAGGAGGAATCCTGGAAATGGACCACTTCCAGTGTTATTTTTGGGTAGAAAATAACCAACGCATCGCCTAATTAATGCTAACGGCAAAAATTCACAAGTTTAAAATAATAATTTTCCTCAGAGTTTATGTCATCTTTGGAGATGCTGTGTGGAGGGTATTTTTGTGGAAAGGAAGGGGGTGAACCTGGGTCTTGAAGATACCCACATTGTAGGAGGGAGGAAACACAGATTTACAATTTGCACAGGGAATATTAACTGGGAAGATTTATCCTGGGACCTAAGTCTGTATCTTTTGCGTTAGCTAACGCAAGTTAAATTGACCATAAACAATACATTTTGACAGTTTCCATAAACGCCAAGTCGTCTTTTACGTTTGCGTTACGGATTTGTCTCTTAACGTATACGCAAATTTTAGCTTTTTAGTGCTATACGGACTACCAAACTGTCAAAATGTGTTGTTCATGGCCGATTTAACTTGCGTTAGCTAATGCAAAAGATACAGACTTAGGCCCCTGGTAAAGTTACGAAACTACTTTTAAGTTGTGATAATTTTGTGATTGGATGAATTTTCCAAATTTTGTCCGGAAAACTGGATATTATTCGGAAAATACTTGTAATTTGAATGGGAAAGCATTAAAAAAAGGGCCCTCGTCTTTTGGAATAAAAGGTGTAAAAAAAATTCTTTATGTTTCTTATCATACATCATTATATCTATCTATATTGTTGAAGAAACTTTAATTTGCATGGATTATTTTTTAATATAAATGGTACAACTGCTATAAATGCTGATTAACGGCCCATTTCTGTTTAAAAGCTGGCCTTGAATCAGCGTTTAACAGGGACCATTAATACGTAAAAAAAAGAACAAATGATTCTAATCGTTGAATTGTGACAATGTCAACTGTGAATGTTTGAAAAACCTTATCCTTAGGTAATTAACAGTTTTTAAAATTATTACAAACAGGTGAAATATTCCGTTATGCAGCCTAGTTTGGTTACATTTTTTTTTCACTTTTTAATATCAGATTAGTATTTAAAAAGTTCTCCATGTTGTCCTTTTCAATGGTTTAGCTTCTCCGCTAATGTATATTTACCTTTGTTGCAGTCCATTTTGGAAATAGCAGAAGACTTCCCCGAGATAGACAGCTGTATAGAATGCTCAGCTAAAACATTAAATAATATCTCAGAAATGTTTTACTATGCGCAAAAAGCCGTGCTGCACCCCACGTCGCCTCTCTACATCATGGAACAACAAGATGTAAGTTTTGCTTCGATGAAAAATCCTATTTGTTGACACAAATGCTCATATTATTTATTGCAACTTAACCTTTTTATGTTTTAGCTCACTGAAAACTGTAGGCGTGCTTTGACGAGGATATTCAAAGTCTGCGATATTGACGGAGACGGACTACTTAATGACTATGAACTAAATCATTTCCAAAGGCGATGTTTTGATAGCCCTCTGCAGCCACAGGTAAAAACTACATCACACAATACATTACATATATACATAAAGACGGGTGCCATGCCAGCACGGGTCTAAATTCGAGGTGAGTAAAATAGCTTCAGACCGTTTTTTACGTAACCGTTTTAAGTTTTGAAACGGTTGTTACAGTTTAGCGGATTTTGGGATAACCTTATAACTATGGGCACAATAAGAGCAAATAGAGAACAATTCATTGGAGAATTCCATACGAAACATTTAAAACAGCTCCCTGCAACACTTTACTAAACTGTTATACCTGTTGTAAACCGTTGCAAAGAAACACTTCCGTCCGAAACTCGGTTGCTGACCATTACAAAATGCTTTCACCATGTTTTTTTTTAAAATTATAATTTTTTTTTCTAATTTATTATGTCATTTTTAAACGGTTTCATGTAACCATTTATTTTGAGAAACCGTAACGTTTTCAGTTATTTTGAAAAATTAACTGAAACGCCCACCTCCAGTCTAAAAGTTAAAATTATTTGTGACATGTAAAAGGATGTGACTGGGAGTAAAAGAAGTATAATCGTTGGTTACAAAAAGTTTTAAATATTATTTCGATGATTGAGAATCATTAAATGAGAAAAGTTTAATTACTATTTAACATAACTACTTCAGCAAAGACAAGCCGGGAGTTATCAAACCAGAGGCGCTATTCCCGTTCTTTTTAAGGAAGATTCCTTAACTTTTTCCTTAGGGTTAAACCCTTCTTACTTAACTGCGGTTCCAGATCTCTCGGATGACAGTTGTCAGTTGAATTCAGCGAGCGACATTCATCAAAAATGTCAATATTTGCGATGTTTTAACAAGAGAAAAACTCAATATTTGCGATGTTTTAACAAGAGGGAAACTCAATATTAAGTATTTTACCAATTACGTTATTATTTACTTTAAACATGATTAGCTAGTAAACAGTATTAAACATTATATAGATGTTGACATCTTTGATAATTTACGTCAAGTGCAAATTCAAATGTCACTTTTAGAACTAGAGACAAAAAAGGTCATTACTATCTAATAAGGTAGGTACTTTTTTATAAAACATGATTCTTCGTTAAAAGCTTACTTATGGTATTTAAAAATAAAATAAAAATGTATTAAAATGAATTATAACATAATGTAATTGCTTTTAAAGGTTTTAGTTCAAAATCTTATGTCATTTCATCAATTTGCATTTTCAAATAATCTCTTGAGAATGTATTTAGGATCTTGTTACTATGTCTCACCGAAATTCCGCAGTTAATCAAGAAGTCTTTAACCCTAAGGAAAAACGTAAGGAATCTTCCTTGAAAAGAACAGGAATAGCGCGCCCCTGGTTGCAATATTCTTTGGCGCCATGGCATATTTCCATGTGTTGGGCCAGAACGCTCCTTTCGTAGTATAAAAGTGCTGATTAGACATGGGTGATATGCCTATATCTAGGATGGTTTTCTCAAGGTTCTTACATTTATTAATTGTGATGACCTCTTGGTCTTCAGTGTTTTGTAGGTAAATGACAATACGAGATGTCGATGTTTACAGTATTTATTGTCGTCATGTTACAAGGGTTATTCTAAATGAAGTACACACGTGACAACTTTTCCCTTGTATGTATTTTTTTAATTTTTTTATATATGAATACCTCACAAGAGTCCCAACTGCTCCCAACCGTCTGGAGCCAGTGAGACTATGGCATTTCCAATCAGGGAATGTTGTGAGGCTGAAGGTATTGGGGAGGGGAAGTAGAAGGGGAAGAGGAAGGTGAGGAATACCTGGCTATTCAGATCTGGTCACCAAACACGGCTAAAAGCCATTTCAAGTAACGTTTCAATTCTGAATGGTGGTCTTTCACCAGGGCGATACTGAGAGTATCTTCCACTCTGGAACGTGCGCAAATATACTATATATTATTTTTAATTAGTATCATACGCTGATTCATGCTATCTCTTTCATAGCCGGTTGTCACTTTCACACACTTGGAGATACGTTCACCACATTAATTGATTGTTGCCAATAATGTTTTCACTTCAGGTTTTAGATGAAGTGAAGGCAGTCCTCGCACAGAGTGTTCCCGATGGAATAGAAAGGGATTCGGTGACTTTAAGGGGCTTCCTATTCTTACATTGTCTGTTCATCCAACGGGGGCGCAATGAAACAACGTGGACAGTACTCAGAAAGTTTGGTTACAATGAGAGTCTCGCAATGTGCACAGAATACCTATACCCAGTGTAAGTTAGAAGTACAATTTAACTAGAAGACAATTAACACCTGTTTATCATTGGCTTAGTAGTATAATAATTTATGATATTTTTTCAGGATTAAAATTCCATCAGGCTGTTCAACAGAGTTGTCTCACAGAGGGCAGCAGTTCCTTTCACAATTATTTGAGAGATATGACAAAGACAGGGATGCAGCTCTAAACACGGCTGAATTGAGGAATGTATTCTCCTGCTGCCCTCAGGTACCCTGGCATCACCTGAGGCAGACTGTTCCCACAAATGAAAAGGTTAGATCCAATAACTGTCAGATATTTTACACTTCAATTCCTTATTTTCAATTACTTATTTTTGCTTATTTTCAATTGGTTGCCAATAATATGAAATTTATCTATGCAGGGTCATTTGACTCTACAAGGCTGGCTGTGCCGCTGGGCCCTTATGACTCTGACTGAACTTCCAAAAACCCTGGAATATTTGGCATACCTCGGCTTCAATGTGCATGAAAATGAATCGCAGGCAGCAGCTATACAAGGTATATATATTTAACATTATTTTCAACTACATATGTGCATACTTTTTTAAATTTTCCATCTTCCATTGAAGGCTGAATATCTTTTATATTTATGCTAACTCCAAAATTGTTCTAAATGACACCTCGCCTATTTTACTCCGTGATATTTTTTTATATTTTAACCATTGATATTTTGTTGTTAAATACCTATCTATTTTCACTTTCTGTAAGTTTTTATTTAGTTTCTCACGAGGTATCGTTTTTAAATCCTGACTTATTTTGGTGAGTGTGATGTTATTAAATTATTTAATTTTATATTTTTACTAATGTTAATGGTTTTTAAAATTTTATTTGAAGTTACTCGAGAAAAAAGATTGGATCTGGCAAAGAAGCAATCGAGTCGCAATGTCTATCAATGCCACGTTATCGGACCCAGAAATTCAGGAAAGACATCACTTTGTAGGACCTTCATTGGAGCAGGAACAAAGGTAATTCATTCTTTCACGTGTTCAAATACAAGTAAAAAAAAGCAATGCCTTTAGAGTGTCCACAAAAAAACATAACTAAATGAAACTGAAAATAACTGTATTACAGTGAAAACAGGTTTGACTGTAATACAGTTTTTCTGATTTGCTATGGACAAATATAACCCTTTGTAACTTTTGTTTAGAAATCTAAAAGTCCAGCCGGTGACAATGACAGTGATGCGATCCACGCCTGCATCAACACGGTGCAGGTGTACGCACAGGAGAAGTACCTTGTCTTGAAGGACATTGAAGTCAGTCGGGTGTCGGATCCTTTGCAACCCTCGGAAGTCAACTGCGATGTTGCTTGCCTCGTCTACGATACAACACACGCCAAATCGTTTGAATACCTCGCCAGAATATTTATCGTAAGTAGTTTTTTTGTTTTTTGATTAGTTTTGATGTAAGATGCTGCCAAAATGACTGATGATAAATAAGGAACTTGAGTGAAAATTTTTATGGCTTTAAAAATATATTTAAATAGATAAACAACCTCTGATTCTGAATATATATATAAGTTTTATTATATATATTTTTTTTTTCTTTTTTTATGAGAAAGACAAATATTCCCTCGTTAAGGATAACCTGACAATTTTTGAAAATCTCCTACTACCATCACAGTAAACGGTAGATGTTGCTTGTGTCATGATGAAGGACTTAGCCAGCCGAGGAATTTAACTCCCGGCGTTGGGGTGACACCCAAACGCAATGCCAACTCAGCCATTGACCAGTCGTTATATAATATAATTATACGTAGAATTAATAAATCATAATTTAAAAACAATTAAAACCATATGAAACTTAAACGCCCTGTGATTGATCGGCGGGCTGTGACAGAACTTAAACCAATCCCTCACGGTCGGTCGACCAAGTACATTAATATCGGCGGCAATTTTATGCAGTTTGGCATTACGGGAACTTGCACACGGATTAACTAACTAACTAACCATCACGCCGTTTCGCCGCAGGGGTAGGCAGAGAGGACGGACTGCCAAACAACTCGATCTTGGCATATACTTCTTGCTTCATTCCCATTCATACAACGCCTCATACATTCTCTTTTGTTATTCCGACTTCTGACATGGCCCGACTCAAGTATTTGATTCACTTGATCGTGCCATGTCTTCCTTAGGGGTCTCCGGCTTCTTCCATTCACCTCATATTCAAGCCACATTCGCGTCATACATTCATCTTACACTCCTTCTTCGTTCATTCGCTCTACATGCCCGAATCATCTAAGCGTCCCTTTCTTAATCTTACTCATTACGCTTACATCAGCCTTGCATTCTTTACGAATCTCAATATTTTTCACACGATTACAAATTATACAAATTATTTCGGAAGTATTCATGTTTTTTTGAATTCCTGTTAATTATTTATTTTGGGATTTGTTGATTTCATACTGACCCGTGTGGGAACGTCCTTTCTGTTAACCAAGAAAACTAGGTACGTATGACGTCACGCGTACCCTGCCAGATTTCAAGCGTTTTGGCAGGCTTTGAAAAACTTTAAAATTTAGCTTAACTATGAAAACAATAATAACTAAAAAAAAATACTGGTATTTAAGTTAGAAGGCGAACATTCATATATGTATTATTACATAACAGTATATATATTTTTTAATTGGCTGGAGTCCCTCATTAGGTTGCGGAACTATGTAGTGGTAGATACTTAATCTGTATGACATATTGACCATAACTCTTCAGTTAGTCCGGTGTCAATTCTTGATATCATTCAATCACTTCCTATACTGCATTCGTAGGTGTTATTATTAAATTATTAGTTTTTTTAAATTTTTTTATAGAAATTAGCCCTTGCAGCAGTATTCATTTTGTGTTTAACATAATGAATATATATGTAGGGATACATTTTTAATTTCCCAATTGCCGATTACCTGCTCCACAGTATCGAGGAGAATACTATCGTCAGACTTTGCTAAATGTTGAATGTGAATATTTATGCATGTACACTGTACACAATTAATTAATATAGTCTCGATTGTTTTCAGAAATATTTTGCCGAAAGCAAGATTCCCGTGCTCGTAGTGGGCACCAAGTCCGACCTGGACTCCGTGAGGCAGGAGTACCTGCTGCAGCCGGATGAGTTCTGTGCCAAGTACAAGATACTGCCCCCGCAGTACTTCACCATCAAGGACAAGAAGAGGGACATCTTTGTCAAACTAGCTACCATGGCCGCATTCCCGTAAGTATTTTTAAACTTCCTAATGCCCGTGAATAAATCAATAATTTATTTTATTTATATATGTATTAAATAATTTATTAACATTGTTGCAATGCATTTTTATTTTTCATTACATATTATTCAATCCTGCTAGGATTTCCACCTCAGGTTTGATGCCATGATTTTTCTCTGATATACGCGATTTTCCGGCATGAAAGATTTTTGTTTCAAATGTCTCTTTTGCATGAATAAACCTGAAATTTGTTATCTCTTTCTTCCGAATCATTCCAAATTATCACAAAGAAAATTGTTTGTAAAATTATAATATATTTGTTCTGGAAAATCGAGTAAATCTAAAAAGAAGTATCTACCTCTCACCGAATTTCTATAATATTGAAGTATCACATTATAAAGAGTATGCACTCCTTTGTTTTACATACAAATGAAACCCTATTTTTAAAAAATTCCATCTTATAATTCCGCCAATGTAATTTTTACAAACTGGTCACGATTAGTATTTTTAGTGTTGAAATGGTTTTTATTGACATATTTAAAATTATATTATTACATATTAGCATCTTTTATCAAATCTAAAATATGGTGATTCATTTTTCATTCAAATATCAAGTGCGTCCTGATTCATATGTGTATCATCACGTAAATGTGAGCGCAATATGCTTTCTATACAGATGATATAGCATAATAAAATCTCCTAGTTATTTGTCACTAACCTGTCTCATGTATCCACAGAATGTTTCTAATGTTCCCGTTACTTATATGAATATTTTTGTCAGTCGTTTCCAAGCTGCCTGGATTTTATTTTACAAGCACAGGTTCGTAGAAATTTGTCGTCGGACAATGTAAGTTATCCATGTTATAGTATTGGTCGTCTCTTTCAGTCGGAATTTATTTTTCTCACTTCATTTACATTTCCGCCTACACAGCCTTCGATGTTGCTTTGACTGTAATTTGTACATACTGCATTATGTAGTCTGGATATATATTATTTATCATATTTTTTAAACATATCTGAGGATATATACACATATTTATTTTATTACTTTTCGAATGTTTTATGAAGTAAGATTTTTTTTAAAATATAATTTTATCATAATCTATCTTCAGTTTGCCGATTGTACATCCAAAGACTACAATAAAAATAATTAATTATATACATGTACATAATAATGAACCTCCAGTCGTATAATATGTACCCTATCTATTATTATGTATTAAATATCACATTTGTGATGTGCAAAATCGAGATAACCATTTAACACTATGTAACCATTTAAAATTCATTCAAATGAATAAATTAAATTGATCCTTTATAAAACCGATTAAATCAACGAAAATTTGACAAGACAGCTATATGTCTATCAAATGAGATTGGCAGTGTCTAAATTCTGAGTTATTTTATTTTAGGATTTAAAGCCAAATTTCATATTTTATCTTTCAGGAAATAAAAATTGGCATTATTGTCTATATCCGATTAATTTATTTAAAACATCCTTCGATTATTGTCAGTGTTTTAATTATGTCTGTCATCTTAACACATGCCATAAAAATCTTTATTATAAAACTAACATTTTTTTAAAGTTCTATGGTGTAATTAATTATACATTTCGTTTGTTAAAAACGGTATAAAAATTGTTGACAAATTTGCAGTGAATTATTTTATTTGCAGTCCGCTCCGTCGCTTGGTTCACATGTTGTACCTCCGGCCGATAAACTCTGAATGGTTTAGTGCATATTCCAGGTTATACTGACCGCCTTTATATAACTAGGTGTTTGTCTTACGCCTGACACTTAATCAATCACGCTCACCGCCTTCATCAAATTACCCATCAGACTGCGTACAAAACATTCCCGATACTTCATCAGCATTAGGCGCCGCACGGTCACCTTTATTTGCATGAGTACTTTGATTTGCCGCTTCGTTGATCCCTCCTATAAACCTAAAAAAACATTTTTCTCACACCTTCTATTTAAAAAAACCATCTAAACTTGTAATATATTATTTATCTCGCCCTTTTATCAAATATTAACATTATTTTATACTAGCAGCATGATTTTAATTGAATGAATTTAAAATAATAATATTTTCCAATCATCAGCAACAGACATTTCTTCCACCATATCTTCTACATGAAATACCACATCCAAATTGCACCTTATTTACTTTACTTCTTATAGCATGGTGTTTAGTGTTTGAAACTTTGATATCTGTGTGCAAATGTATCTGAAATCCCAAATAATCATAAATCTTGTTAGATTACTCTCCAGAAGCAAACCCACAAAACTATATTTCCTTTTTATGTTTAAATATAAAGTATTTAACGCTACTTCTGTGATGCTCTATCTATTTGCTTACCCTTGGATTTGCCAAATGTAATATAAACAGCTAGACTTGTGTCTGAAGCCTTCGTCTGGTTGTCACTCAGTGAGAAGTTATAATAATAGTAATACTTTCTATTTCGATGCTGACAATTCGTGGTGGAATTCCAATATAATGAATTATTAAAATTGAAGATGGCTGTGATAGGCTGAAACCTGTCAGGGCAAAATTGAAAAGTTTTAATAAATCATTAAAGAGTAATGGATTACTAACTTCTTTGGCTTTGGACCCTACAGAACATAAATCAATTGTAGCAAATTTGCCATATTTATCACTAATGAATCCTCAATGATGCCAAGTGATTTTAAACTAATATTGTTTTTGTAAAAATCATTTACTTTGTGACTTGCCACATTTATAATATAGACACATACATTTTTTTTGAACCACTTCAATTTTAATATAATAATCAATCGGTTTCGGAAGTGCCCTTCCTTTGTCAGGAATATATCGAGACTAAACACTAAACTAAGATACAGAAAAATGATTATTTTGTATCTTAGTTTGGTGTTTAGTTATAATATATCCCTGATGTACTTCCAAAGCCGGTTGATTATTATATTAAAATTGAAGTGGTTCAAAACAAATTGATGCGTTTATATTATAACATAGTTTAAACTAATTCATGATCACATTTGTAAATATGTAGATGACTCTATTATCAGTCAATATTTAATCTGAAATTGGTTTAACTCTGTCCAATATTGGTCCATTGTGAGCCAGCTTTAAATACATCCACGATTCTTGTTAGGTGACAGCCAGATACCATCTTTAGATATTTCCGTGGCTTTATGTACTGCTATGCCATAGTCCCCACATATAATATCTCAATGTTTTTGGCACTCCAGAGCCTGAAGCAGCTTTAGTTCTTAGGCCGCTCTACGCTTTCCAATCTTGGCTTTTATTTCATCATGTTCTTCTATTCCAGGCATCTGAAACAGTTTGGTTTAATACCCGGAGAGAACGCCACCTGGTGGAAGGCCGGAATAGGCATTGCGGCGGCCACCATCGTCGGTTTCTTCGTGGTCAGAATCCTCAACACGTCAGATCGATAAGCCGCCCAAGTATTCCTCATCTTCATACCAAATATGTACTGTATTAAAACTATCCAGGGCCAGTCCAGGGAGTGTATTTAACTTAAGAAGAGAATGGTCAGAGTTTGGTGTGCACTATAATTATTGTGTGTGTAATTGGGTAAAGTGTTTTAAATGTAAACTTTATATCCATACTTTAAATCAGCCCTGGCCAACCCAAAAAGCACCCCGGGCCGCATTGATGACCTAAAATTTTCCAAGGGCCGCTCATACAGACATTATACAAAAATAATGTCATTTTTTTTATCAGAACAAATGGTATACTTAATTTGTTGATTTTAAAGACATTCTGAAGTACACGATACTAAAAAAAAATATATTTCTTCATACATGACCGCGGGCCGCACGTATGGGCGCAGCGGGCCGCATGCGGCCCGCGGGTTGACCAGGGCTGCTTTAAATGAAGCTGTCTTTTAAGATTGAAGTTCTCAAATAGTTAAACATTAAAAAAATGCATTTCCCGTTGTTTCTTTGCTAACATTATTTTACGAGATAAAAGTTGCAATGAGCTATAGATCAAATAAAAGCATCTCAGTTTTGTGGTAAACTAGTTTTACTGTCCAACTTCTCCTGAGATTTTAACCCTTTCAGTCTACTATCAAAATATGATGTAAAGTCAGATCCGGTGTTCTCTCTTTCTAAAACACATGTCTGACCTTAAGAATAAGGGAGATAGAACGGGTATTATGAGAACCGTCATTTGGTTCCCAATACGGCGGAACAACTAGAATCGGCAATTTTAGCACTATTTTTCTCTTATTGAGAAATTGATAATTTCATCTTTTTTTTCACCATGAAAATAACATTTTGAATAGTTGCATTGACCTAGAAATTCCAGACAGAAAAAGCTGTGCAAATATCATTATGCCAGATCTTTTTTGAGAGTTTTCTTTTTTGCTTTATTGTAATAATTATGAATTAACGACAGTTATAGAATAAAAACATCCATAGTTTATATTGTAAATTTGAATTCATAAATATTGCATTTGAGCAAAGAAACACGGAATGGCATTTCTATGTAAATCCATTTGATTTACTTTCTTCTTACTGAAAATATAAATAATGTGTTGTACTACTACCATAAGAATTTAGTATTTTTTTATTATCTTTAAAATACAGAAATCGAAAGTCTATGAAATAATCAGTCTGGCGGAGGTGAAGTTGTCTACGAGATTGTGAGTCTTATATGAAGGTACTTAATTTCTTTAAGTTACCGCGGGGAATGGCCCACAACTGCCTTTATTTAGCTTAGACTTTTATTAATAGAGGTGAACAAATCGTGTTGTGTCAACAATTATTGTTATTTTTTTAAAAGCTTTTATTAATATTAACGGGGTGGGGGTTGCCGTAGTCAGGTACCACACTTTCTAACTACATAATTTCTCAGGGGGTATTTCACCACCTCTGAGTAAACTGTTGCGTAATCGTATGATTAACTTGACGGGTAGCATAACTCGTTGGTGGTGAAACAGATAATATACGCTACTCGACAACTAACGCTAATCGACAGTTTACTCAGAGGTGGTGAAATACCCCTTTAGAAGAAGAAAAAATTGCCAACTTTAATTTATTTTGGGAGAAATAATAATATTGTGAATGCATGATTTCGTTGTAAAGTATGAACGTGTACTTTGAATTGTGGTTTGTATAAAGTGACCGTTATGCCTGTTTCTACTAAAAATAATCCATTCTGTTCTACAAATCTAGATACTTCTACTGTCAGTAAACCAGAATCGACTATTTAATGAATTCTGCTAGGCTTAATGTGTAGAATTTTGGTATAGGCTAATTCTACCCTTATTCGCTTTTTATTTTGTGATTCACACATTGCTTTTAGTACAAATCATACATAAATAATATTTATATTCGAGACTATATTTGTCATAAATATCATAGTTTATTTTATCATGCGTTTATAAAAATGTTATTATTTAAGTGAAAATAAAATGTACAATGTACTGTGGATTTTGTTTTAATTATTATTTACAGCACCCCCCACACTGGCAGCCAAATTCTTGTAAAAGTATTATGAAATTTAAGAATAACGTTTACTAACATTTCCCATTTAGCGAATATAAATTGGAAATTGATAGAAAAATGTTAAAATGTTTAGGTAGCCCCGCTACATTTCAATTTGATTGCATTTATCACTTATATCTTTTGAATCTTATATTTCTTAATACTTTTACAAGAATTTGATTGTTAGTGCGGAGAAACGTTGACTGAGAATACTTTGCATTATTTGAAATGCAAATAGGATGCAAGTCCCTTTTTTAAAATGACTTTGAACACTGTCACAATAATAAAAACTGAAATACTTGCAGAACTTAATAATTACGTTATTAAATTTGATTTACATTAAATTAAAAAAAAAAAAAACCTAAGTTATGCTCATTTGGTATCCGATGGTGACTCCAGCATGTATTCTAAGATACGACGGTTGTCCGTAAAATAAGTTTCCCTATTTTTTTTTAAATAGGGAAATTAAAATTAAAATATTTTTTTAAATTCTGTATCGTAGCCTGGTCCCCTTCCACATCCCCACCCAGCCGAACTCGCTGCGACGCTCAGTGTCGGTTTGGCAGCCGTAAAGAATGAAGCTCCCGATCGCATCGCCCGCGAGGTGTGAAGTACGCTCCGTGATTCGTTTTTTGTGTGCCAAAGGCCATTAGGCGACGGAAAAATAGGGAAACTTATTTTACGGACAACCCTCGTATATTCTGCAAGCCCGACCTTACCTAGACAATACAGTGGAAAAGATTAAATATAGAAATCACATGTTATGCTTTTGTATAGAACTACGCGCTCTTGTCATCGATACGAAATATTCCAAGAATTTGAGAAAATTATTAATCATTGATAATATTTTGTCTCTCCATAAGGCTGTTACCGGTTCAATCAAATATAATAAAAATTCTAACATTCCCCTGTCAATAAAAATCGATAATTTGCATAAGGACATTATAATTTATCATTATACGTATCACGTTTTTAGAAACCACAATGAGGGTAGAGATTATTTTTGTTCTGCGGAAAAGACGGGCGTCTCCGACTTGTTGAAGATGCTTAAAGGAAGCCTGCTGTGGCTCAGAATCGTTATAATAACTGCACATGCACGCATATACACGATGTGGGTAGTAATGTCGTTGAAAGATTCAATGGAATAATCACCAAGTTCTTAAGAGGAAAGAGAATAAAATTTTCATTGCGCAGTCCTACGAAGTACGGTGCCATGGTGCTGTGGTTTCTTTTAGCAATATAGAGCTTTGTGAAATTTATAAAAAATCTTTTTTTCACCGCCCTTGTACACATGTAAAAAATCTTGAAGCCTAATGTCAAAAGAGAACATCAAATAGTCAACGGTACATAAGGAAAAAGAACCCCGTTCTTCTACGAACTTTTAAAAACAAAGAAATTCATAGTGTTAATGTCAGGCAACCGGATGTGCTACCTGAATGTTTTGAGAAGAGCAAAGAAATATTACAAAACGGGACGAAATCCAAAAAGAAACTATTTTACAGGGATTATGGTGCAGCTAAGGCGGAATACGTTGAGGGCATACCTATTTGGAACTGTAGTCAAAAGGAGGGATAATATTAGCTGTGTGCCTTTGGTGAAAAATTTATTGAGCCCAAAAAATGTATTAAATGTAGCATATATTCAGTGAAAGGGTGGCTCTTCAACAACTGTCCGTTCAAGAAAATGTGCCAATTAGTCTTTGTGGATTGTACATTGATTTGGAGAGTACCCGTTCTTCGGCGCTTCACTGGACGGTATTACCAAGGACACGGTTGTTGAAGTAAAATGTCCAATAACGGCATTTAAGATGGGATTAGACCAAGGTATAAACGTAAAAGGTAGGTAACATTTTGGAAATCAATAAAAGGCGAGCTGGTCATCAATAAATAACATTCGCGGTATTACCAAATACAAGGGCAACTCCATATCAGAGGCAAAGAAAGGTGTTTGTTCGGTCTTTGAACTAGAAAAGAAAATACAGTCAAAGGATGATGCATTTTGGAAACAATATATGGAAACCAAGTTGATACCTTTTTATATGGAGTGTCTACTACCCGAGCTCCTTGATTCCCGTTTAATGAGAAATATTTCAATTAAAGAGACTCAGTTTATAGTTGAAGCTATGCAAACGAGCCAACTTCGAAAAAGTAGAATATACAACAAGACACATAAATTGACTTCCAATTAAAAAAAATAAAAATCCAACCCTACGACTCTGAAATGGTGGTCTTTCAAAACGAAGCAGAAGCAGTACCGTCTACTGGTACTAAACATGGATTAGCACGTTCCAGCATCTCCTCCAACTAATTTCTACTCTGTTCATTCCTGTGACCCATATATCATTTACGCCCAAAAAACCGAGCAAGGAAAAACTATTTACTGTCTCAAGTTTGGTAAATTTCCAACAAACGCCAAGAATCTTTCCATGAAGCCTGGAGGTGTAAAAGACGAGGGTCGTTTTTGAATCTCCATTGAATTCCTCGCGGGGTCAGCCGCCAACTCATTTATTAAAAATATTTACATAACATCAAATTCCAAATTCAAGGCTTACATTCCTACTTTTAACGTCACCCGTATGGGTCTGGTTAGAGGTGTTTTAATTGATATTTCCATCCCAGAAATTTTATCTTCTGTTAGAACCCCCCAACATATTGGCAATCCTATAAAATCCAGAAGGTTAAATTACAAGGACTCCTCTGAGGACATAATTTCCTGGAAACCCTCCCAATCTGTCATCATCACCTTTGAAGGACAGTCTCTTCCCTCGTACATATACTTATTCTTCATCTCATTACCGGTTAAAATTTACACTTATCGCACCATTCACTTTTTTAAGTGCTGCCCATTTGGTCATGCCAAAGCTGCCTGCAGATCTCCGCCCAGATGTTTTAATAATGGAGAAAACCACCCAACTGATGAATGTCCTTCTTTATCCCAATATAAATGTTTCAACTATTCAGGCTCTCATACAGCTGTCAAGTCTGCTTGCCCCAAACAATCCCAACCTCTCAGAACTTTTGCAAGCTTCTAAATCGTTCCCTCCTGTCAAAAAATTTGCTAAGGCATTATCCAGCAACTCTATATCTTATCCTCTCTACTTCTCAACAATTTCTTTTCGCTCAACTAAGTTCATTTACAAAAACTCTATCCCTAACCCGGCTCCTGGATACGATCAGCAACAAGACAACTAACTACTCTTAAATCCCAATGGTTCATCTCTTTCAACTGCCATAAATGGTTGTGCAAACAATTCTAATCCACCCTCAACGAACTCTCTCTACCTTTCTGAAAAACTCTCCCAAGACAATTCTTCATTTATTCAAACCCTTATTATGCTTCTAATTGATCTCATTTCTTCTCAAAACAATCTACCATCCAACGCTGCTTCTATTACCACCACATTAAAGCATTTATTCAAAATCACACCACAAGATGTCAGAATACTTCTATGGAATACTAGCGTTCTGCAGACACATATCATCACAATATTATCACAATATTGTATAAAGTTAAAATTAATCTCGTTACCGAGTTTCGGCATTTTTAGAATCGTATTGTGTATCAGAAAAAACACAGTGCATCATTACTGTATACTGGCCAATTATGTACTAGCTACGGGGCTTATGGGCGGCTACACGACGCTAGACACAAAGCTAGAATAGAAAGTTCGGTGGTGGGGGCGTTACTAGCTCAAATAATAAAATTCCATCCTATAATAGGTTTGTTTGTTTGTTTTTGTTTTTGTAGCTTTATTTAGATGTAAGCAAATTTTCATACATCTAGTAATAAAAAACATATAAGATACATAATAAAATAAATAGAGTCATAAAATTATAACGGAAAGAATACAGTTAATAAAAAAAAAGAAATACAGTTACCCCAGTTCAAAAAAAAAAAAAATAGGGTTTAAGAAATACAGTTAATACAAATAGAAATACAAGTCATAAATTTTTCTTTATGTATATAGCACATGTTTTACGGAAAGTGCCAAGACTTGAGGCTTCCTTTATGGAATTTGGTAGGTTATTATAAAGTTTTTGCCCTTTATAAAACACGCTGTTCTGTGTACACGTAAGTTTTGTTTTGGGAAGCCTGAAGTCTCGGCAACTCCTCGTAGGATAATTGTGAATATTTTCATGATACATAATATTAGTTTGCAGATATTTAGGGAGCATGTTATTTTTAAGCTTGTACATCATTGTTAATGTATTATATATTATATGTTGTTTAGTTGTCACCATATTTAAGTTTTGTAACATAGTTTTAACTCTAGTAAAGATATTACATTTCAGAATCATCCTCATTCCCCTATTTTGTATAACCTGTAGTTTATTATTTTGGGCCTCGTTACATAAGGTGCAGTCTTCTGGTAAAAAAGCAACTATTCCAGACATACTGCATGAGCTTTTACACCAGCGAACTATGGACTAGATATACACAAGGCGTCATGGACACACTCCGAGTGCAATATAACCACGCTTACAGGGCGCTGTTCGGCCTCCCTTGGAGATGCAGCGCCTCGCAGATATTCACAGAGGGAAGGGTGCATGGGTTCGCTGCTTTGATGCGCCACAGAATAGCCGGGACGAGTCAGCGCTACCCGAGATCGGAAAACACTCTTGTCCAGGCTGTCGGCCAGTGGCAGGGCGCGCCCCTACATCGAAGACGGAGAATTTCCCTCAAACCACTGTAGCATAAGTGCTAAATATGTTATTTTATTTTTTGTATTCTATTTCTACATCTATTTTTTATTATTTTTTAAATGTATTCTTTTTATAAAGCAGACAGAGTATTGCACTCTCCGCTTTGTTCTGCTGGAATAAAGACATTATTATTATTATTAAACTATCCCGTCTTGAGACGTTAGCTTACCCGCTTCCTCTCTAGCTTATAAGGTTCTCTCTAGCTAGTTCTGTCTACACGTAGCTAGTGTTCCTAGCTTAATAGGTTACTAGCGATAGCTTGCTATCCTGGCTTGTTATACTAGCCTCGTGTGCACCGGGCATAATGGGTGGTGCATATCACATGACACAAGCATGCTAGCATTAAATTCTAGTTCTGTCTACACGTAGCTAGTGTTCCTAGCTTAATAGGTTACTAGCGATAGCTTGTTATCCTGGCTTGTTATACTAGCCTCGTGTGCACCGAGCATAATGGGTGGTGCATATCACATGACACAAGCATGCTAGCATTAAATTCTAGTTCCGTCTACACGTAGCTAGTGTTCCTAGCTTAATAGGTTACTAGCGATAGCTTGTTATCCTGGCTTGTTATACTAGCCTCGTGTGCACCGAGCATAATGGGTGGTGCATATCACATGACACAAGCATGCTAGCATTAAATTCTAGGCGACATGTGAAAGATATAAAAAATTGTTTTTAATTGAAAAAGAATGTCACCGAAAACCAAAATGCTATCTATATATTTTACTCCAAATAAGCTCAGGAATCGTTGTTAGTCTGGCAGATATACCCTATATAAATATCTTACATAATTTATTCAGATCTGTGAGGTTAGTTTCCTTTTTTTTTTACAACTTGCTGTGAGGAAAATTATTTCTCTCAGAGCACTCATCTTTGGGGATGCTATGTGGAGGGTCTTTTTAGGGAAAGGGAAGGAGGAAATACAAAGGCTGGCAAATCATTCCACAGCAGAGCTGTTGAAATCAAGAATTAGTATTTCATAAAGTGAAATAAAAAAAAACAATTATTTAACTATGTTTATTTAATAAAATCATTCACAATACTTCTTAAGAGTAAGTCTGGGCACGATGTTCATGGCGGTGAGCTCCTGGAAGAGCAGCTTGCAGGCGTAGGGGATCTCGATGGTGCTGACGGAGGCAGAGCTGCTGCAGGCGTGGCACCAGCCGTCGTACGCTAGACGGCCACACGCGTTGCAGATGTCCGTGCTGAAGGCATCTGACGCTATCATCAGGCGCTCGATGAGGAGCATGCTGGAATACAAAGTTGCACCGTATTATTTACAGTGAAATTCTCTTTTTTGAAAGGCCTGGCAAAAAACTTCAACACAAGCGACCCAAATTCAGTCGGTCTTTAGAAGTGGTCTTGGATGTCTGTACCTCCCATACAATTTCATATTTTTTTGTGAAATGTTTCCGTCTTCACGCAATATTATACTCTATGCTCTGGTGGTAGATGCTACATTAGCCTATAGCTTACATAAAAAAAAAAAAAAATATATATATATATATATATATATATACGAGTATATATAAACTTTGCATGTTATTCTCAAATTGTTATTATTTTTTGTTGAATTTTTGGGTATTATTGTAAAAGTCAAGCACAAGTGGAGTCCTACTCCAGATATGCACAATTAGCCATAGGTCAACTTGAGATAATTTGTGGAACCGACACAGAAACTCATGACAGCACCATGGTAAATGCAGCCCAAATAGATGACCTATATAAAAACATTGTACAAGTATTACGTACCTCAGCAATGTCTGCATTTAATACAGGGAGGAAGCCTAAAAAAGGGCGAAAATGGAAGGCTATAGCTGGTTGGAATGAGCAGGTTTCCTTACATTATGAAACATCGAGAAATGCACACATAAAATGGCTGCAGAATGGACGACCTACTGATGGTCCTATCATGGAAGCTCGAAAACAATGTAGATCGCTCTTTAAGAAAGAATATAAGAAGTGTCAAAGGAAATTCGAACAGAATAAAATGGATAAAATAGCAAACAGCTTTCAATGCAAGAACTTTTCGTCTTTCTGGAACAAAACCAATACTGTATTGAAAGCAAAACATACCGCACCGAGCCATATTGATGGAAAATCTGAAAATAAAGATATAGCTGAAGTTTTCAGGAATACTTTTTGCTCCACACCAGTTCAACCGCAAATAATGGATAAACAGATTGATGCGCCAACAAATCAACCGGAACAACAGCCGTCCATAGTCATCTTACCTGAGATAATCCAACGAGCAATACGCAACATGGCAGGAGGTAAATCTGCAGGTCACGATGGACTTGTCATAGAACACGTAAAACATGCGGGGGGGTACGTAACAACTCTGCTGGCCTCTCTCTTCACCGCTATGATCGGACTCGGACACATTCCGACAGAAATGTCTAAAACCATAATAATACCTATCCCCAAAAGCCATCAATTAAACCTGACATCATCCGTTAATTACAGGCCCATATCTCTTGCCACAATAACTGCAAGAATCTTTGAAAAAGTCATCTTACATTTAACCGAAGACAAGCTCAATACAGAGGACTCCCAAATGGGCTTCAAAGCTGGATGCTCAACTGATACAGCCATATATAGTATGAAACAAACAATTGAATATTATAAAGCCAGAAAAACAACGGTATACGCATGCTTCCTAGACTTGAGCAAAGCTTTTGACAGGGTTAGTCATAATAAGTTGTGGGAAAAACTGACCGAACGACAAGTACCACCGCAAATTGTTAATATATTAAGTACATGGTACAACCAACAGGAAAACTTCATCAGATGGAATGACAGCCTATCAGAAGCAGCTCAATTAAAGTGCGGCGTTAGACAAGGAGGCTCAATGTCCCCAGTGCTGTTCAATGTATACATGGATGAACTTAGCAAAACTCTGAAGGAAACAAGAATCGGATGCCACATTGCTGGGGTATGTATGAACAATATCAGCTATGCAGATGACATGGTCATACTTGCCCCATCGGTAAGAGCTATGAGAAAACTTCTAGACATATGTGAATCGTACGTTATTAGTCACGGGCTAATGTATAATGCAAAAAATCATCACTGCTGATTTTCAAAGCAAATACGGGTCCTGCTGTCATTCCGCCCATACGTCTCGGCGGAGCCAATCTTGAAATCTGCAGCGAAATCAAATACTTGGGGCATGTCATCACTGATGACCTAAATGATAAAAATGACATAGAACGCCAAAGAAGAGCGCTGTGCGTACGCGCCAACATGCTCGCCAGAAGATTTAATAGGTGCAGTTCTCCGGTAAAAAAGCAACTATTCCAGACATACTGCATGAGCTTTTACACTAGCGAACTATGGACTAGATACACACAAGGCGTCATGGACACACTCCGAGTGCAATATAACCATGCTTACAGGGCGCTGTTCGGCCTCCCTTGGAGATGCAGCGCCTCGCAGATGTTCGCAGAGGAAGGGTGCATGGGTTCGCTGCTTTGATGCGCCACAGAATAGCCGGGACGAGTCAGCGCTACCGGAGATCGGAAAACACTCTTGTCCAGGCCGTCGCCCAGTGGCATGGCGCGCCCCTACATCGTAGATGGAGAACTTCCCTCAGGCCATTGTAGCATAAGTGTTAAATATGTTATTTTAATTTAATTTATTTTTTTTTTTTTTATATTATATTTCTACAATGTGTAATTTTCTATTCTTAAAATGTATTCTTTTTATATGGCAGACAGAGTATTGCACTCACCGCTTTGTTCTGCTGAAATAAAACATTATTATTGTTCGGACATAAGCAAATATTGGTTAAAATAGGATACATATGTATGTTAATTTGTACTTGCAACTATACCTTCAATAAGATTCAATCGATTGCAATATTCAAATAACTTTAGTTAGCCAATAGTCTGGTTGGTGAGACGTTTGACTAGTAGTTGGATAGTAGCTTAGTGGAACGATCTGCAATCTAAATCGTAGTATCATTTTAATAGGGTATTAATAATCTTCTGTCTTACCTGGCTCCGTATCCGATGAGGCAATCTCTCTCCATCTCTCCGAGTCTAAGTCCGCCCTCTCTCGATCTACCCTCAGTAGGCTGTCTTGTGAGTACAGCCCTCGGACCCCTGGCTCTTGCATGCATCTTGTCCTGTACCATGTGCTTCAGTTTCTGGTAGTATACCTAAAAAAAACATTTTCAACATTAAAAAAAATATATATGTTATTTGATAAAAAAACGTAAACAATAAAATAAGACTTAAATTAAATTATAAATAAAAATGGACCCAATACCGATCCTTGAGGAACTCCTAGGTTGTTTTCAATTGGTTTCGATACTGAGCTTTCATCTTTTGTTACCTGTTTTCTTTTTTGGAGGTATTCTTTGAATAAGCCTATTTGTTTTAAGATTCCAACATGGGCGTAAATGAATAAAGGTGTTATGTACTTTAGTGTGTAGGTGATTTCTTAAGTATTGTACTTACAGGTCCAGAATAAATATATGCCTCCAAAGGCTCGCCTGTAATGCCAGAGTAAAATATATCTTTTCCATGATAATTGAATCCATGTTTCGCCAACTCATCACAAATATCTGAGACCTTTGATCCTCCAAATGCAGTTCCTGTAAAATAATACAGTTGTAAGCTTTAAATATAGCGATAATACACAATAAGTAATCAATCAAATAAATATGGGTGGATGTACATATTAACTAACCGTAATGGAATTTTCCCTCTAACAGACCCGCCTTACCACCAATCAATTCAATTGTCTTCCCCACTGTCATTCGAGATGGGAAACCATGAGGGTTCATGATCATGTCTGGACAAATACCATAATCATTGAATGGCATATCTTCTTGGTCAACTATCAGTCCAGTGACACCTTTCTGCCCGTGTCGGGAGCTGAATTTATCTCCAATTTCTGGCCTTCGCGTTTGCCTCAACAAGCATTTGATCAGAAAAGCTTCTTCCGCATTAGAAGACACCATTACTTTTTCAATGTACGCTGATACGGGACACTTGTAGCATAACGGGACATCTTTATAGTCTATTTGTTGTGGTTGGCCGGCTACAATCGGATTCAGAGAAACTAATGGCATTTGCTTGTTGATGAGAACCTGTCTGTTTTCCACTAACTCTCCGGGAGCTGCAATTCCATCAGCATCCAATATGTCGTGTGATTTTATAATTTTATTTGTTGTTGCATCCCTCGATGGTCCCAGGATTCTGTCAGAAGTTTGGTTGGCATAACGTTTCATTGTTGTTTTGACACTTTTGTAAACCAAGCAGCGACCATAGCCTCTATCTATAGACGCTTTATTTAAGATCAAAGCATCTTCAATATCGTAGCCGCTGTAACTCATCACAGCCACTGTTGCGTTCTGACCAGCAGGAAGTTTGTCAAAATTAGTTAATTCTATGGTTTTAGTTTTTACCATGGGACACTGCGGATAGACTAAATTGTACATGAGAGTATCGATGCGGTTTCGCTGATTGTAGCCGATAGTTCCCATGGCTTGCTTGCCCATAGCACACTGGTATGTATTCCTAGGGCTCTGGTTATTATGTGGGTAGGGAACAAGTCCTGCGCAAACACCTAACAATGTGAATGGTTCAACTTCTAAATGAGTTGTTAACTCAGGATCTATTTCATGTTCCCTGCAAGCTACATAACTGTCATTCTCTTCGTTTACATCGAGATATTCAATTAGTCCATCATTCAGAAAATCTTGGAATTTCCTAATGCCCCTGTCCAGTTCGGAGATATGGTGCTGCTCAACCAGAGGTCTTCCGTTCTTGACAATGATGTAAGGTCGGCACAGGCGACCCCCGTCACTACAGATGTAAACAGTGCGTTGATTGTGATTAGGGTAGATTGACACAAAAGCTGAAATCAGCCCCCGACGACGGAACATTCGGAAAACTTCAATGAGGCGATTATAATTCCTTATGACTCCCAAAATGTTACCTGGAAAAATCATAATTTTTATGAAAAGGAAATGTTTGATATGCATTGAAATTTTAATACATATGTATTATACAGGACAACAATTTTTATTTTTTACCATTAAGAAAGACAAGATAAACATCTGGATGATTGATCTCTTCCCCTCCCAAGAGACGGATATCTTCAACACCAGCATTGGATGCCAAGCGGGTGATGGGCAGTTGGTTACACTCCGTGGTGATGTGAGTCATGAGAGCCAGATTCTTCACCAGACCACAAGCCTCTCCCTCAGGGGTATCTGATGGACACAGCATACCCCACTGAGAGGGCTGGAGAGACCTGGGCCCAGAAACTTTACGAGTCTTCTCAAACTGAGAGTTGACTCTCGTCATCATGCCCAGAGCTGAAATGTAACTCAAACGACTCAAGATTTGTGTTACACCATGACGTTCCATTTTAAATCTTTTGATTGTCCAATTTCCCTAAAATAAATGTTTTATTATAAAATTACTAAACGTGTCGAGCCAATCAGAGCACTAGCAGAAATTTATTACATTCCGTTATCTATTGTTTGGTTAGTTTAGTTATTTGAAAATTTCAGATTTTAGTAAATATTTAATGCCCTTTTAACATAACCATTATGACTTACGCTTGAAATTGCTGTAAATAATCCATTAGCAATTAGATCTGGTCTCATGTGTTTTACAATGTCAAATTGTGCCGCTTTAATTTTGGGAATTATTTTGTCAGCTATCATCTTCAATTCCCAGTTAAACCTCTTGAACAAATCCTCAAACATCAGAGCCAACATGGAGCCAGCTAACTCTAGGCGCTTGTTTCCATAGTAATCCGGATCGTCAATGGTGACTTTGTTGGTTTCAGCTTCAATGACCCTTCGTACCATCAAGGAAACATAAACAGCTTTGACATAGAAGTTGAAATTTTCAACAGGGATATGAGCTATGATAGTCGTGGCGAGTAAATCTCTGGCTTCATCAGCTGGGGTTCTGGTTTTGCTGGCTGCCGTAATGTATCTAAAAATAAATGGTTAGATTTTGAAATACAAGGTCAATGTTTGCTTCTAACACAATACTCCCCTGAAGAGTTGTGGCGAACTCAGTGGCAGAACTCGGATGTGAAAAACAACAACTTTGTTGTAGACCCTACTATTAAATTGCCAGGGTTCTCTCTCCCTCAGAAGAAGTGAACCTCATTAAACAGTATCCGGTGCTGTTACAGCCATTGTGCATATATGATGCATAAATGGGGTCTAAAGCATTCCGAACTTTGTGAATGTGCACATATTCAAACAACAGAACACATCGTAGAAGAATGTCCCCTTCATCAGTTTCCCTATGTCAACATCTGTGCTGAACCAAGTGACTCCCGATGCCGTCGACTGGCTGAATAATCTCAACATCCCACTATGACCTCCACCAAACAAAGAAGAAGAAGAATGGTTGCATTAATCTCCAATTGTAAAATGACTATATGAACCAACCTCTTAACTTTCAATTTCGAACCCATATACTCAAGTGCTTTTTGCTGAGTGAATATCTTTAAATTGTGGCACTCCATAAGGCAAGGCGCCATCTTCTTCAAAGTGTTACTGTCTGTTCCAACCAGTTGAATAATCTCTTGATCGCTGCAGATGCCCATCGCCTTGAAAATGACAGCTATGGGAATGTCCTGCAATAAACATATATGTACATTACAAAACGAAAATGTAGCATGATGGAATCAGAAACATGATTTCAAAAAGAATCCTCAATAACTTACATCAGCCAAGGCATTGTGCCTTAAAACATATTTGCCATTTTTGACGATGACGTTAGTTCTGGATTTCTTTTCATGTGTTGAGCTGGTCACTTGACATTGAATGGCGCCTTTAAATTCGTCTACAATCATTCTGTTGGTGGACAACTGCTCCAGAATAAGAATTACCTTTTCTTGTCCTGAAAAATAAACAGATTATCATGTTAATATATTATTCAAACTGATAAAATAGCAGATATCTTTAAGGGAGATCTTAGACATTTTCTGGTGTCATTGAGAATGAGTAGGTTTGGAATACCTTTTTCGATACAAAATATGATGTTTGACAACATTGTTAGACATTCACATTCTAGAAAAATATAATATAAAGTTGTTACATTGTTGCCAGACTTCATTATCTGTCTCATAGAATTATTATTCTTTGTATAATAATAATTGGATGATTTGATAATCGATTCGCGGGGTTATTATTATAACTGACGACCTCCGTGGTTGAGTGGTTACGATCGTCGGCTAAAAATCGGGAGGTTGCGGGTTAAAATCCCGGCATGCGCAAATAAATTTTCTTTGAGTTATTTCACAACTTAATAATTTTAAATAATATATATGTAGTATGTTTGCAGTACGTTCCAGAGTGGGAGATACTTTCAGTATTGCCCTAGTGAAAGACCACCATTCAGAATCGAACTACTCTTGTGTAGGCCACAAACACATAATATGTGTTGTGACATACATACGAGTAGATGAGGAAATAAAGTTGATTTACGCTGACGCTAACACTGATTTTGGAGTTGCCTAGTTGTAAATATTAAAAAAAAAACTAGATTATGTTAGTTTTTTAGGCTAGATTAGTTTTTAGGTTCGATTAGTTTTTTAGGCTAGATTAGTTTTTAGGTTAGATTAGTTTTTTAGGTTAGATTAGTTTATTAGGTTAGATTAGTTTTTTAGGCTAGATTAGTTTTTTAGGTTAGATTAGTTTTTAGGCTAGATTAGTTTTTTAGGTTAGATTAGTTTTTTAGGCTAGATTAGTTTTTTAAGCTATTTTTTTTTTTAATTTGACTTCACATCTTTTACTTTTCAAAAATGTGGCGATTTATCACTGTGCCAGATTGTCATGGAACCGTAGTAATTACCCCACGAATTATAGTGGACTTACCTCTCACAATGAAGTAGCCGCCGGGATCGTGGGGGCACTCGTTCAGTTTAGATAACTCAAAATGAGATTTATTGGTGAGCACACAGTTGGAAGATCGCAGCATGAGAGGCATCCTGAAAAATAGTACAAACATAATTTAATGCAAAATAATGAACTACTTTTTTTAACAGAGAATGGCGTCAGAAAGGTTGATCAAAAGGGGAGAAAGTATATGGACCGATCCAGATCTGGTAGAGTACAATCCGTTAAATTTACCTAAACAAAGAAAGCGAATAAAGAGCATACCACTATTGGGACAGCGTAAAAAATACTCCAGCATTAAAATACTTGTAGTGTGAATGCAGCTTAAAAGGTACAGTGACAGAAGCATTAAAATGCTTGTAATGTGAATGCAGCTTAACATGGTATAGTGACAGATTAAACTATCCATATAGGAACACCGCTGATAGCTTAATTGCAACTTCTCCTAGTAAAGTTTTACAATTGAAACTCATCTTAACGCATTGATTACGGTGTGCACATATTTGTGCGTTTCAGAAACCTTGTGTTGCGGCGGGGCGCACATTTTTGTGCATTTTCTCGACCTTCAACTTCAAATACAAAAAACACGTTCTAAACTTGTAATAGCTTCTGTAATATTGGCTTTGCGGTGTAGCGGATAGGTGTCACTATAATATATACATCATTATGGACTCTTCACTGGTTCAAAACATTGCTAAAAGTCATCATTATTTTCAAGGAAGAATTGGAAACTAATTTTAAACAGACCGCAGACGGTATTTTTTTGTCAAAAAATGAAATAAAATACGAAGATCATTGACTTTTTCTTTAGTCATTAGCTGATACTTATGAAGCAATAGACTCAAGTGGGGAAGCCCTAATATAATTTTTTATTCGCAGCTGTTGCGATTTCAGCGCTTGTTAAACTGTGTTGTTATTACATAATATTATATTAAATATATGAAGCGTATTTGACATTTTTTTTACTATTATGATTTGTGGACGAATATTTTTTTATAAATAATTTGATAAAAGTTTTATTTTTTTATTGATACGAGCTCGAAGTTGAAATTTGCTGACATACATCCGGTAGGGGGACTGCGATCTAATCCCGCCCGCCGCAAGTGAAAGATTTTTAACAAACATCGCCGTAACTAATGTGTTAATATGCATAGATTCATTTCATAATGTTTTATAAAAGTCTCAAAAATGTGACCTTACTGGGGTAACCCGTTCTAAGGTCACAGTGTACATGGTTTTATGTATGGATTATAAATTGGATCAAGTTTTTTGGAAGTATGTTAAGTTTTTAAGTAAGTTTTCGTAATTATTTTAAGATATTACTAGAGGAAAATTATAATGCAATAAATGAATGAAAATTCTAGAATCTAGAAGAAAACATACCATGACCGTTAAACTCCGTGTCCATAATCAATATCTTAATACTTTTTTTTAAGTCAGTTAATTTTGTAATGGTTTTCATTGCTAGAGGGAGGATGTTAAATACTTTTATAGAAAAATATTGCAAATTTCTTTGTCCAAAAGTTGTTAGTTGTAGGTTGGTGGAATGTAAGTTGTAATGAGGATCTTGTGGATCGATCCGAGTTTTTGTATGTGCAAAGTTATCCCGGTTTTTGAATGAGTAAATTAAAATATCTTTTCAATATAATTGTTATTTATTATTGAAATAACACTTCGTTTTAATTGAATTGCAACAAGAAACAACTATTTACGTCAGCGGAGATGTAAAATAATGTGTATAAATTCATTAAAAGGTTGGTGAAGTTTGAGGTTTTGCATGGAATTTTCAGGTTAGTTTTTTGTTTTTTTTTTCAATTTAAACCCAAAGTATGGACCTATTTTATACATAATTAATACAGTTATTTAAAATAGGTTATTAGGTTCTTAGTTTGGGTTTAAAGAAAAAAAAGAGCGTGTAACAGAAAAAGAGGTTACAACGTAGCTCTAATCAGTACCATTGGGGAAAGATATTAGAGGATAACATGTTCTAATTACAATCTTTTAAGCTGACATACCTTCCTATAATCAAGTTGTTTCTGATGACTCTTTGGTTTCCTCTAGTATACTCAATATCGACAGTAATTGGAGCTGAATATGTCATGTCTCTGAGCCTGCACTCGTGCGGTGTGGTGGCTTTGATAATGTTGAATCCTTCTTCCACATCAGGTGTCCCAACATAGGCGTTCAGATACTTGACATAGAACAACGGGTCGGCATCGCTCAGAACTTTCTCATTCGCTTGGACAATCTTTTTTATTTCAACATTTATAAAATAGTTGAACGAATCAATGTGCTGCTTCACTAGACCCTTGACTTGTAAGAATGCCGGGACTAACTTGTATTTATCCTAGAAAACAAAAAAAATATTATCGAAACAGCTTGATCAAAATTTTAATCATTACTTTAAATTAATTATTTATAGTAAATATTTGGGTGATAGCTTCATTACTTCAATACACGTAGGTGATGAAACTACGGTGAAATTCAGTACATGGTGTACAGCACGAAAGGTGAACATAATTCAGAGGTAAAAGATACCGGAAAAAAAAAACATTATAACCTCCAACGCTTTGATGGGCTGCCTCAGGAGTTTCGGATCTGAACCGCCCCACACGTCCTCAACTTTATCGATATTTGGCTCCCCTCGAGTCATTTTGAGTAAAATTTGAACGCACTATAGTGATGTGAGTGTAAAAACAATATTGTTAGCAAAAAAAACCCTCGCTCGGCGCACTATTTATTGTGAATTTGGCCGGTCTGACACTCTGACAACGGAGATTTTGATTTTTGACAGGTTTCACATGTTTATCTATGGAATTAAGACAGGTGCTGCTAGGTCAAAAAATAGACTTCCTAGTCTTTACCCCAAGCATAGGCCTCCACACGATATCTATGCCCGATGCTGACTAAGCCACCGCGTCGAAAGGTTTGACAATCCGATAGTCCTTTCCCAAAGTTAAGCGAACTAATTTTAGGAAAGGACGATTGGATGGTCGAACCTTTTGACACGGTGGCTTTAGTTATTATCGAGCAAACCAGTCGTGTGCAGGGTCATTCTTCTGACGCCAACGCGCCATATAGCGCATCTACATTATTCCGTTGAACGCCAACGCGCACCATGGCACCGATTCGGAATGGTCACGTTCTCAATGGAAGTATGTTCATACAATGCTCAAATATTATTCGATTGGCAAATAAATAAAATATTTTCGTTTGTCGTCACACCCTTCGGTTCGCCTGGGTCTCTTGGTTCGCCGCCATACTCATTCTGCTCGTACCTGTGTACGAGCAGTATGAGTTTCATTTTTGTATCAAATTAATTTTTTCATCGATCTTTCAAAAACGTAAGTAATTTTGTTATTTCGCGTGGTTAATTATTTTATTATTGTAAAATGACAGTCGACCTACGTAAATAAAACTATGAAAGCTTTTAATTTCCGATCTCAATGATGTGTCATCATTTATTTTCCGTTGGAGAAACGACGGATTTCATAATATTTTATTCCAAAAGCTATGGAGGGGTAGTGCAATATAATACTCTCTATAGGTTTCAATAATAACACAAAGAAATAAGAATCATAGAGGTATATAAATAGAGTCAACGTTCCTAGCAAAATCAGTCTAAAAGGTTGTTCTCGAGCTTTAAATACTAAGGGGGGGGGGGGGGGGGGGTGAAGCGGCTGTCGATGTAGCCCGATTTCTTCCGATCGCGATCAAACGTAATGCACCGCCGGACGCGAGCATTCCTTGCCGGCGGCGCATGCCGACTTGAGATGCTCTTTGAGTTTTTTTTTAAATAAAAAGGTCAATTTACGGATATTGATTATGTTAAAACCGATGAAAGGTTGCACCATTGCATTTTATAATTTTTTCAGAATGACTTGTGCAGTCATGTAGGCATTTTGCAGTAATCTCTGGAGATTCATACCCTGCGAACGCTTGTAATCGACTGAAGTCCGTGTTATCTGAATGTAGCCAATTGGCCCATATTTCGAATGTTGATGTTTACTCCATTTATATACCACAATGAAAAAAATAAAAATTAACATAATACAAAAATATTCATTACAAAATGCAAAACTTATTCTTCGATTGTCGTACTCTGCACCGCTTCACAAGAGGGGACGGAGAAGTGTCCTGAAAGAATGCACTCGTCCCTCCAGGAACATTTCCGTAGCTCTGTAGTATTTTGGTAGATGAAATAGTTGACAATATGCATTATTGTTTTGTATATTATGTTGAGATTTGTTAAGAAAGCAAGGCTGATGTGCGTGTAATTAGTAAGATTAAGAAAAGAACGCTCAGATGCTTTGGGCATGTAGAGCGGATGAACGAAGGAGTGTGAAGAGATTATATGACGTGAATGTGAGTGGAAGAAGAAGCTGGAGACGACCGAGGAAGACGTGGCTCGATCAAGTGAACCAAATACTTGAGCTGAGCCATGTCAAGAGTCAGAATAACAGAAGAGTATGTATTAGGTGATGAATGAATCCGAATGAAGCAAGGATTGTGTGCCAAGACCGAGTTGTTTGGCGATCTGTCCTCTCTGTTCACGCCCGTAGGAAACATCGTGATGGTTAGTTAGTTGAACTTTTACCTTATGCCAATGGGATGTACTGTAATCTACCCACAGTTCTAACATATAAAGATGTGCAGAATTCGTTGAACAGTATTCTTTTGATGTTTGTGCTGCAAATGTGAAAACCCCTTGACACTCTTTGTCTCGCCATATTCTCAATGTCCTTCAGGTTGTCAGTGATAATATGTCCCAAGTATTTTATGGTACGAACAACGTCCATTTTCTTTCCACCTAGCCATGCTGAGGGTGTTTACATGAGTTTGTTTTTACATTTATACATATTTTATGTTGGATGATCCGGTTTTATATTGTTCTTTATTCAATTTATATACCCTTTATGTAATACTGATTTCAAATAAATTTGTAATCTCGAAAAGATTTCACTTTTTGTGATTCGTTTTCGAAAATACGCAATGCAAACAAGGAAATGCTGCTTGTTTATTCGTAGTTAAGATGGCGCTAGCGTTGTCTACGATATTTGAAACTAAATGTTTATTTATTAAAATTATTTATTTATGTTATACGTATAGAGGTCGCTGCAAAAAACTGTAATTTTTTAATGTGTTGATAAACCTTTTTTATAGTCAAAATTTACAGATATGACATATTATTACGTAAAATTTATTTTTTTTACTTGTCATTTATAAAATTTTTAAAGATAATGTAAAATATTATTCAATATAATTTGTTATTTAATTTTTTTAGAAAAGAATCTTTTTACCTAAAACTACATACGTATTATTACAGAATGGAATGTAAAGATTACATTATTGATTGTGGTGAACCTGAGGAGAGTGGCGTTGCTCCATCACCAGCACCCACCGTGCACATGTCCCCAGGAGGCCGGCTATATGTGGATGGCCGCAAGATAAGGGTATGTTGTATTTTTTATACATTGTCTCACGTATACTCTTCTGTCATACTTACTCTTGACATTCAATCAAAATAAAAATATTGTTTTTCCAGTTGTTGCCAGTTGCAGAACACTCCGCGCCCAATAGCTGTCGTTGTCTGGCAACGGAAGACAACGTGATGCCAGTTTCGTCAACCATGCCTGTATGTTGTATATATTTTTTTCAAATTCAAAACAAATTTATAAAATTCCTTAGGTTAGGAAATACCTGCCTATTCAGATCTGGTCACCAAACACGGCTAAAACATTTCAATCAACGTTTCGATTTTGAATAGTGGTTTTTCACCAGAGCGATATTGAGAGTATTTACCACTCCGGAACGTGGCACAAATACAGTAATAACTGTAATCATTGTAGGTACATTTTTTATCTCAATCGACTGCCCCGAACACCTACTGTCCATCTCACACTTGAGGGGGTGGAAATCGGCCATCGTCCCTGCCTTACTCAACAGATTACTTCTATCTGGGATAGCCATCCATCAGGCCCCTGGTGCACCTCCCGATGGTGCGAGTAGTGTTGGCAACTGACTTCTCTGTTTCCTCAACCTAGCATCATGCTCTCGGCCATCCGGAATCCCTCTATATCCCTTGGGTCTTCGGGTGATTGTCTCCCCCCTTTTCCCAGCCACGCTTCTCTTAAAGGATGCACCAGGTAGGTGGTGCAATGCTGTCCTTGGGAGAGTGACGGGGATTAGAAGCTGCACTATGCTGCTTATGAGGGACTGTCCTGGGATCTTGGCGGTGGTCTGTCCTGGAAATTAATCTTTATTTATTATTATCTCTATGTTTTGTTAGTGTACTCCCGCATTCCACTTTAAATTACTCCGGATCGTGACAAGAGGAGCTGTCAAGAGTTATGTCTTGTTCATCGTAAGTATCTGTACTAACCCAACTGCATTGCGTCTGTGACTAAAACCCCTTCTATGTGAAAGCTGTGCAGGGACACCTGAGGATTTAGAGTCATTCTTACAAATTTAGATTAGTTCAATAAAAAAAAATTGAGTTCTTGAAGTGCGCCCTAAAGGAGTAACCATCAGTTACTTATACCTACTTATACTTATAGCAGGAAAGTGGCGGGTATAACCCCAACTGCTTTAAACACCACAATTATAACTTTTTCAATAAATATTATGATTTTTCCAGGTCCCTTCATCAGGTTCCGACGAGCTGACCCCTGGTCCATCGCGTCTGAGTGCCACCACCACCACTGCTTCTTTATTCCGCCACTCGCTCAGGGAACCAGACATTGAATCCTTTTTGATGGACTCTGGCAGCGAGGCGGACTCGGAGGAGAGTGGTGGTGAAGAGGACGTGGAAGTGTCTGTCCGGGGTGAGGTTGAAGACCTCTGTGAAGTCGAATACTTCGACCTCGAGGAGGAGGATCATGTGGTGGAAGAAAATCATCATGACGATGCAGTGAGGGTTGATGGATTTTCATGGTCTTCTGACCGCAGCACCTTTAGGGGCCAAAAGGAGCCGTTCCTGGGAGCTGCTGGCCCCAACACTGCTGAGACATCTCCATACGGCATTTTCACGCAGTTATGGGACCGTGGTACGATGGAATACGTAGTTAAACATACAAACATGTATGCCCAGCGTACCATCGAAGAACTGTGTGTGAATGCCGATGCAATAGGACCCAAGTCCAGGTTGCTCGACTGGCATGTAACAAATGTGAATGAAATGTATATATTTTTCTCAGTGCTAATCTACATGTCCATCTGTTACAGGCCACGTCTGGCAGATTACTGGACGATGGGTTCTCTAGAAATGCCCAAATTTAGAAAATTAATGAGCAGAAATAGATTTTCTTTGATCATACAGTTTCTACACTTTTGCGACAACGACTCGCTCACTGAAAGCGGATTTGAAAGAAAATTGGCAAAAGTAAAGCCGCTTATTGACATGATGAACCAGAAATTTTCAACTTTGTACACCCCTAGTCAGAATATTAATATTAACGAGTCCCTGTTGCTGTGGAAGGGTCGCTTTAGCTGGGTGCAATGCATCCGCCCAAAGGTGCCCCAGTTCGGCATAAAGTCTTATGAATTATGCGAATCAGCAACAGGGTACTTGTTCCGTTTCATAATTTATACTGGCAAGTTGAGTACAGGGGTTGAAAGCTTGCATGGGTTTACCGCTAAAACCGCTTTGGTTGTTCTTAAACTCATGCAAGGCCTTTTGGAAAAAGGCTACTGTCTCTTCATGGGTAATTTTTATAATAGCATCACGTTATCTCGGTTTTTAAAATCAAGGAAAACGGACATTGTCGGCATTCTCGATCGCCGGGGATTGGATGTGCCGGTAGATATTAAATGTTTACAGGAGAGAGGCATGAGACGGGGTGAGACGGTAAGTAGAAATTGTGGTGATGTTTCCATCCTAACATGGAAGGATGTAAAATTAGTTACTATGATTTCTACTTGC
Organism: Halesus radiatus; assembly: GCA_022606495.2. Lineage (NCBI taxonomy): Eukaryota > Metazoa > Arthropoda > Insecta > Trichoptera > Limnephilidae > Halesus > Halesus radiatus. The sequence continues at coordinate 219,119 of JAHDVE020002902.1, forward strand.
CACAATGCTGATATGGAAATAAGTCGTAGGGCGGGTGTAACATATCAGAAACCCGTAGTCGTCAACGACTATAATGCTTCCATGGGGAGCGTGGATCAGGATCAGATGCTGGCCATGCATCTCATGGAGAGGAAACGCGGATTGAAGTGGTATATCAAGGTATTTAAGCGCTTGCTAAACACAAGTATCCAGAATTCCATGGTGGTGTTCCTCTCCAATTCGCCCAACACTCCCATGACACACCGGAAGTTCCGAGTGAACTTGGCCGATCAGATCGTTAATCTCCATTCTTCCCGAATGGGAGCACCTGTACGTTTTGTACCAGTCGTCAACGAAACAGGTAGGTTTGATGGAGTCGGACACTTTATGCATCAATACGATACGGTGGCGAGTCGCCGTTTTCGTAAAAGATGCGTGAAATGCACCGCTCGCCATCTATCCAAGCACGTTTCGACGTACTGTAAAAAATGCAACGTCAGCCTCTGTATTGGGGATTGTTTTGAGGAATACCACACACTACCTTAACCCTTTCTGACAATGTGTTTGCACACTACAAACACCTATTTATTAATTTATTGTGCATTCTGCAATGTGTTTGCACACTACAAACACCTATTTATTAATTTATTGTGCATTCTGCAATGTGTTTGCACACTACAAACACCTATTTATTAATTTATTGTGCATTCTGCAATGTGTTTGCATGACTTATACACCTCTATTCGTATAGGTTACGCTGCCATCTAATGGTGGTAAACATCAAATTTTTAAATATTTCGAATAACCAGTATTTTTTTTGATTGTTGAAATTAGAACACTGATTATCAGGTTTTTTTTACACATATATACATGTATACACATATACGTACACTAATACGGTAAGCCCTTTAATTCAGACAAGGTCATAATTTGTATTAGCGTCTTGCAATATATCGTAAGGAATAAATACAGTTAGCTTCTTTTTTTTTTTTTCAATTTAACATTAAATTTAGTTTTGATAATTTAACTGCATCTCTTTATATGGTTTATAAATAATGTGCCTGTCCAAAAAGAGAAAAAAAATGTTAAAAAAAAAAAAATAATAATAAATTCGTAGAATAGACGTAATATAAGAATAGGAAGTAATATTTGTACAGCGCCCCTGAAGTGATTTTTCACAAAAACGGCGCTATAGAAATGGTCCGATTATTATTATTATTATGGTACCTGCGGGCAAAAATCAACTGTAGGGGTAGGAGTAGGAGTAGGAGTAGGAGGATGAGTAGACATATTTTTCCTAATATTCATTTTAAAAATTATTTCTAACACACACACTCCTTGCTTCATCCACATTAAAACATAAAAAAAAAAATAATAATAATAAATTTGTAGAATAGACGTAATATAAGAATAGGAAGTAATATTTGTACAGCGCCCCTGAAGTGATTTTTCACAAAAACGGCGCTATAGAAATGATCCGATTATTATTATGGTACCTGCGGACAAAAATCAACTGTAGGGGTAGGAGTAGGAGTAGGAGGATGAGTAGACATATTTTTCCTAATATTCATTTTAAAAATTATTTCTAACACACACTCCTTGCTTCATCCACATTACAACATATTCTAAATATATGCAAACCAATTGCAGGACTGCAATAGGCAAAACTTAATTTTTAAAGATAACAATTTATATATTGATAATTTGGTAAGTATTTTTCTATTTTGTTATTAATTATGATCATTTTGTTATGTGAAATGTATTGTTTTGATGATATTTCGCTTTATTTGAAGTTTTATTTGTTTTTTTTTATTGGTGTTTGCAAAACAATAACACTTTTAGTTATAGACATTAAAATGTGAATGAATGAAATAAATAAATAAACAAAATAATAATAAATAATAAATAAACATTAAATGAATCACGGAGCGTACTTCACACCTCGCGGGCGATGCGATCGGGAGCTCCATTCTTTACGGCTGCCAAACCGACACTGAGCGTCGCAGCGAGTCCGGCCGGGTGGGGATGTGGAGGGGGAAGACCAAGCTACGATCCAGAATTAAAAAAAAATATTTTAATTTTAATTTCCCTATTTAAAAAAAATAGGGAAATTTATTTTACGGACAACCCTCGTACATAATATCAAGTTTCCCCTTCGGTAAGTAATAAATACCTATTTGGATGTATAATAAACAGACTACAGAAAAACAAGACTATTAATGTGAGTACTACCAAGTAAACAGGTAATGGAAATCAAATCTTAAAATGAGCACTTTTTATTCTGAAAATAAAACAATAACTTTGTTTATAACCACGAGAATTTTATTTAATTTTATTACGACCGACCGGTTTCGCTTAACATAAGCATCTTCAGGGTACAAAAATTAAACTGTTTGAAAAATTAAACTGTTTAATTTTTGTACCCTGAAGATGCTTATGTTAAGCGAAACCGGTCGGTCGTAATAAAATTAAATAAAATTCTCGTGGTTATAAACAAAGTTATTGTTTTATTTTCATTAAATATGTCTAACCACAAAGTGACTGCTTTCTATCAAAATACTTTTTATTCTGTTCAAAATCTTTGTTTTCTTTTCTAACTTTAGAATATCTATCTGGATGTCCCCCTGACCTTCGAAATACATTTCACGCTATTGTCAATTCAGTAGTAAATTTGTTCTGATGAAGGTGTGCGCATGCGTAGACATAACGTCAAACATACAATGTGGATACAATATCATTTGAACTTATGTTTATACAAAAAATTAATTATTACGCCAAAAAGTGATTACACATCTTTTGAAGAAATTATATTTATATGCCTAATTTATTTTGTTTTATGAAACATTGGTGCACGGTTACAGAATTTATTCCAATAACAAACGTACATTACATTAATAGCCAATGCTTGTTACATACTTCTTAGCATTTTGAAGTGAACAATATTCTCGTGGAAAATGTTTACAATTGGGTGTTCGTTCATTTAAGAGCATAATCATTCTTCCAAGCGGCATTACTAAGCTAATGGTAGATTAGTTCCGCATCTCGTAACAAGGAAAGATCTGTGCACGCGCGTTCTCGTAAAATTGTCAAGGACATATTGGGCAATTTTTTCTAAAATTTCTGGATTGCTGATGCGACCATTCAAGAGGTTACAGGCCATTCTCAGCAAATCAGCTTTCCGTCTGTTGGCAAGGCTACTAATACACAGCATTGCTGATAAGAAGGCTGACGTATATAACCAGGGATAGTACCCGAAGACTCTAAAATATAAATATCTTAGAAACTTCTTTTGCATTTTCTCCCCATTAAATACTCGGTAACATGACCATAATCATTGACCAACGATTATGGTCATGTTAAATGCCGAAACAGCTGTCACAAAAATAAAAACACTTGCATAACTTAATAATAACATTATTAAATTTGATTTACATTAAATTAAAAAAATAAATAAATGGAGTTCTACGAATTAAACACAAAAACAATTAATAATTAACGAGTCTTGTTTCATAATGTTTTCTACATAACTAAAAATTAAAGATTTTTTTAAAGGGTGGGTATATGTGTGTGTGTGTAGAAGGGTTAGTAAAAAAATTATTTTTTGCAAAATATAATGTTTTATTAATGGGTACACAAACTAGGAAATAAAATTTGTTATTAATAAGGTTGTACAAAAATACTATATGTAGATTAAATAAATTATTTTTAACATGTAAATAATGTGTATTCAAAGTATAGATTATTTAACAAAACCAATAATCAAGGAACACAATTCAATAATTACAATTAAATACTCATCCGGCATGTTCGCGATTCATAAACCTAAAACTGTCATCGTCTGTATTATCAAAAGGATGAACGTCATCCAAAGCAGGATCTCTAGTCGGAACTCTACTCCTGGATCCAGTCAGGAAGTGAATGGTTCCTTTAAAAATGACCCTGATAATCCAGAGAGTGATGCAAAGGGAAATGAAGAAGGGAATGCTATAACCGATCAGGTAAGAGATGGCAAGAAATGCCAAGAACCAGAATATGTAGGCTTGGGAGGCAAGTGGGCGCAGGCACATGCGGGGTGGCAGGGTCTGGGTGATCAGGGCTCCATAGTTAGGTCCACTCTTGGAAAAGGTGCGCATCTGACAGGGCTCCTCCAGTATCTCCTTACTGAGAATGCCCACGTAGTCGTTTCTGGCCCAGAGAGTTTTCATTTCTTCACAATACTACAAAAAAACCAATTAAATAATTAGATCACTTAAAATAAGGTGGTTTGATGATGAGTAGCATACAAGTATGTAAAATCATTGTTTATTACCGTTTCATTCAGTCTTGAGGTTATCTGATTCAGCAAGTGCACCATAAATCCAAATTCGTAAGACTTCACGGGTTGAATGTCCGGATTCCCCATGTACTTCAAATTCTTTGCTCGATCTTTGGCCTGTAACATGACATATAAGCAAATTAGTATTACAGAAAATAAATACAGTTCAGTGTCTCAACCTTTGGAACATCGAGCTCCCGCGGCCTAATATTTCCGTAGTGTGCCGAGGGTAAAATTCGTAATAATTTGTAAATTGTACTGTCTTACCAGATAACGTTTTTATAAATTTATAAAAAAAATGTATATAGATACCTATCATAAGTAGCTTCTCCAGAATAGCTACTTATATCCTACATATATGTATACGAAAATAAAGTATGTTTTTACGTTGCCCATTGGATACGCCAGTGTTCAACGGATACAAAATTTGCATATCTGATGGGCAAATCTTGGTGCACTAGAAGTTAATAATCAGCTAAAAAAGATGCCAATTATTATTGTTAAGCTATATAACTTACTTCTTGAGGCGACATTGTAATGTTATATTTTGCAATATTCCTTCTCGATGGTCGATTGGTGCTGTCATGAGGTGAGCCAGATGAGTTGAATGAATTTCTGAAGGATTCAACATTCTGTGATGAGACGTCTAACTGCAATTAAAAAAAAAACATTTTACAAAATTCAGTGAGCATTATATTTACATACAGTCAAGTTTGGTATAATGAGCGCAGCGCCAGGGGACCGACTAAATCTGCTCCTAAATAACACTGGGTAATTGCTCATTATAGCCGTGATCGTTATAACCAAGTTCAACTGTCTTCTTCGTATGAAGGAGGTCAAAGCGGAATGCTGAGGTTGGTTCAGCACAGAACCTACATATATACAAATAAATTAAACAGGAAGGGCTATAATTAATCTATCAACATGTATTAGATGTTACTCACTGAGAATAGTTCCGCCAGCTGTGTTATTGAGGAGTTGAGGTAGCCCGGCACTTTCTGCATCTCTTCTAATGGTACTTCATCACTGGATTCACAATCCCCCATAAGCCAGTAGGATATGGCACCCAAGAATCCTGTAATCAACAATGAATGCCTGCAATGAATAATCTGCGCATTTTTAGCAACCATATACATACACACAGTGGCGTAGCGAGGGGAGGGCGGAGGGGCGGACCGCTCCAGGCGTCCCCTATTAGGAGGGCGGCAAAATTTGCTTGTGCTATACTATACATGACCAGATTGATGAGATCAGAATTTTTGGGTTTATTAAAAATAACAGTTCCGTGCGGCAAGTCCACAGGTAGAGACAGCTATTAATGATTTTGCTGCGCGTAAGGTCCGAAAAATCAAATTTTAAACTTAAGTATACTATTTTGGTTTTAAAATAAATATTTTTCGCTCTTTCATATGATTACTTTTTTCTACCAACATCATTATTTTTATACACAAAGGCGGCAAATTATGATTCCGCCCCGGACGACGATGGCCCACGCTATGCCACTGCACACATATATTAATACTTGCTGTCATGAGATTCAGGTTTTCAACAGATTATCATTTCAGTCAGTGGAAGATACTCTCAGTATCTCCCTTATGAAAGACAACCATTCAGAGTTGAAATGTTGCTTAACCATTAGAGTGCGGTGCGTTCTTCAGTATGTTTCTTTTTGGGAAAATTAACAGCAAATCCACAATTTACATATTTATAATAATAAAAACAATAAATCATGCCAATTATAAATTTTCCACTGCTAATGATAAATATTATGAGTAAAGTGTGACAATATACAGTTTTAATTCAGTTAGCTTAACTGTCAGTCGGGGGGGAGGGGAGAGTGGAGGGGAACACAGGAGTGGGATAAATGTATTATACATTGAGTTTGTCGGTCCTCGGAAGAACACGTGTCCCATTTGAGAGCTGTGTATTGCGGTTGGCGTGTGTCTTGATAACTATATTTATTGTTTATCCTGTTATAATAAATACACCCTAAAGTGATTCGATATATGTTGGATCTTAGTTCTATTGCGGACCATGTATCAGATGACAGTGACATTACGGACGACGAGAACTTTGATCTGATAAATGGAGACAGTGATGACGGAAGTGCCATTATTGGCCATCGCAATAAAATAATGCGAATATAAAGTGAATTTTCCTCATACTCGCCCGCTGTAAAAAGGGACTAGATGGGCTTTGTGTAGGAAAACACAACTGTGAAACGACATAATTTTCTATTTTTAGTTATTGTAGTTTTTTTATTAGAGGCATAAGATATCATTCTATATTTGTTAAATTGCAAAAAGAATCATGAAAATTGGCTGATATTTGCTTTTTTTAATACCATTTTTTCTTCCAATAACACAAAATATCTACGGCAATTTACGTACCTACTTGCAAATAAGCACAGCACTGAAACAGTTAAAATATCTATAGTTCTGTATAGTGAGGAAATCTGAATAGCCAGGTACTTCCCAACCTTCCTCCTCTTCATCTCCTTCCTCTCCCCCACTTCTTCAAACAGTTGGAATGGAGAGGTGTCGCAAAAACCGGTAATCGCTAATATCTCTTCACGTCAACATCATTGAAACCTGCTGTCAAATGTGCTAATGAGATAAAGGCCTTTATCAAAGGCGATGTATGAATGTGAATGAAGCAAGAAGTGTATGCCAAGATCAAGTTGTTTGGCGGTCCGTCCTATCTGCCTACCCCTGTGAGGAAACGGCGTGATGGTTAGTTAGTTATCAAATTATAATGTGGCAATCTGGGTGAAAGACTTTTGAATCACTATCTAGTAAAATGGTAGAAAAAGTTGGTGATGCCCGAGGCAGACTTGGCATGATAAAGTGAATCAAATGCTTGAGTTTACCCATGTCAAGAGTCAGAGTATGTATGAATGTGAATGAAGCAAGGAGTGTCCAAGACAGAGTTGTATGGTGGTCTATCCTCTCTGCCTACCCTTGTGAAGAAACAGTTTGATGGTTAATTAGATTATCTAGTAAAACAATAATTTCTGACCTTTTCTCTGTGCTGCCAGTCTATCTTTGTTGGTTTGAATGGTGATTTTGACCTGCACCTGCGCTTGCTGCGCGTGGAACATCAGGTCTCGCGCCATGAAGCGGCCGGCACCGAGGAACAGGGCACTGTAGGAAGAGGCTCCCGCTTCCTTGAAGCCCGCCCCCGGATGCATGTTTGGGGTGAAGGACTGAGAAACTGGCACCTGGGCACTTGTGTTGAAATGAAAATGGAAATAAGTTGTAACACTTATATAATTATAATTAAGCATAGTGATAAGTATAGATAAAAGAAACAAGGGAGATGGGCCATGAACCATTAGTAGTGTGAAACTGTGCATACCTAAGTGTCGCCAACACCGTTCACCCATACTACTCTTCGGAAAGTCATATCCATGAATGGTACAGTTGCATACCCAATTTATATAGGCAACCTAACAAAAAAAAAATAATACAAACTTTTCTTCAGCCACTATTCTTCTAATAAATATAAAATCAATAATAAAAAAAAATTAAATGGTTAGTGAAATATCATACAATGTGTAGTGTTTTCTAATATTGTGTCCTGTGCGTTCAAAATCATATCTTCCAATGCTAAAATTTTGTAAAATAATGTGTTAAGGGGGAGAGGGACGTCGGAGCGGAATTATTTATTATTTCGAAATAATGATAGTATTATTACGCAATACGATAAACATAATGTTTTTAAATAGAAACATATTTATTAAAGATTTTATAAATTTACATAGGTTTAGAGCATTTATCAAAATCTAATCAGAAATATTACTTTTTCTGACAGTCCCATTGTATGTTTTACAAAATATTTAAAATATTAATATGATTTTTAAAGTGGAGAAACATATATTGTAGCGTAAAAAATGATACGACGGCTAATGTTCTCTCATCTCAAGATTCGTGGGTGAGAATGATGGTGAAGCACAGGGAAGTGGGATGTATTGATTGATACAGTAAATAAAACCCTTGTAAAAGGAAAGAACATAAATTTAATGATTCTATAACCACGTCTATCATGGTTTAGCAAAGAAAAGAGTAAAGAGAAGGATTGATCCCAACACGAAAAGGTTCAAACAATAATTGATGGCTCTCATGGTCCGACTCCTCTCCTCAGCATCATGGAAGGCCTCTCCAGGTCCAGATGCTCACCGATCGTAGTAATCTCCAAAAAGAAGTCTAGGACGACTCTTCTGAAGCGCCATCCGCCATAGCCTCTTCCGTGGGGTCCAGACAATGGAATATGCAGATGCTACCTTATGTCCTTTTTGGTCCGCTCATCACTTCTTCCGAGATTTTCACCACAGCAGCAGGCACGCGCGGTTTGGCTTCATCGCCTCACAATCCGGCCATCGATCAATCAATAAAACAAAAAACACACCCACTTCGGGCAAATTCAGTAGACGCCCTCCGACGTCAAACAAAATAGAAAATCAAATACATAATCTCTCCCAAAAAACACACGTCGATCACGACCGCTCCAGTCAGGTTATGTCGCCCGCCATGTTGAGTTGCTCCCTTCCGTCTGCCGTCTCCCATAGACATCCTCTCACCAATCTCTTCCGTAGACAATTATCCCAATCATAGACTCGGGGTCAGTATTTACGTTACAATTCCCCGCTTCCCCGTAAAAATTTTATGCCGCGAAGTGAAGTAAAATTTGACCTAACCTTCCTCTCTACTCTTTTCAATTACAGAAAAAACTGAAAACAAAGAAAACAAGTAACAACCAATATAAAACAAAAGTCAAAATTGACAAACAAAATGGTATATCTTAGTATGACAATACACAAAAAAATCAAGTTGTGATACATTGGTGGTTAAGCATAACCGAAAAGCAAGGAAACACTTCATACTTATAATCCTCAAGCAACTTATAAAATAAATAAAAATAAACAAGTTACATGAACCAAACACTTCCTCACTTTATGAGAGTCAATTTCTCTAGGTTAACACTTGTGAGGTTTGGAGAACTCAAGCTCCCACTTCAAAATTTTCAAAAAATTATTTTTATTATTAATAATACCCTACTTAACTAATCCTCTCTTCCTCTTAACAAAAAAAATTACAATTACCATGCAGTTTCAACAGGGTTTTTTTTTTTTTTTTTTTTATATATGTATCTAAAGAATTAGACACAGTATACCAATATCCATTGGATAGTTTGCGTATTCACCTCCAAAAATTTTCCTCGTCGTATAGTTATAGAACTATTTGGTTGTCATTTAGCCATTGCTAAATAGTATAAAGATGAGGGTTTACATGTTACAATACCTATCTATTCGTGTGGTTTCAAACAAGTACATTTGTCAATATCTATATATATAAACTTGCAAAGTACAATTTCTCTCGAAATTTTACATCTTCCTATCTTTTCAAATTGGTGCTCGATTTTTTTTTAATCAAAAATCGACACTGGTTACACAAAAATACTTGATAAATTTACGCTGGTGTTAGCAGTGTAAAAATAGTACATATTTACTAAACCTATTGGACAAATCAACTTAAAAAATACTTATCAACATATTATAAACAGTGGTATTACTAGATCTAAACTATCTACTAATCATCTTCTCCTGTTCAAGGAGGCAGAAGATGTTTACTCCAAATTGGTAAATATTTGTTTGTTGTGTGCATGCATTAGCAGTACTACACTTGATACTTAATACTAATATTATTACAAAAAAATCATACTTTCTAAATGTCTATACTATATTCTTTAAGGAAAGAGATACCAACTTACTTTAGACATAATTATAAACTTAGAATATACATTAAACATTATAGTTACTAATTAACAATTAAAACTATTTTATTATCTGTGTGAAAGAAAGTAGCTCAAAATCTCCCAGACAGAATATATTAACTATCCTTTTCGAGTGTGTCGTAGTAATCTCCAAAAATTCTAATTTAACTTTTACTCCGGTGCACTCCAAAAGCATAATTTTACCTACGGCTAAACAAATTAAATACAAAGAATACCTACTATAAATATATACATATTGTCAGGTAACACACCATCAGACCGGTAACCGATTTAACTTTCATTTAGAGTATTCGGAATTATTAGAGGTAATTAACCGATATACCGTAGCGACAACAATAATATCCGATATATATGTATATATCATGAAAATTCTTAAGTTTAATTTTCGAGGTACACTATTGGTATGTACCTATGTAAAAAAATAATCAAAAATTATTATAAAAACAACAAAAAAATCAATCCCCGTTTTTTTTTGTTTATTTTGTTAGGGCGCCACTGATCTAAAAGATCAGAGAAACAAATAATATGTTTCTATTCTAGTCTAATGAGGATAAGTGTCAAAAAAATATCATCAATAAATTAGAATTTGTGTTTATTCTGAGCACCTGTATTGAAGGTACCAAACTCCAGTACATGTGACCACAATAACACCTTTAAAGAAACAAGTGAAGCGACATGAAGGGTTGGTAGTCCCACATGCTACCACACTGGCTTCTTACAAGAAAATTAACCTAATACTTAATCTAAACGAACTATATCCTTAACATGAAAATTACCTACTACTTTGCCTTGCATATCCGCAAGGGTATAAACTAAGTTAGAGACTTTGGTTTTAACAACATTTTGTACAAACCTCGGAGCTAATTTATGCGAAAATAAATTGGGTCCACTGGACTGGACAAAATTTTTCCGCCACACAATATCTCCCACCTCATAATTTACCGATTTGCGACGTAAATTATAATGCTTTGCATTCTTTCTATAAGCCTGTAACAGAGCCTCTGAAACTTTTTCATATATAAGAGCCAAGTCCTCTAATTTCTTA
>JAHDVE020002903.1:0-32886 GCA_022606495.2 Halesus radiatus
GGAACCCAATGCTGAATGAATTTGTTCAATCGAATTTGTTCAATCGTCTACTAACTTAAAACTCTCCATCTGTGTGGTCTGACATCATGAAATTTGGTCAGCTTTTTCTGTCTGGAATTTATAGATTATTGTAACTATTTTTAGCTTCATATTTTTCAAAAGTTCAACCATTCATTGGATAACCAACATTTCTGCCATAGGTCACTCCAAGTGGTTCGCTACGTTTGGTGACTTAACAGAGGTTCCCGAGTTCATGATGTGAGGTTTATCCAGGTTTTGACAGCGGATGCGTCTGTCCGCCAAATGCGTAGCGGGTCGGATCGGGAGAGGCCAGTTAAAGGTGACCACTTGACCTCTCCAGCCGGACTCTCTCAACCTAACGCCTTCCACCGCAGTGAAAGGGATGGATTAATACATCCGTCACTCCTGGACACACTGATTGCCATCCCTCCCTCTTAACTTTTTCCTTCCCCGAACTTCCTCTCCTTCCTTTCCTTAAAAAGACCCCCATAGAGCATCCCCAAAGATGGCATAGGCTCTAAAGGAAACAATTTTATCAGGGCCTGTTGTATGGAGTTAAAAATTGAAATACTGAGAGAAATAAATTCCTTAACAAGTTTGTAAAACTAGTATGTAGACAATATATTACGAACTCGGGGCAAACATCTAGTTAGACGGGTAACGTATGTATATTGTACAAAGTAAAATTAAAATATTAAATACTCAATGAAATCAGAACATCTTTTTTTTCAATTTATTTTATTCTCTTGTAGATATGTGTTCATGCGAGTTTATTTACAGCTACCTTCGACAAGGTGCGATTGCGAAGTCCCCCCCTTCATTCCCTTTTCAAACCCCTCTCCGCCCCGCTCCAGTCCCGGCTTCCCGACTCAATCTTTATCCGCATTCATTCCAAATCAAGCCGCCGCACCGCCGCAATCTCTGAAGTTCCGAGGGACGCGCTGCAGAGGTCCGGACCGAACCAGTTGCTAAGACCCTTTCGCCATCCGGAATTGCCCGGTCGACAATCACGCAAGCCGCCATGGGAGAGCGATAAGTGAATTCGGTGAGTCCTTTTCCTTCACACTCCTTCATTTCGCAATCGCATCATCATTTCCTGATAATTGCTATCGGAAATCGAATAATCGCCGCAACAATAATGTCAACGTAATGCTGCAGTGGCAAGTTCGATAGGGAGAATGGATCTGATGCAGGCGTGGCAGCTTGCCGCTCTAACAGCGACATCTCTGGAGCAAAGCAAAGCGGACTTTTATAAATTTTCTTCAAATCGGTTCGCTGCAGAGAATGATGACACATTTAATTGGACGCTCCACCCATTTGGATCGAATATGATTCAAGCATTGTGAGAATCGTACTTTTTTTTTTCATTTAAAGTATTCTATATTCTTTTTTTATAAACAATAATTATTAGCCTGAAACACTCATCGAAATTGAAAAAACCTTCCGAGCAAAGATAAATGTCGCCGGCAGGACTCGAACTTGCACCCTTCTAATATCCGGTCAGATGCTCTACCATTGAGCTACGTCGTTTTTGGATTAGTGTGGACAAGTGTCTGGGTGACTTTAAGCTCTATAATTGTTGTTCAATATAAAAAAAACTATTAAATTGGAGTCTTCGATTATCAATATGGATATTATGATTATGTTAATGCTCAATACTATTATTATTCTTTGAGTTAAAGTTTCTAAAAAGGTACATAATTTTATTACTTATGTTCACCATGAATAAAACATAAAATTATGTACGGTAAAGCTCATCCTTGTTTTGAGATTTGACATTCTTACCTCAAAACTGACTGGCCGTAGATTTGGAACGTTTTGGCGGGCTTTGAAAAATTAAAACTTGAAAAATTATTTTAACTATAAAAACTAACTATAGAAAAAAAACGAAATGTAGTGGTATTTAAGTTTGAACATCATTATTGATAGTTAGGTTTTTTTTTTTAAATTCGACTGGAGTTCCTTATTTACCTCTGAACTAATGATACAGGGTTATTCAAAATGATGCACTCAATGTCGCGCATTCTCCTCTGATACATGCGGTCGACCCGGGCTCTTCCCTTTACAGAGACGTCCAATTTGCTCAAATTGGGGATACCAACGACAATTGCTTTAGTTCTAGTTGGAGGTTCAAAGATAAAATGGAGATAAAAGGTATGCTGCACTGCAGTTGCCGACTCAGTTTTTCAGAGCTCACGAAAACAGAAAACCTTGTGCTGCATATTGGCCATTTTACTCACAACTGATGCGAATTGGCCACTTGGTGGCGCAAGCACTCTAGTGGTCGTTCGAGGAACTATGACCGATCTAGTTGTGGAATTATAAACTTTCGAACCTCCTCTTTCAATTGCTATGTGGATCATTCACATATAATTCAGGAAATATAGCAGTATGAAATTGAGTCCATCATTTTAAATAACCCTGTATTTTAACCGATTTTGCCACTAACTGCATAATATGATGTGTAAATAATCTATACCTCCAGTACTACATATTTTGTAAAAAAAAGAAACAGCATATTTAAATTTGTTTACATACAACGGTAAAGGGGTGAAAAGATTAAGATTTATTATTATAGTAATCCAAATTCCTAATTTTGAGTTTTTTTTTCCAACTGAGAAATTTTGTAATAATTTTTACTGTAATTTTCCTTCTTTTATAGGATAATGCATTACATAAAAATATCTGATATACAAATGGCTGCAATGCTGTGTTGTGCATTTAGTGTTTACTACAAGACCTGCTTGAGTGGCAGCAAGTCCAGTGATTTGTCCACCAACTCTAATGTAAGCTGCCCCCATGTTTATTATTCTGGCTAAAAAATGTATCTTGAATTCAATTTCAATAGATTCCTAGACAACTAAAAAAGATTATTTCTGAAAAGTTATGGAAACCAAAGGGCTACTCTCTCTAAATGCTAAATTATTGCAAATCGAACAGTAAAATGGTGACAATACAGTAAAACCTGCTTACAAGGTTCCCAGATAAGAAGTTTTCACTCTTTAAATTTTGTTTTTCAGTTCCTTTTTTAAAATGGCATACTTTGGAACCCGCGTAAGAAAATATGCCTTGAAAGATCTTATCAGAAAGTTTCACCATAATGCCTCTATAGTAGAATTTTCTGTCAGTAAGCTTATTCAACTCTAAGATCAGGCTCAGAGAAACCTGGCCTTAAAATGACTGTCATTTGAGCTTTCATGTTGTAGCAAATAGTTTCAATGTAATAAAACTTACCTTTGATTAAGGTTTCTATCATCCAAAGTATTAATAAAGTTCCTCTCCTTCCTGGGAAGTGGCAGTTCACCTTACAATACAATTCACAACATCAGCGAGATAAACGTGGAAGGCTGGGTGATAAAGAATGACAGAACCAGCTCCTGTTCGGATTCCACGGATGTGAACCCGAGCTTCTCCGACCCGCTGGGCAAGTGCGAGGAGATCACCACGTCGCAGATGTTGGACCCGTCTACTACCCACCTGTATCAGTGCTATATGAGAGTATACGCCGACATTTTGCACAGGTAGAATTTATTAGAAGCTCGTGCTGAGGTATGTAAATATGTCACATTATGCAGATACACCCTTAGTTTAGTGTATATATGATTGAATTTATATATTGATTAAGTGTTTGTTGGCTAGGCTTGGTATGGCAATATGACTGTTCAATTTTGAAGCACTGAATGGAAATTTTGTTAGTTTTGCTGTTTGGAGGTGGTCGAGACCCCAATGGGTAGGATGCTCGACTAGCAGTCGGTCAGATTGATTTCGATACTCGCAGCAGCTACCAACTTACTCCTTTTCAATAATTTCAAAATCAAAAAACAGCAATTAGTGTCATTATATAAACCTGACAAAAATGTAATTAAACAGCTTTTACAAAAATTGTTGTATTCAGTGTTTTAACTTTGCCAGCCAAGCTCTGCGTTAAATGATATCTCTGAATAGATAATACATTTTATTCACTAAGTTATTATTTTTTCGTATCCTATTTTAACATTTTTGCAATCCTCAGGTAATGAAACACGTTTCGATAGCGGAAGACGTGAGGCACAGCGGCGTGGAGCTGGTGAGCGAGTGTTTCCGCTGCAAGCAGGTAGTACGCGAGAGTCGCTGCCTCAAGTGCTCGCTGGTGGCGTTAAACTGCATCATCTGCAACATCGGCGTGCGCGGTTTGGCCAACGCGTGCCTGGTGTGCGGTCACGGAGGCCACACGGCGCACCTCGAGGAGTGGTTCAAGCGGCACGACGTGTGCCCCACGGGCTGCGGCTGCCGCTGCCTGCGTGAGACGTGCAACGTCATGGAGAGATAGCAAAAGCTCTTCAAAAAGAGGATCTCTTTTTGTGGGTTTTCCAAGTTTTTAATTAAAATTTAAAAACTTTTTTACTACATCATTTTTTTTACAATAAACTTTTTCAAATCTTCATAAATGCAATATAATATATCTCTGTCTGTACCGTAGTATATATTTTGTAAGAATGACAAAATGTGCACTGTATCACTTCGATATTTTATATAAAATTAAGGTATGTTTTTTAAATTCTGTGAACCGCTGCATTCAATGGGTATCGGTGAAAAACATAGACAAATATTTTTGATCAAAATCCGTTTATTTTAAATTTATTGTACAAAGATAATTCTTTTAAAAATGTATATACACACAAGGCCCACGCCCGCCTCAAGTTAAGCAAACTATAGAAGATTTCTTTGGTCCTGTTAATATCGGAAAGCATAGCCTATCACCATTGATATAGAATAGATAGATTCGTTATGGGGATGGATCCTTTCCGTTGCATAAAGTTCTTAATAGTTCTTATCAGTCCCAAGACACAATCCTTGTGTCCTCTTTTTATGATGTATGGCCTATCTATCCGTTGTTCTATCAATGCCTACTATTACGTCAAGCAAAAGAGTTCTGTGCAATTGGATTAATATTGTGCTGATGAGTTTTTACTATTAGGTATTAAAATTTTATTAGACTTATTTATAATTTGTATAAACAAATGCCTTTAAAAAGTTTACAGAATTGTCGTATTTTTATTCAAGCTTTTTCAATAAAATCTATTTTAATCAATATATTTGGGATTTTCTGTAATGGGAGTACATTATTATTTTTTAACTTAACAAAATTCAAAAGACGCTGAAATGAATTATGTATGTGTATATTGATAAATTGATATTTTGAATAACAGTTTTCTTATTCTACCAAAATAACTTGCCTTTTGCAATTAAAAGAGTATTGGGTAAATGTAGACATACCTAATTCAATTATCTAAAATATTTTTTTCATTTTGTAATTGCAAAAGAGATATTTTCACCGAAAATTAGACTGAATATTTTTGCTATTATATATGTACGTATGTATCTAACGAAAGCTGTCCGCATTATAAATGGTAATCATGATACATTATTTGTCCCATAAATTGACAATGGTTCAATTCATTCATAAAACACTTTTTTTTTTACAGCTTTGCAATAATTTTACACAATATGTATTTGAAAATGAAACAGTAATATATAGAAATGGTGATGAGTCAAGTTATTCTGGTTGAAAAATCATAATATCTTCTAGATTCAACTAAATAATAATACAACCCTTTTCATGTTTTTGTGCAGATTGTGCAATAATAAATATTAAAAATTCTAAATTCCTCAAAAGTATTTTCTCTGAAATCAATTGTATTACTAGAGCAGTTTTCATTTATTAAATTACTTTTCCATACTTTGTTTTCTTCATTTTCTTACAAATTCATTACAAATTTATTTACTCATACCTTTTTAAAAATTGGTGAATCCCTTCACAATTCTCTCGTATTTATGTATGTACATAATTTAGGAAAAAAGATTTACAAGAACCTCAAAAAACAGGTTGCCATTTTGGTTTACATAAACTTTTTTTGTTTATAAATCAACTGCTTAAAAACTTGAATTACCATCCTTAATTGCAATTAATCCGTAAAATCATAAATTTCAATATCAAAGATAATATATCTAGGAAGTAAGTCTTATAATGCTTGTTATTATTTGTTAACTACTATAATGAAAGAATCGTGCCTCGTAATGATTATAACTACATTTAAGAAATTAAACATGGATAACTACAAAACTAAATAATATTTACCAAAATTAACAAATAATGTAAGTGTTACAATAGTGTGTACAAATAGGTATTTACACCTATTACAAAACAAATAGCAGTATTTAACTAAACCATGGTTAGTAAACTTGATCCCATAATTGATATAAAACGAATTCCTTTAAAATAATTTCTAATTTCTTTTTTTTTTACTCGTGAAACTTGCAAAATTTTATTTAGGTAGTTTTTCATTTTCTTCAAATGTTTCGCTATAGATAATAATATTTATAACTACTGAAAAACGTTTTAATGATGAAACACTCTAAAGAATACAGATCGGGCTTTTAATAAAGTCTACTTGAAGGGAAACTACTCCAAAATATAGCTGGGTCGGGAGGAGGTTGCTTCAAAGTCGGGGTGGTTCTATTGTAGCAGCTACACAATAAGAAAGAAATCAGTTACATTACATGTATTATGTCATGTTATTTATTGTACATATGTATTATCTACTATCAGAATAAATGGCTAAGTATGTAACAGTCTATGATGGACAAAAAGAACTCCAATTTGGGTTATATGAGCGTAAATAACACAATTCCAACTGAACTAAAATATTGCCAGTGCAAGGACAATATTATTCATATTATATGACGTGTACTATATGTAATATTAAATTCAAATAAATCAACCAATTATTTTCAATGATTATTATTAGACATCGGATTACATGCATAACGCGTATTTGAGCCTTTTTGGTCTTTAGTGCATATTTGAGTCTTTTAATTCTTACGAGTTGTTAAAATGAAATGGTCAATATTTTGTCTTTTCTGAGGAAACGGATAATTCTTCGAACCCGAAAGTTTTGAAAAATTGGATTTGTAGTAGAGATGGCCGATACTTGGATCCGACCTACCACATGAAATCATGACCACCTTCAGGAATAAAGCTAGGTTTTATAAGTTTTGAGCGTATTTCCTTACTGTCCATGAAAATTCCCAAGTAAGAAAGTTAGTGTTGCAGAAGCCTGTCAATTATTCCAAATATAATTTTCAATATTACATTTGGCTTTGAGATATTTACAAAATATTAACCAAGTTTCTTTTCATTCAGAATTTCGCTAGCCAACTCCCCCCACTGTGAAATCAAAATATTCCCAAAGAACTGGCTTCCAAAGAACTGGCTTCCAAAGAACTGGCTTCCAAAAAACATATTCCTGTTCTTACAGTTTAATTTAGGAATAGGTTAATTTTAAAATTATTGCTAGTGCATATTTTGCCATTTCGATAGTGCGTATAATCTGATGTCCAATTACGACGATAAAATATTGTAGTCTAAAGGCGATTCTTACCGAGACAAAACTAATTTAGTAATCAACAAGTCATAGTTTATTATCACACAAAATATTTTCAATAATAGACATACTATTGGTAATGTTATAATACGTATTGTATTCAGATATGTTTATTTGCAGTGAAATGAAAAAACATCTCAATTGTTCATTTTGGGCCAGAAAAATTATTTCTTGCATTTCGTAGTCTCAAACTTTTCACCATTAATCTGACACGTGTCCTAATAATTATTCGTTAAACACAAACTATAAAAGCAATATAAATACCCAACTTATATCAATTTTATTGGGCAGTCTACCTTGATATATTATCTCTTTAAAAATACACTAAAATTTCTTTCATTCGCACGCAATTTGTAATGTACCTATCACCCTAAATACTTACTCAGAATTAATCTAAATAGATGGACTTTTACTAAATGTATTAAGCCACACCTATACCAGTAGCCACGCATTTATACTAAGAATTAGCCTGAAGAGCTCAGTAGGTTGGGAATATTAAACATGGCGTAAATATTACATTTAAACTCTTTTTATGCTTAGTTTTTTAAACGTCATTTTAATTATTTTAATAATATAATAAAATTTTATAATTAATCTTTTCAAATGGAAGGCTAAACTTGTACCATAGAATATTACATAGCGGATAGTTCTCCACATAACCCAATTCGTGTATATATTTTTTAAATTTAAAAACATGGTGGAGTTACAGCAATTTATCATTAAATATGAAGATTATACTCGTTCAGCAATAAAAAAGTAAATACTTGGCGGCCATACCTTTCGAGCAGCCGGCGCTTGAGTTCGGGTGGATATGTGACGTAAATGTAGTGCTCATTTTGTCCGAGGTAGTTCAGATCTGCCACGGTGTAGTACTCCTCACTGTACATGGGGCCTCCGGGCCCCCCCGCCCCGCGGGTAGTGGGCGATTGGGGGGTGGCGGAGGCGCTGTTGCTCTCCAGACTCTTGTCATCCGAACTTTCAATAATCAAACATCATTACTTAATAAAAATCTGTATATATATTGTTAGCAGCAGATTCAAATACTGCCGCCATGGAGTTTGGGACATTAATTCGCCGCCAGAGGCGTCGCTCTCGCCTGTCGGTAGAACAGCGATCTACACTTCTCCCGTGGTTCACAGTACCGCCACGAGAGTCGCAGCCATCGACTCGGTCGGCAAGGAAGAGAGCTACGGCCCGACCCCGGCGTCACCCGGGGAAGAGGCTGGCATTCTAATATTATACCTCCTGTGCATCTACTCGTAAATATTATACCACGTTTACATCTAAATATACCACGTTTGCACATATCCAGCGTTTTTATTTATCGCTAACATTAGAAGGGGATGGTAGATTTTGGTTCAACCTATGGACGCCACCCAAACGCACGTGAAAAACTTTCCGAGAAGACCTCACTTTATCATATCCCCGTGAACGAAACTTCTTCACGATGGTCGAAGATATTGTCAAGTATAAGAGTTGCCAAGCAAAGTCGCTTGTAATCTAAGCCGGCCGAATGACAGGAAAAATCAAGCGATTGGGGGTAAAGCTATCAGAGAGGCAGCAGATGGACGTAATGCTTGCTGGCATCAGCGACAAGAGCCTGAGCGTCATGCTGGAGAGCTGCAAAACGATGCAGTCCCTGGTTACACAGATGTCGCGTCGCTCGATGGCAGTGAAATTTGACACGCCGATGTTAAAGCCTGGCCCTAGCAGCTGTCCGACTGACTCTGCCAATAAAAAGGAAACCGGTGTGGTCACCTGTTTCAAGTGTGGACGTACGGGCCACAAACGCAACGAGTGTAAAGGTGCTTCCAACAGTAGGGCTCCACAAAGGCCCAAGTGCAATCACTGCAAGAGGAAAGCCACTTAGAGGAAGCATGCTTCAGAAAATTGAAGCCAGTAAATTTGTGTGGTGATAAATTGCTAGATGATAGATGACCACAAGATGCAATATTAACGGCACCTATTATAGACACTGGCAGCTCCTGCACTTTGATGCGGGAGAAGAGAGAGAGGTCCCTTGGCCTGCATTTGGGACCGTCAACTGCGCTCATGAGTGGCATCAATGGAGCGATAGTACCAGCACTGGGGCAGACTAGGTGCCAGATTACATCTGAAGGGGTTGGAATGCAGATGAAGCCCTCGGTGATGGAAGACAAGGACCTCCCAATTGATCTCCTCGTTAGGAGAGACATCCTTCACCACCCTGGGATCCAAGTGATAGCTGACAAGGACAGACTACGGCTTCAATATAAGGAGGTGCAGCCTGACCATGTGTGTGCTGTGGCTGAAGTGACGGATCTTCCTGGAGCTCTAACGGAGGTAGGGATTACATCAGACCAAGTTCATCACCGTACGCAAGCCCCATTTTGCTTGTCAAAAAGAAGGATGGCAGTGATCGCCTATGTGTCGACTTTCGAGCCTTGAACGCAATAACGGTGAAAGTTCGATAGACACTTTGGGAAGCGATATATATTTTACCAAATTGGATTTAAAGTCCGGTTTTTACCAAAGGCTCGATTGAGAAAACTGGATTTGTGACTTCTGATGGACATTATGAATTTTTAAGAACACCTTTCACTCCTTCTGTATTTCAAAGAACACTTAATAAAGTTTTAGCCGCTTTCTACGACGAGGTACTTGTGTTCATTGATGACATCATCATTCCATCGGAAACGGAAGAAGAAGGCTTGGAAAAGTTAGAAAAAGTGATTTTGCTTCTTAAACAAGCTGGCCTTACTTTAAATTTGGCCAAATGTGAGTTCTTCCAAACCACTATTAACTATTTAGACAAAGAAATATGCGCTGGGTCTGTAAAACCAAGCAGTGGAAAAATAGAATATCTGCTTAAAGCCTTAGTTCCAAAATCCATTAAACAGCTTAGGCAATTCATTGGTCTGGCTAGCTACTTCAGACAGTTTATTCCCAACTTTGCAACAAGGATTGGAGCTTTGTACGATTTGTTGAAGAAAGATGCCAATTGGAGTTGGACTTCCAAATGCAGCGAGGCATTGGAAGATATAAAAACTGTTCTGACCAATAGACCTGTGCTACAAATTTATAACCCAGAAGCCGCCACAGAAGTCCACACTGACGCTTCTTCTAAAGGGCTGGGAGCAATTTTACTACAACAAGGTCAGGACATGAAAATCCT
This sequence comes from Halesus radiatus, assembly GCA_022606495.2. Taxonomy (NCBI): domain Eukaryota; kingdom Metazoa; phylum Arthropoda; class Insecta; order Trichoptera; family Limnephilidae; genus Halesus; species Halesus radiatus. The sequence continues at coordinate 10,600 of JAHDVE020002903.1, forward strand.
ATAGCTTATTAGAGCCGTCGTACATCTTCAGATGAATCTATGTACCACTCATATGACCTCAAAACACTAGCCGTGACACAAGCCTTAAAACATTTTCGTGTATACCTGATTGGAATCCGATTCAAAGTGGTAACGGATTGTAATGCAGTCCGGGCTACAATGACTAAGAAGGATATTAATCCACGAGTGGCATGGTGGTGGATATTTCTACAAGACTATCAATTTGACATTGAATATTGTGCATGTAAAAGAGTAGCACATGTCGATTACTTAAGTCAAAACCCTGTATGTTTGACATATGAATTGTAACGTAAATACTGACCCCGCTTAGAAGGGCATCACTTCTATTGTCTGCTGAAGGGATTTGAGAAAGTGTCTATGGGAGACATCCGACGGAAGGGATCTAAGACAAGATGGCGTCAGACATAACCTGACACGGGCGGTGGAGCTCGACGTGATTGAAGGGAGTGATTATGTGTTAGTTTTTTCTTTTCTGTTTGGTGCCGAGGTGCATTTACCCAATCTACCCGAAGTAGGTATGTTTTTTTAATTACTGATGGCCAATTCGTAAAGCGGTGAAATCCAACCGCACGTGCCTGGTGCGTTGGTGGAAATCCCTGCTGAGTATGAACGGATACGAGAGTCGGTGGCTATATCGACGACCCTACAGGACCTAAGGTAGCATCCTCACCTATTATTGACTGGACCCCACGGGAGATGCTGTAGCGGATGGCGCTTTCGAAGTATCGTCATAGACTTCGCTGAAGATGATCGTGGGAATCGGTGAACATCAGGACCTGAGCGGCCTTGCCTGATGCTGAGGAGAAGGATCTGTCCACAAGAGCCATCATTTATCATTTAAACCGTTTAATTTAGAATTAATACTCCTCTCTACCTTTATCTTTTCTCTAAAATGTTGTCGGGGTTTTTTTAGAGTGAATAAATACTATGTTTAAATGTGAATAGGGTTTTATTTCCAGTATCATGTTTTATATCCAAATCTTCCCGCACTTCATCCATCAGATTCATCCACGAATACTGAGATATAAAGTCGAACAATAGCCGGAGGAGAGGTTACAGAATGGACTACCCAAGAGCAGCTTTTAGATATGCAGACAGCGGATCCGGAAATTGCCGACATAAGGAATATCCTGAAGAATGGCAATGAATCAGACGACCGCAAGCAATACTTTATTGACTATGAGATAAAGGAAGACAGAGTTTTTCGTAAAACGTCGATTGGTTTGAAGTGGTTCGTTCCTAGAAATGCCAGATGGGGCGTTCTTCGAATTCTCCACGATGAGGGTGGACATCAAGGTGTTGATCGAACACTGGCTACCATCCGGGATAAATACTGGTTTACGCGGATGAAAAACGTTGTCACAAAATATGTGAAGAACTGCTTCAAATGTCTACTCGGGAAAAGTGATACGGGTCGTAAGCTCGGGTTATTACATCCCATTTCCAAGTTAGAGACCCCTTTTGCCGTTGTGCATGTGGGTCATTTGGGACCCTTTAGTACCAGTATTTCTGCATCAGCATTAAGTACGCATTAAGTATACTAATTCCAGAAACATGCAAAGTAATTTATAAAGTAGGTGCTTACAGAGAAGGAATTATTAATTTTTTTGGAAAAAAATCCCGGTTCGCATGGAAAATTAATAAAAGATGAAAAACCAATTCCTTTACAAAACTCCACAAGCTTGTCAAATTCCTGATTTCTTAAGTTTCTATTGGCATAATAGTATATTCCTTGCTTTTGATTTTCGGTAAACAAGCATGGCTGCGGCACAACTGGATAAAATAAGTTGGTGAAAATCCAATTAAAAAAGTCAAACACATGACGACATCCAGTGCGCTGCGCCGCGCTCAAACAATTGCGCGTAAAGGTATAGATCGAACTGATGGCAGAACTGGCCGTTAGGACTGCGGATCGCTTGCCTTTACACGTACGTATCGGAGCACATATTGAAATGAAGTGTGGTGTGATCCTCGCTCCGAAACGTATGTGTAAAGTCCGCTAATATATATTGGCTGTGTGCTTGCCCACATTCACCCAGGTATTAATCCTTGCACCGCACTAGTTCGCAATTTCATTCTACTTTTTCAGAGCACGAGCAACACTGTAAACATGAGTAGATATCTAAAGGGGTAAGGGTATAATGACACTTTGTATTAACCCTGAGAAGGAAAAAAATCAAACTAAATAAAAACAAAGTATCTATTGTTATCATTGAAATACTGAAAATGAAAATGAAAAAAATCAAACTAAATAAAAACAAAGTATCTATTGTTATCATTGAAATACTTACTCAAAGAGCACCCATATAATGTAGTAGCACATACAGATACCGAGAGTGAGGACAGTCGTGATGCCTATGACCAGCGGTCAGGGGAAGGGTCGCACCGTGGTGGCCGCGTCCTCCCAGTAGCGGTCGCAGCTCAGGTACCAGCATACTGCTCTGTTCATTTCCTCTGCAAGTTTACATTATAATGTTATTTTTTATACACTCAATCCTGTATTTCGGCAGATAAGTTAATGTGTTAAAAAAGATTATGTAAAAGAAAAAGAGTTAAGTTCCATTGTAATGTACATGTCACTATCAGATAAAAACTCATAAGTTCCCACTTGTTTGGTACGAAATTACTTGAAATTCTATCTCAATTCGATTCTATTCTAAGTACGGGTACACACTACACATATGCTTTGTGGACCATGTTATTTCAACACAGAATAGACCGTTCAATTAATTAAATGTGCAACGATTCATATGATCAAATATTGCTTTTCTGAAAATTATGCATTATAGGTATCTCCAAAAATAATGCCTCGTGAAGTTCAGCATTTTTACCATAATGAATTTTTACAATAATTATTACCTTTGTTGTGTAAAAATAATACAGTAATGTGAAAAAGAAAAATCCAACACATATTTTAACATTGCCCCAAATCTGAGATTGGAAAAACTCTGAATTATGAGCTTATTTGCGCCATTAGCTAAAAGAACCCGTTTGATATATTAAATATTATGAATAAATTCAAAAGTATCATATAAGTCACATTTTGTAATATCATGCTATAACAATACTGAAAAATATAATCTAAGTAAAATCATGGTTTGTTATCCCTGACACCCAAAATTGTATATAAACCATAGTTTAAGCATACGATCATGCATGTTTCACGTGCGCAGATGACAGCGTTGTCGCACCAAGCATGACGCAATCGAAGCTAAATTTAACCTTGTGGGCGACGTTCAAAGAGGGGTAGCTCGTCAGAAAGTTTATCGATCCGACCGGGAATGGTCGCATTTGAGAGAGCTCACTTTGCCATAGTAATTATAACCTATTTAACTCAATCCGGTGTCATCGGGAGTTAAAAGCTTACAAGTGTGTAATTTGTAAGTTTTATATAAAGAAATTTGACAGTTACAAAAAAGCAATGACGCCCCCCCGCATTCGACACATAGTATCCAGAAATGGCGTGAAGAGACTCAAGCAGCAACACAGGGCCCTAGTGCCCATACACGCACTGCAGCACACACCAGCCGTTTCACATACCCCACTGCAGCTGCGTCCCCGATACAGCCTACCCGAATTTTTATTTTCACTATTTTAATTTGTATTTTTATTTTTTATATTCGAATGTTGCCTCGCCCTTTCAGAGAAACATTTCTTTAATCAACCCTTATATAGTAATTGTATCTACCCAAGCAGAACCTGTCCCGGCTACAACGTGGCAAGCATGTGCACAATATTAGCAGACGCCCTAAGTTGCGGCAAGCATGTTAATTGGTGAAACGTAATTTTACAATAAAATTACCTTCGATTTCCTTGAAATCGTGCACAGACAGATGGATAATCAATCCAGCTATACAGTCCCTTACGAGTAGCTCACACCGAATCTTCAGTTTCTTTAAATCCTCTGGATTGCACTTTGCTTTTAGTTTCTGCAGTTCAGAAATCCTCTGCTGCTTTTGGTCGACGGGTGGAAGCGCTGAGTCGACCATATCCTTGTCACAGAGTTCCGTGGTACTTCTCTGGTCACCGTCATTCTCACTGGCCTTCCCTTCACCTTCATCTAGAATTACATAATGTGAACATTTAAACAATAACAATTTTACATTATTTTCTGATTGTGCAATGAAGAACACTTGGATAGAAATGGGTCGAATTCAGAAATTGTTTTCACCAATGGAAAAATACTTTGACAAAAACCATAAACCTGAGTTTCCAATGTGTACATGAACTATGGGTCTACCTGTGTTCACCTGGTGTAAATAGTTTCACATATATTTCGATTTGGGAGGTGGGTATGGGTACCCCCGCCCCGAGGTCCTCCTCGAACACCTCTGCTGTAGGTCACCCCAAGTGATTCGTTACGTTTGGTGACTTCGGAAGGGTGCCCAAGTTCATGGGGTGAGGTTTGGCTTCCCCAGCCAGACTATTTCGACCCATCATTGCCTTGTACCGCAGTGGGTTGGATGGATTCATACATCACTCCTGGATGCACTGACCCCCAGAATCGCACCAACCCCTCATACCTTTTTCTTGCGCTGAACTTCCTTTCTTTCCCTAAAAACACTTTCCACACAGCATCCCCAAAGATGATATAAGCCTTGCCTATGTGTGGACTTAACGTATAAAAAAATCTGGAGCCAATAGGACTACGGCGTATGTTGTGTTAATAAAAAAAAAATGAATCAAATAAAATTGCTTAAATGGCTTTTGCCGTGTTTTGTGACCAGATCAGGATAGCCAGGTACTTCCGCACCTTCCTCTACCCATCGTCTTTCCATTCCCTCTACCACCAGCCTCACAAAATAATATTTTGGGGTACAATAGTCTCACTTGCTTGAGCGGTGCTTATATGAATAAAAGTTAGTTGGGTACGCTATTATTTGCTTTCATTATTTAATGTTCAAACCATGAAACAGTTTTACTAAAATTTATAATAAAAATAAAATCAGGAAAAATATATTTATAAAAAATGAACTTAAAAGAATTATTATTAAATAATGTTGGCGATAAACCATTTTACTAAATTTAATAATATAATTAAAACCGTGGAAAAATATTTAAAAAGAAAACATTAATAAAATCGGCACAAGTTGGATTTGAACTGTAACCACCGCTCAGCTAATTGTCTGTTGGCGGAAATTGCTGATTTTAGCTATTTATAGTAATTAATTGTTATTTTTGTTAAAAATCATGTATTATAAATTTATTGTTTGAGCAATGTAAGATATATGATTTTTGTATAAAAATTGCTTGAAATGGCTTATGCCGTATTTTGTGACCAGATTTGAATATCCAGGTACTTCCCCACCTTCCTCCAACCCATCTCCTTCTCATCCCCTCTGCCATCAGCCTCACAACATACCCCAATTTGGCATGACACAGTCTCGCTTGCTCCAGAAGGTTAGGAGCAGTTGTGCGGACCCTTGTGTACTGCTCACATGAATATAAGTTAGTTAAGTATCGTTTAACTAACTTTAGCCAATTTCTTTTATTTTTATCTTGTACACAATTTTGATTGTGGGGCTACAGAAAAGTTATAAAAAATATTAAAAAAGGGAAACTCCAATGCAGGAATAATCGTAATGATTATAATTACAAGTTGATAATAGCCTAACAATAACATAATTTAAATAAATATACTTTTAAGTACATACTAATAAGATTGTTTTAAGTTTATCTAACTAGCAATCACACCGTGTCCCCAAAGGGGTGGGCAGAAAGGACGAACCGCCGAATAACTCGATCTTGGCACACACTTCTTGCTTTATTCACGTGCCATGACTTGAGCATCCTCAACTACTTCTATCATTTAATTTCACGTCATATATTATACTTTCAATACCTTTTTCTTTCATCCACTCTACATACCCAAACCATCTAAGTGTACGCTTTAATCTGCCTATCAATATTTCCAGATATTCAAATTTTTTAACACAGTCGTATATATTAAGTTAGTTTAAGAAACATAATTTACCTATACCTACGTAATTATAATTTTTAGTATTATCTCTGGGGTATAAGATAATAATAGTAATAATAATAATTGGATGATTTTTAATAATTGGAGTAATAATCACCTCAAGGGCGCTCTAAGGTAATGCAAGAGAAAGTACTATAATCATTATTAGGTCATTCATTAGAACTAGATTAGAACAATATACACGAGACAGGCGTCTCTTTATAACAATCCAGCGTCTTCAAATAATTATTTCGAGAACTCTCCTATTCAAAGATTGCACAGACTTGGTAATTAGTTCAGTTCAATTGATGTTTACCGTTACAACACTGTGTCCAAGCTAAAAATCAGTTTATTTGAAAGTTTTTATTAAATTTATTAAGTTTTTTTTTTTTTTCATGTGCATCGTTTTTTATTGCAATTTTCATTATGTTATGTTTCTGGAAAATACCCAATCAGGTATAATAAAGGCTTGCTGTTTTATAAACATGTATATTATAAACTGTCCATATTTTACAACGTCACAGTAATTATAATTCTACTGCCTTTATTACCCACCTATTGCGCTGAAACTAGCTACTTAAATAGTATCTATCTTCTCACTTCTTTTATAGTTATGTTATTATATTATGCACTTATCAACTTCTTATACTCTTTTGTACAACCTGCTGTTATAATATAACCACAGGATAAACTATTATTCATTGTGATAATTACGCTTTAACTTCATACTGTTATATCGTATCTACTTACTTATTTTACACCTATTTATTATTTTATTTGTACATTATTGTATTCCCTTGTAAAACTATGTGATAAATGTATCAACATGTAAAAGCATTCTAGGCGTGAATAAATAAGTAAACATTATTTCTTTCACGTAGATATGTTTGATGTCGTTGATGACAGCTTATTTGATAGTTTTATGAACATTATCAAAAAATATAAAATTTCTAATCTAGCTTAATTGAGGGCAATATTTGCAAACATTCAACATTCCACTTTACTTGAAAAATTAACATTGATTGCCATTTCATGGAGAAAAACTCGTTTTGGGAGCTTTAAATCTATATCGTTTACATGATTGTTCACGTAAATGATTCATGTCAAAATATGGTGAAACTTTAAAAATGGCTTATTCCAATTCCATTTAGCTTCCAATATAGAAGTAAATATCACCTGTATGCTCATTTAAATTATTCAACTTATTGCCGCGAATTGAAGAACGCACAATCGATTATAATCTGCACAATATTAAATATCATTTTCATCCATTTCTCGATGAAGAAAAAGCAATAGTCTCGACAGGTCTAAAAATCAAAACTCGCTAGAAAACTCACCGTAAATCTCTAGGAACGCATAAAAATGTGAAAAACGATCATGTTATTTTGTTGATTTATGCAAATATTAAAAAAAACTCATAATAAAGTTCGACAAAACTATTGAATTCTCTGAGTTTATCACATATCTGGGCATTTTTGAAAAGCGTTGTATTGTCTTATTAGGGGAATCCTACAATCCACAACTTATAACGAGCGAGATAGAGAAACCAGATAATGTCACTCTTCTTTCAAATAACTTTTCAATGTGTTAGAAAGAGAACACGAACAAGACAACGTCCACATTCATTTCAACTTCACTAACGAAAGAACAGTAAATATATACGTTTTATGTTACATCTCTTTCCTTATCATCAGTGGTAAAGTGGTAAGAAAGAGACATCATATTGAACGTATACTCAAGTCGGTCGGACTGTAAGATTATCTTGAAGAAATTCAAATTAGCTGATCTAACAGACAATGAAATCTCTATACATTTATTTGTTTTTTTTTGTCTAATATCTTCTTTCTTTCTTGTATGGTATGTGTGAAAGTTTTTATTGTAATATAGTTTGTCTCTAAAGTAAGGTGGTTGTAAATTGTTAATATTCTATTTTTTAATATTCTATAAAGGGGCGGTATTAGAAAATAAGTTTTTTTTTATTATTTAAAACAATTAATAAAATTAAAAATTGACAGCGTAAGATAATTAAAAAAAATTTCTAACTCTCATCTATATTTGGTATTTATATACCAACAAGTGTAAATTCCTCTCCATTTACAAGCGAATGGTTTTGATACAATATAATAGTACAAAAAAGGTCATGGGATTGTTTTAAGTAGGAAACGCATTTTTCTTATAACTACATAATTATATTTTTTAGTATTATCTTGGGTTAAACCATAAATTATTTTTTTAATATATGAGAAAATAGCACAATTACTGGCTCATTAGAAGATTTCGCGCAAAAATAATTTTTGATATCGCCGATAAAACACAGTTTGAATAAAACTATATTATTTCTAACCTAGCTCAATAAAAGAAATGTGTGTGATTAGAAAGGTTTATATTATTATTCCGTTGATAAAGTTATTTTTCATCTTTGAACGGAATATTTTTATTCCTTTGTAACTTATACGATTGTTAAAAACAATAACCACATATTTTTTAACAGAATAAATTATGCAAAATAATACCACCTTATCATTTTGAATAAGAGAAATTGTTCTCAAATTAATTGCATTTTGTCAGCGCGCTAGAGGTGATATTTAAAAAGCAATGTCCTCCCGCCGAAAAGCAGGGCTCAGCGGTGAACAACACCGGCGGCTGGACTGTGAGACTGAGAGAATTCGTAGGTTAGCATTCTCTTTCCGTCTGACGAACTCCCCCCCCCCTCTCTCCCCGCACGCCGCAACTCATGTTTACAATCTTACATACATATTAATTTCTAGATCAACTTGTATCTAGAATCTGAGTATACATCAAACGGAGCAACGAAAGGAGAATAAATTAATAAAACATATATGATCAACTTGTATCTAGAAACTGAATACACATTCATTTTAGATCAACTTGTATCTAGAAACTGCGAATATATCAATCGGAGCAACGAAAGGACAATAAATTAATAAAACATATATGATCAACTTGTATCTAGAAACTGAATACACATTCATTTTTGATCAACTTGTATCTAGAAACTGCGAATACATCAATCGGAGCAACGAAAGGAGAGTAAATGAATAAAAAATAACCGTTAAACTGGAGCAAATTTGTTATATTTTGATGACGAACATACCGATTGGGGTCAGTTGCAAACTGACAACCTTGGTAATGATTAAGGCACTGTTGCCAACTCGTGCAGATGTATCCCACCGGAGCCAAGATAAACGGTGTTAAAGGTAGATCAACAAAGGTCATGTAAATCTTACTAGATCAACATAGTACGGGAAGAGGTGATTATATATATATATATATATATATATATGTATATTATATGAAAAAAAATCTATTAGATTATGCTCTTGTAAAAAAAAGTGTCATAAATTATTGTAACATAATTATTGTGTAAAAAAATTACTCAAATGTAACCAATACCCGAGTATGAAGTATTATGTATATTATGTTCCTGTTATTATTTTTTTATGAAATAAATAAATTACAATTACTGAAGTATGCTTCCACAGTATGGAATCCTCAATAAGGTTTACATAGAATTAGTAGAAAGTATACAGAATAAACATTTGAAACATTTACGCCACAAATACAACAAAACTACAAATAATCTGTGAACTTTACAAAAAAGACGTACATTGTCAGACGTATTTTTATTTTTTAAAAATTTATTAATAATATTTTTGATACATACATTTATATAAACATAAGTAAAAAGGTTATAAACACTTTTTTATGTTCAATTATATATGTATATAAATTTATGTGTATTGTATATACAAGCATAGCAACTCGTATAGAAAAAAATCCCACATAGGCAAGGCCAGTGCATGGGTATACTTGTGCAATAGTTAGTGGAAGTAAAAAAAGAGTTTTTTTTCATGGAATATATATATATTTCTTTAATATTTGTTTATATATATAAATATATATATTTTAAATAATCTGTACAATTTTAATGTTATACAACGGTTATGGTGCTGTGCCTGTCTCATTAGGACAATCATTTTTTGTTTGTTTTTATAATTTGTCTATTCTTACATTATTGTGTTCTATGTTTATCATGTGTCTATACTAGACATTATTATTTTTTAGTATTCTATATATTCCTGATAAAGAAAGCATCGCTATAGAAACATGTCGATGTTGATATGTGTATATTAATAAAGTGGTGAATACAAAGTAATTATTAAAATGTTTATATTTTAACAGTATGGAACAGTATGGAAGATCTACAGTCCCTCGTATCTAGGATGAACGAAGTGTGTATGAAGAATGAGCTAATGATGAATGTAAATAAGTCCAAAGTCATGGTGTTTGAAAGAGAGAGTACGAAAACAGTATGCAATATAGTTGTGAATGATGAATACTTGGAGCAGGTTGATGAGTTTGTGTATTTGGGAAGTATGTTTACGAGAGATGGAAAGACTGATAGGGATATTGAAAGAAGGTGAATGCAGGAAACTCCATTAACGGAGGACTGAACGCGGTTGGCGCAAACAAAAAGTTGTCCATGGAAGCGAAGCTAGCAGTCCACAATGGAGTGCTGATACCAACCTTGATGTATGGCAGTGAGGCATGGAACTGGCAAAGGAAGGATGAAAGTAGACTGAATGCTGTAGAAATGAGATCTCTGAGACGAATGTGTGGTAAAACCATGTATGATCGAGTGAAAAATGTTGAGATTCGTAAAGAATGCAAGGCTGATGTAAGCGTAGTGAGAAAGATTAAGAAAGGGACGCTTAGATGGTTTGGGCATGTAGAGCGAATGAACGAAGAGTGTAAGGAGAATATATGACGCGAATGTGAATGGAAGAAGCCGAGGACGCCCGAGGAAGACATGGCACGATCAAGTGAATCAAATACTCGAGTCGGGCCATGTCAGAAGTCGGAATAACAGAAGAGAATGTATGAGGCGTTGTATGAATGTGAATGAAGCAAGAAGTGTATGCCAAGATCGAGTTGTTTGGCGGTCCGTCCTCTCTGCCTACCCCTGCGGGGAAACGGCGTGATGGTTAGTTAGTTAGTTAGTTATATTTTATGTGTACTTATATTATATATATATATGGATAAGTTCCCATTGCATAAAAATCATTTGGGGATATCAAAAAATAAAATTCATCATTGTTTCTTTTATTAAAAATTCCAGGTACCTAAAAAAAATGTACCAAAGATTATTCACTATCAATTCATTTGGTGCGACATTGCTTTCATCGCTTGACATAACATATATAGAGCCTGTGTAATGTTTCCTTCCTAATTATCGGGATTACTGGGTTTAAACAAAAAAGTTGTTATCGATCGTTGTGACTGCTTTCTTGTGAGTTTCTTGACTTTTGGTAACAAGCTATGCCAGCAGTCACATCACGTTGAAACTGTAGAGCTCGTTCTACGTTGTAATCAGTTGTTATAAAAAGATTTCCAAGTTTATCAGCCAGCTGCAGGCTTTCAAGAATTGAATACGGTATTATTGGACCTCCTTCATCATCGTCACTACTTTCCTTGGGGCTGGTGTGCTCCTCTAAAACAGTCTTGCGATTCCCGCCCCGCTTTATCCTAGCCCCCCCTTCTGCATGCCTCTCTGCGCATAATAATAATAATAATAATAATAAGAGTTAATTTCTATTGTGCAGTTTTGTACTAGTACATAGTACTGAGTAGTAATAACATGAGAGGAATCTATTACCGTGTTACTTCAGAACCATGTAAAAAAAAGTATAAAATAAGAGTACATAGCATACCATAGTTTAAGTAAAAATTGTACTAGACTGAAGATGGCTGTGATGGGTTGAAACGATATATATATATATCGTATTTTCAATTTTTGTGTACAGTGCCAGGGAACATTTCTCCCTCTTCCCGTGTCAACTGCGGTTAGAGGTGCATACATGTGGAGATAATCTTCTCTACTTAGTGAGCGGGCTGCCTATTGCTAGTATAGGGCTTTTATTCATGTTTATTTCAAAGAATTGTAAACTTTTATGTGCTAGCAGGACTTGCTGATAGAAATCTTATATTCACACCCGCTCACTAAGGTAATGGAGGGTATAAGATAGAATTTGGGCAGAGACGGAGGGGGTAAAGGGTAAATACATCTATAAATCAGAAATTACAAGGAAACATATAGGTACATACGAGTACATACCTACCTACTCTGTAAATTTAATTTCTGGAAATTGTTTGTCACTGTAACAAATGTACTGTTTTGTTTCTATAATAAAATAATAAAATAAATAAATAAATTTCATAGGTCACGTTGTCACTTAAGCAGCAATGTATCATATCATACTAAAAAAAACGAATCCGTGCATACAACATTTCTATTATGAAAGGAAACACGTTACAGATATGAATAGAAGACTATTGAAGAAAACACTTTTAATATTTGCTTAATCGGTCATTGAATTCCATCGTTACATTGAACTTCGAAGAGGTTAAGAATTTTATTTAAGTCGAACGGAAATGTTTTTTTTACAATGAAACAGTAGTTTCGTACAAGCAGATGATAAAAAAAAGAATTGTTTATTTCCTTCTCCGTTACACACAAAACCACACGACTGATAATATTATTACTAGTTATCTAATTGCAGGGCGACCTTGCGGTCAGCGAAGTGGTGTTATCTCATTTTCATATTATTATAACGGTCTGCCATTATACTCGTACACCACTAAATTATAATTAGACAAATTCATCCAAATACGGGTTTAAATAAATAACCAATGTTTCAAAGACACAATCATGTCTGATTGATTATGTCTAATTTTAAATACCCCTTGAAGGGCGCTGTACAAAGCTAAGAAATTACTAATTCACTTTACATATTTAAGTGAAAAATTATTATTATTTCATTTTTTACAAATATTTATCATACTAAATAATTATTGTAAACTGTTGGTTTTCCAAAAATATTAAAAAATTCCATGTAAAGTTAAATTACCTCCATATTTAGCAAAATTACATTATAAAAATACGAGACACGTTATATTCATACTAATTAATCGAACAAAAAATGTTGCACGTCCTTGTTGTCAGTTTTAAAACTAACAATGCTTGCGAAAAGGATAATGACATACGAGTATGTTTGTAATATGTTTGAAGGAAATATACTTTTTTTTTAAAATATAAGTTTGTGGCAGCTGGTGACAGATTGTTTGACGAACGAATGTATGTGTGATACTGAACGCAGCAACGATCGTTCTTCCCAACTTTCCGAATGATCAATCCTTAGGCACCCATCAGCCAAGTGTTTTGTTGAGTATTCGCTCTGTTTGCCCGTTTTCAAGCATTTTTTAAATCCTAAAGTGTCTTTGGAGGTGCCCGCCTATTTTCGTAAAAAATAAAATAGTGCCGCCCACTATTATAAACGTAAATTTGACATTTGACGTTTCTCTTTCGTGAAAAACAAGACAAAACGTAGATTATATAATAAGTAAAAGAAGTTAGGTTCCTTCAGTTTTATGTAGAACATACAAAAAACATGTTTTGACATTCGAAAACGGAAATAAATATTTGTCATTCAATATTTGAATCGCGATAAATAGATCGCGAACCAATAATGACGTTTGACATTTCACTGAGATTTTTCCCCCGTTGACACTTTTTATAACTAGTCCTCTGTTGAGGGGAACTTAATCCACAAAAATCGATATTCTAAATTGATCGTAAATTTGATCGAGAATTTCGTTGGGAAGAACGTATTTGAAAGTCTCAAGTGTGTCTACTGGATTCAGTCAGTGAAACCGCGCGCATTGTTTCAGTAATGTATCTTCACTTTTTAATTCATCTAAGATTTAGTATAACCAATTAATCTATCGGGCTGTCAGAGGGTTAAGATTTGTGTGATAAACTAGTATTGCATATTATACATAATATTTCTGTGGTATAAATAAAGATTTCAATAGTTCAATACTATCATTTATTTAGGAAAACTTCATCCAAAGACAGTAAAATATTGAATTTTCTTTGAAATTTTTTTCGCTTTTTTTCCGGTGGCGCCGCCCAATATTACCACTTGTCCAAGTGTCCGGTGGTCTGCGACCGTCAGTCACATGTATAAGTCAGTTGTACGAAGTATGCAAGGCAATAGGACGAGATTGTCTGGATCCTCTGTCTTTTGTTGGGCCATTTACCGCTGATGTATGGCGACAAGCGACAGGCACAGGAGGACGGCCATTGAAAGGTAGCTGGGATAATATCTGTACGTGGAGCAATGTTCCTCGAAGGTCGCAGGATTGATAGAAACTTCTACTGCTTTTACATTGGTAACTGAACTTAAAGACGTTTTATGTTTACTTTGAAAACTACAAAATATGAAGACGTAATTAATAGTTATTTATTACACCCAACATTTTCACATTAAAACGAATATTGCTGAGAATATTCTTTGATGAATTTAGGTTATTTATATCTCCACTAGCAATATTTTTCCTTACCGCCCACATTCTTTCCCTTTCTCGCGCCTTCTTCCAATTAAGACATTATTGAAACTGTTAAAAAAAAAGATAAGAATGTTATTTTTTTTAATGTGGTTTACATGACCATCTTAGATCATACGACGTACGTCTGGAATACACTCTCGATTCTATATTCATATTCGACGTACACATTAACGACATTAAGTGTAAATCATTAAAAATGATGGGATTTATTCACAGAATATGTAAACTATTCAAGAACCTTCAATGAATTATAACCCTTTTCAGCGCCTTAATTAGAATAAAACAGGAATATGGAAGTTCTATTTGGAATCCTCATTACCACAAATATATAAACATTGTTGAATCTGAGTCTAGTTTTTGGACTGTTAGTTCGTGGTGGAATTCCATTGTATTAGAATTGAAATTAAAACACTTTTGTACTTTCTTCCACTTATTTATTTTCACCAGGACCGGTTTCATCCTACTACGGACATGTCAGAGTGGGATGAAACCGGTCCTGGTGAAAATAAATAAGTGGAAGAAAGTACAAAAGTGTTTTAATTTCAATTCTAATTGTTGAATCTGTTAAAAAACCTTCTCATGATATTTGATATCATTCTTGTGATATTTTATCCGTTCAATTCCTTATTAATCGAATCGGTACGATCAAAGTCGATAAAAAACATTTAAATACATAATTTACAATATTATAAAAAATAAAATAACTTTGTTTCAATTTCACTTTATTATTTTTTCATCCAACCGGTTTCGGTTCAACCTGAACCTACCTCAGGGGTGAATAAAAATATATTAAACATAATACAGAAATACATGGTATTTAATAGAAAATTAGGAGAGAGAGACAGAACATCAACTTAGGTGGGGGGCAAGGAAGGAGGAGTGAAGGTGGGCGGAGGTAATGGAAATATTTAAAAAATGGGGGTGTTAGACAAATCTAGTTGTTTATTAGGTAGATTTTTTTTTTTTTTTTACATGAATACCGCACAAGAGTCCCAACTGCTCCCAACCGTCTGGAGCCAGTGAGACTATGGCATTCCCAATTGGGGAATGTTGTGAGGCTGAAGGTATTGGGGAGGGGAAGGAGAATGGGAAGGGGAAGGGGAGGTGGGGAAATACCTGGCTATTCAGATCTGGTCACCAAACACGGCTAAAAGCCATTTCAAGCAACGTTTCAATTCTGAATGGTGGTCTTTCACCAGGGCGATACTAAGAGTATCTTCCACTCTGGAACGTGCGCAAATATATTATATATTATTTTTAAATTAATTAATTGTGAAACAACACAAATCAATTAAATAAAATTTACTTGCGCACGCCGGGATTTGAACCCGCGACCTTCGGATTCGTAGTCGAGAGCCTTACCCCTCGACCATGGAGGCCGGTAGATTTTTTTATTGATTTTTAATTTCAAGGGCCTCAAGATTATTAAGGCGTAGACCTATCCCATTTCTATGTAATACATCTATCCCGGAAGATTTAATAAATCAGTGATTTTTATCGATAAGGTGGGTGGCGAATTCTGAAAATCCGACACTGTTTAGACATCTCAAGTGTTCGACCACCCTTATTTGAATGTTTCTAGCCATTTTACCGATGTAAAAGGCTGGACAATCGTTACATTTGAGTTTATAGATGCCAGAATGGCTTAAGTTATTTTCTTTATCTTTAGAATTTATTAAAAGTTTTCCTAGGTTATTATTAGTATAAAACGCAGCTTTAATATCTGTAGGGAATTTAGAAACACATGAAGGTGAAAAATTATTTATGAATAAAATTCTACGCCAACCCTGATTTTTATTCTCTCTGGTATTGTGTGTATTATAATAAAGGAATTTATTAGTAGATATTAGATTAAGTTTTTTTGAAAGGATTTTATCAATTATGCTATGGGGGTATCCGTTATTTATTGCAATAGATTTGATTTTAGAGAGTTCTTCAGTAAAGTTATTTTATTTTTTATAATTATGAATTCCCACAAAGTGTTTGCTACATGTAAAGATTTAATTTACAATAATTACATCGTAAACAGATAAGTAAAACTACAAAAATATTTTCCTAACCTTCATTATAATATATTTCTGATGTCACCATTTACCATCATTTCTTTATATACCATACTAGTTGATCCTGTTTTGGTCCTTGCCCGGTCTTGCTCGGGACTATCTTTTTTTTTGGAAAAGTGTTATGAAGTTGTGAATTCTTGCTTGTCGTTTGGGTGCCATAATTTATTTGACAGCGAAAGTAATGCCTTATGACGAGTATTATTATCTTAAACAAAGAAACGTTAATTTGAAAATTTTATTTCATTCCAAACATTTATTTTTTGAAAACATATTTAAACAATAAATTTCTTAAGCAGGTACCTACTTGTGTTTTCCATTTTTAAAATATTCTACCCAAACAAACCTATTCTTTTGGACATGTAATCTATGGCTAACCGAAATGGTATATCTACGAGCTAGCCTCAATACAACACTATTTTTTCATACTATTTTTAAAACGTTATAGGAACATAATAATAATAACAGATCATTTATATTGCGCAGTTTTGTGTTATTTCACTTAAAGTGCACTTTACTGTAATAAACTAAAAATAAATAAACTAATTCCATTCGGTGGTATTCCTACAGTGCTCCTTTTATATTCTATGTATACATTCTTAACATATTACATACATTTTTGCTTATTCTTAATATCACTCGCACAGTACTCCCTTAGGTATTCATTTAATAAAATTACGAAATACTCTTATTAAACAGTACATACACAGCGATACAAAAATAACACATTCACAATAATAGTGCAAAAATAGTAACATTTTAAGACAGGAGTCGGGTTATGTTCAGCAATAACTGACTTTACAAAAAAAATGAATACGGAGGAAACAGAAACCAAATTACCGGAGGCTTGAGAAAGTGGCTTTTTACAATAAATTGAAAGGAAGTTAAAATTTATCGACAGTAGAATTTTTAATAATTTTGTTTTTAAATCCCGTTTAAATTCAGTCAATTTCTGGATATTAGTAAAAGCTGGGGGAAGTTTATTCCAAATGAGAGGGCCATTTACACGAAAAGAGCGATCATATTAGACCGCACGATTTGACCTCGAAAGTTCAATTAGACGATTAGTAGCATCTAGATCTGTTGACCTCAGAGTGAGCTGTCTATCGCTAAGTCCTGTCGGATACATAGTTCAGATATATAGGTTGGATCCATTCCCTGCAATGCTTTGAAACTTTAGATTTCATTCAAACTACTCTCTAAACCTTCCCGACACTAATAAGAACAAACTGTGCCATTTTCAGCGAAACCGGTCGAGTAATTTTCGAGAAAATCGATGACAGACACACAAACAATTTTTTTTTTTATAAATAGAGAAGAGATTGAGAAAATATTGGTCGTGTAACCCGATGGTTTGAGCTACTCGGCTACTAGCCGGACTTATATTACCAATAATCGCAGCAGCCGGCAGCTTTTTATAAGCGCTCCAGTTTATCTGGGAAATATTGCTTAGTTCTTAATTTTTTCGGTGTTAAAGTAGCGTAAAATAACCGCAATAATTTATAGGTTACATTTATAAAAATCATATAATTTTAGTGTGGCCGTTTCGGGCTTAAATCAAGTTTATAAGAAAAAAATCAAATAAAAACCCAAATATTTTAAGTTCAAATCTGTCGCGTTGTTCTAAACTAACCCAAAAGCATCGGTCGGTCGAAGCGTTCGACACATGTGCTTATTAAAAGACCTTTTTGCTTGTTAAAAGTGTCCCAAAGTGAATGATTTATAATGTTATTCTTTGAACTGTGGTGATTGTAAACAATATCGTATACGAGCTAGACAACTCAAACTCAAACTTAATAGTGAATGTGCTATTTTGGAGCCTTTAGTAAGCTGCAAAGATATCGCTGTATAACCTTGAATACTGTACCACAACTGCAATCCGCAAAATTAGATTTCGTGGCTACCGAGAAAGGCGCAATAGGAAATAAAAACATTTGACGAGAAGATCTTCTGCTGCCACGGCGACATGAGTTCTGACCTCCAGTTCACGGAGCAGATCCGGTGCATCATGCGGCCCACGGACGTGCCCGAGAAGGCTGCTCCGCGGCCTGCTGTGGTCCGCCCCCCACAAGGATACCACCGGCTGGAGCGAGAAATAGACGACACGCTGATGTGGTCTTTCCAGATCCTGAAGCCGGCCGACGAGCGCCACCTGGCGTATGGGAAAACCAACACCGAGCGTCCCGTCATGCAGCCCAGGGGCGTCACCAACAAAGACAAAGAAGATTGGAAGAAAGGATCAGTACCCCCGGCCCCCGTCCTCACCCGCCGCCCAACTTCACATAACTCCTATCATTTGTATTAGCGTCTTGCAATATATCATAAGGAATAAATACAGTTAGCTTCTTTTTTTTTTTCAATTAAACATGTATGAAAACTTAGACTAAGCCGTATTTAGTTTTGATAATTTAACTGCATCCTTTATATGGTATATAAATAATGTGTAATGATAGTGTCCAAAAAAAAAATATGTCATAGATTTAATATAGGAATAATGTAAGAATAGGAAGTAAGATTTGTAAAGCGCCCTTGAGGTGATTTTTCACAAAAACGGCGCTATAAAAATCATCCAAATATTATTATTATTATTAATACACGATATCCGTATTATCATATTTCTGGTCTTCCGACATTATGAATTTATTTGACATATTGCTACAAGTTTACATTATTGTATTGTCTGAGTATCTAAACAGCCATTAATTTATTGGTGACAAAATTAGAGTTGCGAATCAAAATGGTTACATCTTTAATCTCACCTTTAAGTTATTCGCAGATGACCCCGATCCACAGAACTGCTGAATGTTCGCTGTAGGTCGATGACAGCAGTGCTTACCCTGCTTTCAGCGACCACTCAATTTGAAGGTCGTTCAAATCAAACACACTTCGTAAGAACTAGTGAATCATTCGTTTGAACGTATAAAAATCATTCACAATGAGTCGATTCGATCGACGTGGATTATTTCGAAGATTCGTACAAAAATAAAACAAAATTGGAATCATGAATGTTTGGAAGGTTGAAAGAGCCAAAGCGCAGTCCAGATACGAAGTTCGCAGATCGTGCTTTTAACGCGGCAGGCTATAAAGCTTGGTATAAACGATTAAAAAAAACATACTCGTAGTTAAATCTATTCAAGTTGGAAACCATATTTTAGAGCGGAGCTGTCGTCTAGATACAGTGCTCAATATACAGTATTATCTATCCATATATATAGGAATGAATGTTTGTCTGTCTGTCCTCGATTTTCTCGAAAATTACATGACCGGTTTCGCTGAAAATAGCACAGTTTTTTCTTACTAGTACCGGGAAAGTTTAAGGACAAGTTTGAATGACATTCAATACGTAAAACTGTTGGTATAACGTTTTAAAATTAGTATGAAAAACATTGAAACCTACATGTTGTATTGAGGTTAGCCCATAGATATCCCACTCTGGTTAGTCACAGATATTCAGAAGAAGGTTTGTTTGGGTAGAATATTTTCAATGTGGAAAACACAGGCTGGTACCTATTTTGAAAAAAAATAAATGTTTTGAATGAAATAAAATTTTCAAATTGTTTCTTTGTTTAGAGATAGTGATCGTCCGCACAAGGCATTATTTTCGCTGTTAAATCAATTATGGCACACAAACGACAAGCAAGAATTCACAACTTCATAACTTTATTAAAAAAAAATTTTTTTTTTAAATCCCGAGAAAGGCCGGGTACACATCGGCTAGTCTACTATAAATTTGGAGTTTACATGTTTGTTTCATTTTTACGCATTATCTCAGCGCTGGAATGGCTTACGGAGTCGATTTAACGACAGTAAAATATAGTTTTGTTTAACAGTAACAATGTGGTATAATGGAGCAAGTGGGTGAATTTGTGTATTAGGGAAGTATGTTTATGGCTGATAAGGATATTGAATGAACGATGTGATGAAAGAGGTAGGGGTAGGGGTAGCTGTAGGGGTATCATATCACAACCTCAAAACTGTAACTAGTAATTCATATAAATAATGGTGATGTGAAGATTAGCCATTAGCCATGAATTATTATTACGAATAGAACGGACATCAGGCAATATGGGCCAAATCACATTATTAAGTATTTAACAGAAATATGTCTCTATCTTTTCTGAGAAGAAGAATTGACCCTGTTTTTTTAATGTGCCTACATCATTTTTAACAATAACACAGGCACACAAAAATAAAAATTTCCAGTTGCATGGGATATTTTTGGGGAATTATATATGACATCCCATCACGTATAGGTTTTAAAAAAATTGTAAAAACACTGATTTATTACAACGAACTAAATATATTAAAAACAACTATTAAAAAAATTGTTTCTGGTATTTATTCACAATTTTAGGTCTGCTCTTTTTTCTTATGAAATCTTTTCTTCTTCTCTTTGATGCTTCTCCGAACTCGTTTCCTATTTCGTTCTCTGGTTTCTCGATTGAGCACCCAACAGTAGTCAGCTAACATATTGACATCCCATTTTCCTTGGTAACATCTCTCGATATCACGGACATCCTGGTGAAATCTTTGACTCTGTTCTTCGCTGTATGCTCCCAAGTTTTCGGGAAAATAGTCAATATGGGAGTGTAAGAAATTAACTTTTAACTTGCATCATTGAGCTTCATTCGCTGCCAGCCATGTGTTGTACAGTGGTTTTATAGTCAGGGTCCTTAGTATTCCCCAAAAACTTATGCACCACATTCTTAAAAGAGTCCCATTCTTATTTTTCCCTTTATTCCATTGTTTCCAAAAATATTGGGGTTTCTGATCCCCAGATGAAAGTTTTCTTATGTCGGGGCCGGTGAAAACTCACTCTTAACTTGGCTTCAGACAATTTCAGGAACTTGGAACTCAAATACCTAAAACAATTCCCATCTTTTGGCATTTGAAAAACTGCTTTATAAGCATATAAATTTAATATGAAAAGGTGGTAATAACGCCTTTCCTGGGGAATCATGGTCGTGTATTGATGACGTTTTTCTCGCCGGGGGTTAAACTCTCACGTGGCGGCAAGTCAGTTTTGTCCAGTGTTGCTGTCTCGTTCTATTATACCATAAACAAAGAAAGCAATGATATTTCATAAAACCTCCCCCTGCTGACTCAACAACAAACCATCCACTGATGCTCTTCATATTTGATTTTCTCAAGAATCGTAGTCAAGTCATTATATTTTTCTCCCACATGAACCGAGTATCCCATATGAAGAGATGGAAATACATTTCCATTATGCAGAAAGACTGCTTTGAGGCTAGTTTTAGACGAATCAATGAATATGCGACATTTTTATGAATCATCTTAAATTTCAACGCGCTTCATGAGCCGGTGAGCATGATTACAATAAATAAGATTTCCCTCTTTGGATGAAAACTGAGTAAATTCTTTTGATCCTTCCCCTATCACTACTCTCTTCAACCATTTAAAAAAAAAACATTCCAAACAAATAGTCAAAAACATTCCAAACATAACAGTCCAAAAACTAGACTCATTAAAAAAACATTATTGCAAAGTCTAGCCATAATTGATACAATTAAAGTGAGAAGTCTACGTTTTAAGGCCATTTTTTTAATTTAAAAAAATAATAATACAAAATTTAAGTTAACTGAGAATTTTACGCTATATACAAACAAAAACTTGAGTCTAACAAAAAAAATTGACGCGATGAAATGTATTTGGTATTTTTTTTCGTTTTTACCAAGTTGAAATCTACAAGAAAATGAATAAAAATCCTATGCAATTTTTTACTTGCAGACCTGTGTAATGGTACCAATTTAGACAAAAGCCGCCAACCGCAAAAAACTAATAAAAAATACGTTT
>JAHDVE020002904.1:0-33249 GCA_022606495.2 Halesus radiatus
TTTAATACACATTTTCTTATGCGAGTAAGTTAGGTTAGTCAGTGCTTACGCGCCTTTATTGATTGTACGCCCCTGGCCGTCGAGTCTAACATGGAGTCATATGCATATTTGTTGCGATTTTGACGACCGTTTGTTGGCAGTAAGGTATACTAAATTCCTCCATAAATCACGTTACTCCAGGCATAATATCTGTAGACTTTATTAAGGAAAGCAAAATATAAATAATCTATGGGTAACTATATTGTGTTCAACACTTCAAGGATACGCAGGCCGTAACAAATAACATTTTGCATTCTTTGCTTATTCTATTCTCACTATCGTTTACTAACGTCAAACTGCCATATCTATTATTTATAGAACGAGAAATCAATACGACTCTAACGTGGATACTATGTATTTTACAATGCAATTTTCTAAGCTCTATGACTATCTACATACGAACATATATTCCACAACTGCCTGGACATTTTTAACGATGTAACGGGCATCAACACAATGCTGCAGTGGTGTGTATAAATACACGATTACGTTCAAAATAATGCATTGTTTTGTCACCAAAATCGTATATCTTTGTTAAAAATCGAACCCTTTCTTCTGCAGAGCGTGCCAATTTACGATTCGCAGATGAGCTAAGCACCCAAATATAGCCATCCCCGCTTTATAAGGTGCTCTTAAGGCAGATGATTGTTAATGCTGATTCAAGTATTTCATGTGAAAAACACGTCTTGTTATAATGAAATTAAAAAAAAAACCGTCGGCCTCATGTTTAACCTCGATTATTCCTTCTCCCGTTGAATTATTAATTACTGCCTTTATTTAAACGCATTTCAGTTATTCTTAAGAAAGCTCTAGTGTCTCATTTTAAAACGGATATTTTTACTTTTTTTTAAAAAAATTGAAAAACGTCTTTATTTTGTACAAAACTAGTAACTTGGCGGAAATGTAGTTCCATAAATTTATTTTCAATGCGTTGTCAATAGTTCTTTAATAATAATAAGAGCTTATTTGCATTATCTTTCCTTATCTGCTACTCTACAGCGTCGAAACAAATTGTATCACCTACAATAATTCATAAGAAAATGAACTTAATTTGATGTTTTGTGTCTGGAAACGCGGCCAATAAAATATGTACATATTTTCCATAATCACCGGGGCACGAGCCGATACCATAAAAAATTTCGCAATACTCCTAATCTGTGTTTATTCGTATTTATCTGTGTTTATTGATATTTATCTTCCGATTTTGCAATACTCCTAATCTGTGTTTATTCGTATTTATCTGTGTTTATTGATATTTATCTTCCGAGACTTGCATAAGCTTACGCGAGCTTTTGCTAAAGTGAATCGATAATTCAGCATTAGTCCGGATTAAGACGTTAAAATAAATCGCCTTACTTAGTGATTAGTATGCAGGCTTGGGGCAGGAACGTGCGTGTAATAAATGAAATAAGTTTATCATGAGATCATAATTTTGCTCTTTCATTATTTGACAATCGAGAAAGCCGCTATAATCTAGCCGCTTAGCGATAAAATAGACATTTTAATAGTTTATCGCGAAATCCGTTTTTAATTCAAAGTAGATAATTCAATTAATTTAACCGACTCCGTGAGATCATCGAGTAAGAGGTTTTACTGGTAATTGAAATCGTTCGAACAATGTTAAAACAACATTTTATAATCCCAAATATTCGTTTTAAGTTGTCCCTAACAGATGTATGTTTAATGTTTACATCTACTGCTTATGAAAATAACTTGATACATCAAATATAAAATTTCCATATAGGAACACCTTCCTAGTCCTATGACATTTAACAATCGTTTAAATTTTAATTATGAGCCATTATTGTAGACATTCGTTGGCCGCCCTGCAGATGTATAATCAACCAATTATTTTAATAAACAGAAGCATCTGTCAATTTCTTCGTGAAACTACGGCTTTTCCAAGGATAACAACGGTTTGTACTACAAATACAGCGTCCGGGACTAAAATAACCCTACAACTGACAAAGACTTTTTTTTTTAATTTATGATGGTGTAATGTAAACGATTAATTAATTTGCTATTAATTAGTCGTAATGCAACACGAAAAAATTAGGTTCAATAGCTTGGGAAAATGTCTGAGCATTGATGAGGGAAAAATTGGAAGGAGTGGCCTTTTTTAGTTGTATTTCTCAAAGCCTTTATTATAAAATATAAGTAATTGTAACGAAAATTCTTAGAAGGGAAAAAGTAGAGTTGAGATGAGATGCATTATGGAAATAACTAATTAATTGTAAAAATCTATCAATGGCTAAATTTTTAGCACGTCGAATTTCCACCCAAGTATCGTGAATTCAATTCCTAGAATGGCTTACTCCCCCATTACGAACATTATTTTCCACCTAGTGTGATGGTAGTTGGAGATTTTTAAATATTATCAGGTTATTCGTCACCCGGGAATGCGTGCCTTTCTTTTTCAAAAAATTAATTATTTTGATAATAGCCTACGTAATAAATAAATTACGTAAAAAAAAATTCCAGCAAAAAGGTGTTATACATTTAAAACAGTATTGTGACACTAGAAAATTAAATTTCATCAAATCATTCAAAATCTCCTTAATCACCTTTCAATACAGTAATAGGCAAACCGTCAGTCGAGAGTCGACAATAACATTGCAATTTTAGAACCATACCATTTGAAGGGTTAACAGGATATGAGTCCAAGAACAACGCGTTAAAATGCAATTTTACTTAATAGCCGCGTTTTTATTGAAAACTACACTGCTATTATAATATATTTTGCAGCTGAACTAAACAGCTTTTTAAACTTGAGTTCTCGCTCTAGGGCAAAACAGATCTATCCAGATTGTAATATTTTATGACGCAAAAAATGTCTCGTACGCGGTTGATAAAAAATATTACTTCGAATATTATTGAGCCATTAAACTACTAAAGCTACATCAAAAAGGTTAACCGATAAATTTCATTAAGATGGTGCCAGTTCTTAATTGTTCATAAATGATAACCATTCTGTCATTTAAAACTGGTAGGTTCTGTGATACGACACGTTTATAAATATAAAAGTCATCGACGATATCTCGGATGCTTCGTTTAAATTATGACACCGTGGAAATCGATTACATTTACTATGAAAATCGTGATTAAGAAATCTCATCAATGTTGATGGCGGGTCGTTCGTCCGTTTTATCATCAATGTTTTGTGTTGTAGCCAATTACTGGACTTGTTTACAGTGGGATACGACGGTCCGAGCTTTTGCATGTAAATATTCCGAATTCGACATACATTTTCCCGCCAATACGTTATAAAATTTTAGTACCTCTCACACCGAGAAGTACGATGTTGGATGTTGGATAATTGTCTTGCGCAACCATAAAATAGCATTCAAAAGACGCAAGACGCAACCGACGTATTAATCTTTATGGTAGAGAATAAAAATAAATGGACTTTGGCTATCAGTGGTAATTTATCATCGAAATATCGCTGGCAATTCTTTGATTAATAAGTATTATTTTGCTTCTTCAAGAAAAGTACTGCGTACAAAATACGTGTACGCGAAAATCGCAATACTCAAAATCAGTGATATTTAACAATGCTATGAGATTGATATTTATTGTGTAATTTCGAAGCATAACATACTATAAATGTTTAGCAATATTCCGCAGTATAAGTGCCGCAGCACCTTAAAGGATTTTCATATACTTATTTAGTTAAATTCTAATTTTTTTATTATTTTTAAATCTTTATTTTATTTTAATTTTTGTTTTATATGTGATGTATCACCTTACTACTGTCTCTCTTGTACATATTTTGTATATATATATTTTATTTTATAACTATTGCATGTATATTTTATATGGAATGTGTGGGACTGCACTAACCTCCCCACATACCGAAATAAATATTTATT
Organism: Halesus radiatus; assembly: GCA_022606495.2. NCBI lineage: Eukaryota > Metazoa > Arthropoda > Insecta > Trichoptera > Limnephilidae > Halesus > Halesus radiatus. The sequence continues at coordinate 3,909 of JAHDVE020002904.1, forward strand.
ATTATTATTATTATTCCATTTATGAACGTTGGTAATTTATGAATTTTCCCCCTCGGAACAAGAAGCTTTTTTGTTGTATTTAAGAAAAGACCGTTATAATTAAAACAATTAATATTTGAAATTGGGTTATGAACCCTCTACTTCTGGGTCCAGTAATTTTAGCTCTATGTCACTATGCAAAAATTTACATTTTAGTACAATTATCTATCAAATTCTGAGAACGGAGTGACAAAGTTGATTTCCCGGACAACGAAGCCGAAAACGCGAATATCGGCGTTAAAATTACTGCCTCAATTTGGAAGCAAAATACAAAAAGAATTGTTTTTGTTTGGAGCAGTTAAAAAGAAGCGAGGCAACTCGTTCCGGATTATAAGGCAGGCTATATCGCTCATATAACAATATAAAATATAACAGGAATTTTGCTAACGTAAATACGTAGTTTCCCATTCCTTTAGCAGGGTGTTCCGAAAAGACGAAAAAATACATTTTTACAGTAACGTCTAACCATATGAAATAAGTTTTTTTTTTTTACAACAGTGATTTCATTTAAGTTTTACACTAGTTCATAATCCAAAGCTTTAATCAATATGAAACAAGTAATATTGTATATGTACAAATTCAAGCCATTTATATGAATATTCTTAATCTCACAAATCAAAATCCTTAAATTATTTGTTGAACCTTTCATCGTAAACGTATATCATTAGTCTTAAGTTAAATTTTGCAATACATAGTTTCATTAGGTTACAAGTTTCAATGCAAATCATCGTTGGGGTGATCTTTGACGAAAACGGCCCCAGGTCAAAATGGTCATTAGTTATGTGAGGTTAGTTTGGGTTAGATTATTCGTAAAAAAAGTTCAGTCGACTATCATGGATTATTAATGCACGTCGAGAACATAACCATTAAGATGGCGGATAAAGCCAACTATCTGGTACCAGGTATTAAGGCAGACCAAGCCAGCGCATCATCAACCACATATTAATTGACCTGACCCCCTAGCACAAGGAAATCCATAAAGGTTTTATCGATAATGTCTGTAGCTTGTCATCCTCTCCGAGCACGACTGCAGATCGCGAAAGAATAAACAACAGTTCACATTGATAAAATTAAGCATATTTAAAAAATTAAGCTCAGGGAGGCCAAAAATGCAAAAGTTTTGTGACCTTAAAAAAACACTTTTGTGGAATAAGTTCACAATTAATATTTTCACCAGCAGTTTCTATGATAGTCAAAAAACCTTTTTTTTGACAATATATATAAGCATTTTTTATAAAAATAAATTAAAAACGGTCTTTGAAATACCGTGTACTACCTACCTGCTATAAATATTGGTGAATAGCACCACTTCGACACACATAACTCATAATGACTCGGGCTATTATGGGGGGTTGCAAATACCACTGATTTCATAGCCTCCCGTGGGACCGACCCCCTCCCTTAACTCCCCATACTTGCTTACCCTCCCTGTTCAACAATTCAAACGTCGCAAGTCTACTTAAACAGGCCGTGAGTCGAAAACCACCCTTATTTCACCGAGTTTTTGAAATGGTTGTTGCGCGCATATTGCTGGGAGTTGCGACCCCTTTTGCCGGGTAAATTTAATTTTATTACAACAATATTATAAGCATATCGATGTTAATGTACAAGGATGAAACGATCTATGAAAGCGTGTCTGTTTATACAAATAGACAACGCTGTGGTGACCAACCTTTTTTATATACTAGTTTATTTTATATTCATTGCAAGTATTCACGTAAACCTAAATATATCTAATATTTTTAATTAACTTAATGTTACATGTGTTACCTTAATGATTATAGATTTGTTATTTAAATTTGAAAACGACTTGCACTTTTCTAATCAAGAATCTGGAAAAATTGCGTTTTTTTTAAATGAAAGATTAACATTCCCGGGGTACGAATAACCTAGCAATATAAAAAAAACTTTTACTACCATGATTATAAGCGGAAACGGTTACTTGTGCAAGGATGAAGGACTTAGCTAGCAGATGAATAAACTGACTCCACAACGCCTTGATGGGAACCCGATGTATTTGTCCGCCCAGCTACTCACCGGCCATATTAGTAATCTTTATCTGCCTGTAAGCTTATGCGGATGTTTAGCAATTAAAAAAAAAAGAATTAAGTTTTATATTTTTTTTCAGTAGTGTGTAGATATGACTGATTCATTAATTTTTAAAAGCCGGTGACTTCAATACTTTTGTAATAATATTTTATCTTGTTCGGCACAAGAGTCTCAACCGCTCCCTAATTGGGGTATGTTGTGAAGCAAGAGATTATGGGAAGAGGAATGAGATGGGAAAGAAGAAGGTGGAGAAGTACTTGATTATTCAGATCTGGTCATCAAACACGAATAAAGTCATTTTCAAGCCGAAATTTTAACCCGCGATCTCCGGATTCGTAGCCGAGGACCGTAACCACCCAACCACAGACCCCGTTATTTCGATCTACTGGTAAAATATATTTGAAGGATTTTTTCAAGGTTCAGCACCCCTTACTGAAATGGGGTTGTGGAGCAGAGCTTTAGTGTCGCGATCACAATGGTGTTGGGATATATTAGATAGCCAGGTCTTCCGGAGACGTCATTCAGTGGTGTCATCTTCCAGTGAATGCAAGTGGAAGAAGTTACGGTTAGAGCAAGTGGAAGAAGTTAGAATCAGATCAATAGAAGGCGGTAGTTGTCGGTGGAAGTTGCCGGGAGATAATCGAGGTTCATGCTAGCCAACTTCGCAGCCGATGGCAGACTAGCGAATCACAAAATACGGATGAAATACAATAGATACTACTGCCCTAACATCGGTAATGTACAAATTGCACAATAAATTTATAATATATCGCACAATAGGGAAATAAATGGGAAATAACTGGGAAATCCAAACGATTGTTTTTACGTTTATTTTTTTCGTACTAATTTATAGGTTTTAACTTTCTTAATTAATTTCGATATAATTTTGACATTTTATGGTAAGGTATAAATATAAAAAATACCCATATATAATAGTTATTTTATTCATAGTCCTCACTAGGAGATCCTGTGCTGAGGCGAACTAGATTTTGAATTAGGGGGTTTCAGCGACTTCTATATTTCAACTACAAGATTTGGGTAGGGTATTTTCAGTAACTTCTATGACTCCTTTCTTTTAAATTTAATGGAAATTAAAATTTGAAGAATTTCAATGGAGTTCTACGAATTGAACACAAAAACAATGAATAACTTCAATGACGTTGTTTTAAGAATACTAAGTTCGTCTTCTGCTAATTCCTTGGGACAAGATGTGTTGTACTTAATGCAATTATTGATTAAATTACTTTGTTTAATACTAAGTGGAAGTTTTTTTGTATAATTTTACAGCTAAAACTATTGTTTTTAAAATTCTAACACCTATAATAGGTCACCTAGAGTAATTTCATTTGTGACGATTTTTGACATTGGGTGTATGATATCGTCTGCTCCAAGGAAGAAGGTGGTAATTTACGTGAGGTATTTTAGCAGGAGTGCGATTTCAATGTTGAAAATCTTATACATATTCTAGTTGGGGAGTGTTTTTTTAAATTATTATTTTGAATATGTAGGTATTCATTTAGAACGTTTTTTGTAATATCTTTAGTATTTTGCTCAATACAGAAAATATGTCAAAAACGTTATTTTGTGAGTTACTACTGTTTTCTTTGGAGTGATCTAAATATTATTTAAAATATTTTTAACGAAGAATTTTATTAGGATACCAAAATTTTATACTACATGCTTGTATTCTCTTTGTCATCATTTATCTGTAATAATATATTGAACATTATTTATTTATTTTTATTTGGGTGGAAGCATGTTCGTTTACCGATGTATCTCAAAATATATTGTCAAATAATGTTATTTTCATATATGAGCAATTTCAGATCGTGATCTTGATTATAAAGCTTGATGAACCTTACAAAAACGGCTTTACGGCCATTGTGAGGAAAATTTGTTGATTTTTTTATCATTTTGAATCCCTCGGCACAAGTAGTACCTGCAATGAACGCGCAGTCTCGTGGGCAGAAACACATCCCACTCACATATTGCTTATCGAATGTTAAACATTCTTCAAAGTATTCTACATAATTTAATAAATTCCATTGCCTCTATTAGTCGCTTTGCGCAATGGCCCATGTGCCAACTAAATCAGTACTAAAATAAATAAATAACATTGAAAAAAAAAAATTAAAAAACATTTTTCCCGTTCATAGCACAGCAGATTCAATAGCTCATGATGAAAAATATTGTTTGAAAATAGACTTCATATAAATCTTTAATGAAAAAGAAGTGCAAAACTCACGACACAAGCGTCTCACATTTTTCAGGTCCATATGCAAACCAGATATTCTCCTTTATAATAAAATATATGTACAAACACAAAAAAAATTTCCAATATAAATTATTACATCATAATAGATCGATTATAACCTATCCTTCTTTTCATAAAATACCCAATAGAAAGTCAAAACGGAATTCTCAACCGGACTTAAATAGTGTTTTAGTCAAGTCGTCAGTGTTCTATCCGTAAAAATATGATTGTGACTTTGAAATGACGTATGTTTTCCTTGATTCTTTCAGGTCCCGCGCAGCCGCCGCCCCACTCGTCAGGGGGTGAGCCTGGCGCGCAGGAGCCCTGCGCAGCGCCCCCGAGGCCCCCGGCGCGCACGCACCACCCGCACCACCCGCATTCGCACTCAAGCATGCTACTGCTTCAAACACAGGTAACCAACCTAACCTCACCAACGAAATAACCTACCCTCACTCACCTCTACACTCATAGCTCCTGGCTCTTCGAATAATCTAACCAAACAACCACTCAACCTACTAATTTTTGTGTTTCTGCCTCTTGGATTCATCAGGAAGCATTTCGTAATAGTCTAGCCGACTAACCATTTAATCTACTCACTTCTGGACTCCTGACTCCTGGTTTCATTATCAATTATTCTTCAACTTCTGTCAAATCAACATATTAATAATGTGTTCCCCTAGCCCAGTGTTCGTCAATTATGGGGTGTGCTTTAAACTTTTGGGAAACAATACGCATATTATTTATCATTAATATTTGTAATATTTTCTTATTAAAAAATCAATATAAAAACAACAAAAAGATTTCAAACACGCAACTTTTTTTTACTCTTAACCAAGAAAAAATTTCGCCTGTGTCGATTTTGATAATAATGCTGTTGTATGTATTGGAAATGACACAAATAAGATTGAGAAATATTACCCTAGCCCATGGGGTTGCGAAATGCTTTCCGACTTCTCCGCCAATTGCTTAACGAAAACAGTTAGTTAAAAGCCTAAGTTAGTTTTTTTTCATAAAATCTCTCTATATATAAATACTCTTATTACAATACAGGCAACCCCATCACCTAAGCTCCACCATCAAGCAATCCTCAATAACCTAAACTACAAGTACCCTTAATAACCTTAGAAAGCTTAGATTATTTTTCAAAATATATCTTTTGAATATTCTTTGCCTTATTAAAAATACATTTTTATTACTTGGTGATTATTACTTGGGTAAGTAGTGAAATTTATAGGGATTATGGGGTTTAAATTAGTGGTTATAAATAGTACCACATAAGTTTGCCTTGAACGTTTTTTTTAAAGAACACTGAAGAAATTGAAATACTATGAAAGGAAGTACGAAAAAGTGGTAGTAGTGGGTCATGGCGTCACGGGTTATATTCAATAAAGAGAGAATCTGAATGCAATTACCAATAGAAATAATTTTATTTGATAGATTTAATATTCATACTATAATAGGCTTTTTATCAACGTGCCTAATCAAACGCAAATGATCCATACGTTAGATAAGTCAACGTAACTGGTTTGATCTCAAGGGATAATACAGGGATGCAGTAGATTAAATATTAGGGACAATAATATTATTATACAGTTATTACAGGGGCGTGAATGGTTATCAGATGCTAACGAGAGATATCAAAGTGACAATAAAATAATGAATTATGCCACCATTGTTGGGCAAACACCCCTAAATTGGCACCCCTGCACCCTTCAACCCTAAAGGCAATTTAATTTACTAAACGGACATTCAAACATATGCGCGATTCTGAAGGGTGTTATTTATTAATGCAAACAAAAACACACTTGCATTAAAACAAATAAACAAAAATCATTCCAGATGTTTTTTTAAACTGGTAAACTTTTACAGGTAATAAATAATTAGGTACTAGACGGAATTCAAATTGCAATCTTCCGAATTAAAAATCTTTAATACGCTTCAAATACAACTAAACTATGGGATTCTCCTAAATCTCAAATATCGATAAATAGTGACCTGAAAAAATCGCATTATTTTTGGCGCGTTATGTTGGTAAAATTTGCGATATTTTGGAGAAAATTCCTATATTTTTCACCAAAAACGGTAATATTTTGCAACAAATATGGTGTACTTTATTGTTTTATTTTAATGTTAATTTATCTAATTATTTTTTTTTGTTGAAAATCGGAAAAATAATGACAGTACGCAACGTTGTGAAGTTATCTGCGTTTCATTTTATGACTGTTTAAACTTGTCACAACGATACTCGTACATAAATAAATATTTAGAACGTATATAATGACTTTCTTATTTTTAAATACATGAATTATAAATAAATCATAAAAATGCGAAAATTCGTCATTTCCCCGAAAATTGATAATTTGGCGTTATTCGCGAGAAAATGGACAAATTCCAGTTTTTCGCGTAGACATGACGATTTTAGGGTAAAAATTCGAAATTTGTAGGTCCCTATCGATAACTAGTAAAAAAAATGAATAATAATGCGAATAATATTATTTCTACTAGTTCCCTTCTATCATTACGCGATGGAGAAATATGCTCCCAAGCTTTTACTATTTTTACAGGCCTTCTCGGATAGTAGGTAGCTACTTCAGTACCTCCAAGCGAAACGACTACACCACTGCCGTAATGTATAGCGAACAGCCCGCCAGCGTCTCCTAGGCGATGACATTTATCTCCCCAGGGGCGTATCGTCGACCGTGACGCAATAAAATCCTAGCTAAATTATTTCCTTCATATTTCTACGCAGGTAGATACTTCCTATCATTTTCATCGTGAACTTGGACATGTATTAAGAATAGTGTAATATGAGACTGGTGAAATTTTATATCAGAGGTCGTAATTTGAAACGCATTGCACTTATTTGTAGGAAACGAAAACGCATATTTTATTGTCTGATATACTAAAATATTTGTATAATTAAATTTCAAATGAATTGAATGGAAAGTGTTATGATAACTCTGGTGGCAGAAATACAGTCGCTACTAAGGGAGAATTTTAAATATTCGAAAGGAAACAGAAAAGCCTTTTGTTTGAATTGTGAGACGCCGTTGCTTGGTCGCCATTAATATTTGAATGAGTAAGTGAGGAGTCGTAAGGCGGCTGCGCGGCTCCGCCCTGAGCGAGGGCGGGGCGAGGTCAGAGGGGTGCTAAGGTGAGGAAGTGGGGCGGGGAGAAGCCTACCCTCACGCCTCTGCGGACTCATTTCCTCATTCCATGAACTACTCGTAGACCTAATATTCTAGTGTAAATATTATATGTTCGCTTTCTTTTTGTTGCAGACTTCATTCGGGTCAACATTTGCCGATCTCTTATCGCTACCATATAGTGAAGACGCTTCGGGCGCGCTTCAAGAAGGACTAGATCCTTTTCCAGACGTCGAGTTTAACCAGCAGGACGGACTCCACGCCCCTCCCGCCCTGCCCAGCTTCCAGGAGACCTACTCTGTGAGACACACCCGCCCCGAGATGGCATCCGGTTTCAACATCAAAATGGACGAGGATTGCTACAACCTCGGTCCGGCATCCTACCACCATCCGGCGCACGGACACGTGCCTGCCCACGTGTATGATTTTCATCCTCAGCAACATTACTCCCCGGCCGCCTACTACGTGCCCCCCCAGCAATGCAGCCCGGGATACGAGCCCGGTCCTGCCAATCACCCGCAGGACTCCTACTCACTCCCGCCCTTCTCAGCCTCTGCGGAACCCATGGGGCATCGCTCCCGCCGCGCCTCCCTGCCCCTGCAGCGCTCCGAATCCGCCAGTTCTGGGGAGAGCCCTCGCCTGCGGCCCCCGGGCCCGGCCCCTTCCGCCTCTAGCTCGGCGTCCAGCTCCCCCGGAGGTGGCGTCCCTGCACCCCCCTCGCCCAGTCAACTGTGTGCCGTGTGCGGTGACACCGCCGCCTGTCAGCACTATGGAGTCCGAACATGCGAAGGCTGCAAAGGATTCTTCAAAAGAACCGTACAAAAAGGATCCAAGTACGTTTGCTTGGCCGACAAAGCTTGTCCAGTGGATAAAAGACGGAGAAACCGATGCCAATTTTGCAGATTTCAAAAATGTCTCGCCGTCGGCATGGTGAAGGAAGTAGTACGGACGGACTCCCTCAAGGGTAGAAGGGGTCGATTGCCCTCCAAGCCCAAGTCCCCCCAGGAGTCTCCTCCCAGTCCCCCTGTATCCCTGATCACTGCCTTGGTGCGCGCGCACGTAGACACATCCCCCGACCTAGCCAGCCTGGACTACTCCCATTACCGGGAGCCGAGTCCCCTAGAACCACCGATATCTGAGGCGGACAAGATTCAACAATTCTACAGTCTTCTGACGACTTCGGTGGATGTCATAAAGCACTTCGCAGATAAACTTCCTGGATTTTTGGAACTATGCCCCGATGATCAAGAACTCCTGTTCCAATCCGCTTCCTTAGAGTTATTCGTGTTGCGGCTCTCCTACAGAACGAAGCTGGATGATACAAAAATGACATTCTGCAACGGGGTGGTTCTCGACAAGCAACAGTGTCAGCGCTCCTTCGGCGACTGGCTTCACGCCATCCTTGACTTCAGCTGCAGTCTACACTCCATGGAGATCGACATCTCTGCATTTGCCTGTCTCTGCGCCCTAACACTCGTCACAGGTAAATATCTCAGATTTCACGTACTCGAATTCGAATTGCTAAAAATCATCTATTCTAACGATAAAGTCGGAAACCAACAAGCCATAGCTAGAAATAAGATTTATTTAAAAAAATCCTAATCATCATTATTTAATTCCAGAACGGCACGGTTTGAAGGAGCCCCACAGAGTTGAACAGCTTCAGATGAAGATCATCGGATCCCTGCGAGACCACGTCACATACAACGCCGAGGCTCAGAGGAAGCCACACTACTTCAGCAGACTGCTGGGCAAGCTGCCGGAGCTTCGCTCCCTCTCAGTCCAGGGTCTACAGAGGATATTCTATCTCAAACTGGAGGACTTGGTGCCCGCTCCGCCTCTGATAGAGAACATGTTCGTTGCCAGTTTGCCGTTTTAATTTCGGAGTCCAAAAGTGAGATTTTATGTGATTGTTGTAACGATATTGAACAGGTGACTGTTGTTGATTCAGTTGCATTTACCTTTCTCTGACACGCCTTCCTCAAGCTTTCTGCGCTTGAACGAGGATCGTCCTTAAAACATTGCCATTATCAAACTATTAAGGAACTTAACCAGATATCTGAATACTTTTTCGTTTTCACGGCAGCAGTCACCTTGTCAATGATTTTGCGGCTTACGTTGTAGATTTCATAATATTTTAATGTTAGGAACGTATGTTTGGAAGATGAATGAAGACCTTTTGTGACAATAGCTCTATAATTAATCAAGAGAGTATTAATGTGAATGTTTTATATCCTCTGCCACAATTCCTTTTTTTATTGTTAAATACTTTAATCGTAGGTAAGCTTTATAACCTACTTTTATCCTATTATATCGAATATAGGGGTAAATTTATGTTTCTAGTAGTTACTTGTTATAACCAATAACAACAGAATACTCTCGTTTCCATGAAAATACGTATTTATTTCTAATGTATGTTATTATATTTAAGTTTTATTTGTAATTTTGTAAAAAAAATAAGGTGTTAAAAAAATTAAAAATTTAAATAAGTACTTTCTATGTATCGAAATTATTTTTTAAAAGTGTTTTGTTACCATGCAACCATTATTTTGGAAATCTATATGTTGCAGACTTACTATTGCGATAAAACTCTAGTCATTTGCACTAGAAAATCAAAATCGAAATTTAAACTGAACTATATTGCTTGAAAAGCGTTATATTTTCACAATTAATTGTATATCCTTTTTAAATGTTTAATTTTGTCCTTGGTTTGTAAAACTCTAAATTGTATCTAAATCGGTGATTACTTAGTTATTGAAAAGTTAAGTTATTTGATAAGTTATATAATGTATTTTTCTCCCAGAGTTACCAATTCTGAAGCAGATTGTTTTCTTATAAGTTGTGCTAATCCACTTGCCATAAAAAAATCGTTTTATATGATTTAACCCATTCAACGCAAGGCCATATAAATTCAATTAATTGTTTGCCATTTTTGAAACGTGTGCCATTGTTTTTGATTGAGTAGCGTGTGTTGTTTAACTTTACCCTTATTCCAAAAGTTCATTCCAACATCAGTTAGTAAGCGTGATTATATTTTTTAAAAAGAGGAATAATTCGAAAATTGTCAATTTGGAAAACATTTATTAAGAATTCTTATTAACCAACTTGACGAAAGTTCAATGCGGAAGTATTAATAAAATAAATCATATTTTGTAGAAAATGTAATGAGTACCTCAAACAGAGCTTAAGTAAAATAGAGGTAGGAGCATTTTTCATTGCAGAGGTTGTTATTTTGCAAACCCTTAAATGAATAAATTAAGCGAAATATGTACTCATTTTAAAAACCGTGTACATGCGATGCAGTTATACCTATAGCTATTACCTAGAGTGAAATTATCGTGAATTAATGAATGTACCTACTTCATGTATATCCATGTACCTTTGTATGTCTCCCAGTCCTTTAACAGTGCGTGTCTTATTACTAGTAGGTAGAAATATCCCTGTATTTCTTGGTATCGCGAACCGACTGATTGGCATTAACATTTTATATTTTCAAATGGCCAAAGTTAATATGTAAAGAATTCTGGCCAAGCTGTGTATTGTTCTATCGACAAATAGGGGGATATTCATAGTTTGCAAAATTAACACCCATCGAGTGTTGCCATCGATCAACAGTTCAAATCAGAAATGCTAAATTCGACTAAATCAAGGCAAGATTTTATCTAATTTTGGAAAAATCCAATGACCAATTTTATACGTATAAATTGTTGATTTTCGTGTTGAACATATTTTTATCTTCAAATGAATAGGTATTAGCTTTAATATGATGCCTTCGATTTAAACTAGTTTTTTTAGGGCTTGAGAGAAGAGAGAAATGCGGCGAAGGAAGACGTGAAAAGAAGAGACTGATCGAGATTAAGAGATGGTTTAATAAAAGATTATTTTTTATTATTTCACCCTAAAGAATATTTTCAACTTTATTTTAAATGCGAATAATTCAACTCTTTTTCGACAAAATAGAAAACACGAAATATTTGTAAAATTACATATCGCAAAAATCGATTTTGATGTTAGTGAATAAAATGTACGGATTTATTATTGTGTGTTCGTTAGGTACCTTCCTTTATAAGTAAGTTTTTTTGCAAATATGTGTACAAACCTGATATCACAAACTTAAGTACCTACTCTGTAACAGTAAGTTCAGATCTACTCCTTAGTGATACAAGCGTAAGGTCATTATATCAATTTTATATGTCGTCATGGTTATGTTGTATTTTATTTATAATTAACATATCCTCGGATATTTCAAAGTTTTCAGATAGCGTACAACACTGATCACTATTTACTATAATTTCTTATGATTACATAACGTATTCATCTATAAAACTGATCTAAAAATGATAATGATAATTTACTGGATTATATAGTTAAGTTTCGTATTGAACTCGGGGTAGAAATACCACAAGAGTTGCATAATATCAATAATTGCCTTTCGAAAAATTGCTATTTTTTTCTGCTTCTTGGAATCTTATTTTTCAAAATTCAAACAATTATCCTGCCCCGTGCTACTTACCATATCGTTCAATACGTTGTTCAAACTTCCCATTTATTTTTTTTCTAGGCTAAATAATAATAAATGTGATTATGTTATCAATACTGTAAAAAAAAATTATGCGATTGAAAACAGTTACCGTCCGTCACAAGTCTTTGGCGAATTTAAATGCTTTTGTTACCAACTCTTTCATAGTTTAGTAATTTTCATAAATACTTGTATGATTTATTTATTCAGTTGTCTGAATTTTTGATAATTAATTATTTTTGTTTTAAAATAAAAGTGTAATATTTTTACCAGACATAAAAGAGAACCTAACCTAATCGTTAACGTAAAACATGTCTTATCTAAAACGTTTATTTAATATGTCCTGTCCAAGATTGTAAAAGGTTTCCTATTTCTGAGGAAATCGTGATTATAAAACAACTGATTGCATTTTTGGAATTATATGAAATGCCACAAATTCTCTGCAAAGCAATCGTAACAGATATCGTAATTTACTTTAATACGATTGTCTCATTTCTTTTAATCATACGATTACTTTGCCCAGCATATTTTGGTAACTGCAGACCTGTTTTGAAAAACATTAATCCTCGAATTAAAGGAATAATGAATGGCGTGATCAACTTACAAATTTACATGTTGTTAAACTAGTAATTATTATTATTTTAGCGTCTTCTTAATTATAGATTAAAATACCTATATCATAATAGATAATAATATACATTAAATAATATTTTTTCAATCTATTGGCACACTATTTTTAAGAAAAAGTGTCTATTAAGGAATAGTCTATTTAAGAGTATTTTAAAAATATTTTTACAGCACATTTTCAATTTATACATTACACCGTAAATTATAAAATTTCAATTTTAGATATCCTAGTTAAAATAATATAATTGCATTGAGTTACCTTTAATTTCAAGTGTTTTGATGTTGCATATCTTAGATGTCTTAGGTTAGGAGAAGAGCACGTAAATTAATGTGTTTATTTCACTCGTTAAGGGTTAAATAATGTTTAAGTTTTGTTTGTTCTACGTCATGTAAGGTCGCCACGAAAATGTTTGCCATCCGTTTAGTGAAATTAATGTGGACGAGCATATTTGAACGGTATACATTATTCAGATAACAAAATGATATTATATTATTGTACTATCTGAAGAAAATCACTTAATTTAACTGCATGTATGTATTTACCTACTTTAACGTATGGTTAACGAAAATATAAATGATAATATATTAAATCTATTACAGAAATGTGTTATTTCTTGTGTTCCTTTTCCCGTCCCATCATTTTCTTACCAACGAGCTGTGGGAGACGAGCAATTTTGTACAACCAAATTATCAATCAATGGATGATGCTTGCATTATAATTATTGTAAGAATTAACTGGACTTGCTGACCTTCCTAAAATATTTGACTGTGGGTCAAAGGTTATGGTATTTTACTCAAAGTGCACCGGAGGCCTTCATTAAGCTGGGAGAATGGATGCACATTGTGATGATGAAACATATAATAATATGGACTGTTAATGGATTGCTGCAATATTATGCAAACGATTAAAATAATAAATGATGCAGATATTAAATAAATACCAACCAAAATTCTGACCGTTATTAGAACGAATCGGAAGGCCCTGTGTACTGAACCCAAATAATGAAAATGTAATTAAAACACAAGGCAGGGCGTTTCAGAAGGCGAATCAGAAGGCCCACCTGAGTGAATACAAATAATGATAATAAAATGAAACACAAGGCAACGCGGACAAAATCCTTTAAATGTCATAACAGTACATCCTACACACCCTTCCACTAAACAAAGATGAGAAAAGCTGACTGCGTAACAGGCCGCGATATAAATAAAGTGTTAGTACCCACCTAAGTAAATAAAACTATAACAAAAAACAGGAACAACGAAATCCAAGCGTGAGAAAGATAAATTTTCTCGCAAAGTAAGAAAAATAAGTTATCTGTTTTAATTCAACTTTTCAATTTAATTTTTACTCATAATCATTTAATGACTTTTATTAAAAAGTCATTAAATGATTATAAATGATTAAAATACAATTAGTAGCTAACGAACCACAGGAAAATAACGAATAATTCCATATGTTTATAGTAAAAATTGTTTACATCAGAAGTACTTTAATATTTTGTTGTTGTGATGATTACTGTGACAATTATTTTATTACATTATTTAGGTAACGACATGCTTATTTATTTAGACATTTTAAATCTTAATAAATTCCACGCAATAATTTTATCAATAAATCGGATATGCTTTGTGTATATCCGATATTTTTCCATATTGAGAGAATTAATTAAAATATTGTTTTTTTAAATGTTTACTATTTTAATACAGAAACTTATATAAGACGTACAAACAAAACAAATAAATATTTTCTTCAATAAAAGTAAAAATAATTTGTTGTGTCGTTATTACAAAAAAGTATCAATATAATTTTTTTACGTGTCCGAAGGTTGAATGTCTGAATGATTAATCTTTAATAAATGAATTAAAAAATACACTTTGTGTTCACCATTTCATTAATGTATATACAGATATCTACATGGTTTAGAAAGCGATGCTCTCATTATCAGGAATATATAGAATACAAAGTCGATTTTTTAAATTAATTTATTAATAATGATAACGCCACAAAGTGAACATTTTGAAGAAATTATAGAATAATCTTTAGTGCATGAAAGCCATTACTTCGTGGTTTGACGTATTTATCAAATAAGACAAACACATTGTTTTAAACCAATAATTTTTTTTTTAAATTATTACCAAACGGTTTCGCTTACCTCAAGCTTCACCACGGTAACTCTTAAAACTAAACTAAACATATACTCGTATATATAGTTGTGATATATAAAAAAGGAGACAAAATATAAAACGAAACAATGGAACAATGAGACAGAAATATACTTACATGTAACCGAATGGGACAAAACATAAAATAGAAAAAGACAGAACGTCAAATAATATATATTAAAAATAAATTAGTCGTTTAAAACAAAATGTTTTTCGATCCCTTATTCTATTTGTTCACCTTTTTTACTTTATATTGATCAATTATCCTTGAATTTCCTCTTTTCATTGTTAGATTTTTTTAAGTTAATATAAAATATCAGATCAGAAAAATTGAAAACGTATTCAATGAACTTTATAATATATCGAATAAAGATTTATTTTGTAAATCGACTTGTAAAATGGCATTTTCGGCAGTCATCCAGCTCAGTCATCCAGCGACGCTTGAACCGACATCACCTCTGCTCCCCCAACCGCTCTACCTCGCTCTTCTTGAAAACCGACCTGCCTTCTTCTTCTCTGACCCACCGCTGACCCTTGGACTATCCCCCGGACTACCAACGCTCACGGAATCAGACCATCGAATCACCACGGACAAGGCCCGCAGAGCAGCATCCGACTTTGCACAAAAGTGTGTATTGTGCAAACGGATTTGTACAGCCGCAGGAGTTTTTTCACAAAAAGGAATTTTGTGCAGAAGCAAAGTGATCAAAAATCATTGTCGTTCCCTCTTGCACAAGGGAACGATAGGTCGCCACCCCCTCCCCTCCAGCCCGCTTCGCAGATCGGGTTCAGCCGGCCACTACAGTCGTTTGTGTGCCAGATTACGTCTGGTACAATATTACAGAACTGATCTTCGAAATATCATTTTTTAATTATACAATAGAACAAAACCCCCCAAGCGGGATATCTTGCAAATATGGTTCATAAATATAGCTAAATCTATTTCAAGAGACTCCGACGATTCGTAGGTAACGTCCACTCTGGAACGTTGTCCAAAAACATACATGTTATTTACATTTTTACATATTAATTAATTACTTACATATTTTCATCACGTATTTAAAATTTTTGTAATCTATGTAATTTGTTCTATTTCCTTATTATGTGTTTGTACTTGTCGTTATTTTTAGTATGTTTATTTTTTATCCTGATGAGGGGAGCCTTGCTTCTGAAACATGTAGATATTGACATATTAAAATAGTGGTTTGAACAAAGAAATTATTATTAATTTAAGACATATAGAGGTAATTAGAGGTAAAAGTTACTATGCATCGTACATCTCGTATGACACTTTACCCTAAAGCGTTCTTCCTTTACCCATTAATGGAATCAACGACTATATTTTACTCCCATATTAAATTAGACGTTGTTCTATCTTTGATTAATATTTGTCGTTTGGGGTAATATATATTGCAATCAATCATTATAAACATTTTTTACGTGAATTAATCCAAAATATGCATAATTCACTCGTTTATTATGTCTGAGAAGCGATCAGTAAATTTCACTCAATAGTTCCCTCTACTGTTTTTGTTTTTTGTTTTGCTTACCTATGAGAAAAAGGCGCAGCCTGCTACTATAAAGACAAACGCATTGCTGGGGAAATAACTCAAGGAAAGCATATCTTGAAGGAAGCTAGCGCGATCTGTCGGC
The DNA here is from genome assembly GCA_022606495.2 of Halesus radiatus. NCBI lineage: Eukaryota > Metazoa > Arthropoda > Insecta > Trichoptera > Limnephilidae > Halesus > Halesus radiatus. The sequence goes on from JAHDVE020002904.1 coordinate 20,359, forward strand.
ACTTAATTAATTTGAAGTTGGGCAGAATAAATTTTACTCCTCACTTCCAATCTAGAGTTAATGAGTTTTACCTGTAAGGGGACGATATTTACCCACGGATGATGATAGAATCGAAAACATTTACAATCTCGAGGCTTAAATGCCTTCATATTGAAGTCATAAATGGCAGCAAATGCGAGCTAGAAGCGTCAATAATAAAAAAAATATCTAACACCAACCTCCACAGAGTAAAGAATACACCCTAGAAGTGTATTCCATGTAAATTTGAATGGAAGCCAGTGTAGCCTCTGTATTAGTACCTCTTTCCAGTAAAATGCGCCTTCGCAGTTTGTTTGAGGCGTAGTTATTTTTCGTAGTGGGGTCACGAACAGGGAAGTCATGCGCCGTGGGGCAAGTACAAGGGAGATTAAATTCGTTAGAATTTGATAGGGTTTTATATAATACATTAAAAAAGTGTAACGTACTAAAAAGTGTAAATGCAAATCGCTTACCGAACAGTTTTTCTAAAATTACCTGAATTATAGAAAATGTGTTGTACAAAACAACTTAGATATCCTACAAAACTCTCGTTTGGGGTAAATATGTTCCCCCTTCGGAGCGGGAGTGTTAAATGAGATGTAATAATCTCTAATATTTTTTAATTTATCTAACAAGTAGTTATATTTATTTATTTATTCTTAAATTTAAATATAAAAACAAACACATTAGCCACTCATCTCGCTAGGACAATCCTGTGTTGAGATGAGCGGCTTTGCAATTTAATAATAATCAATAAATAGTAATTAGTAAATAATTACACATGAATATAGGTAAGTAAATAAATGATAAAATTAAATAATAATAATAACTAAATAATAATCAGTAAATAGTAATAAGCATATAATAATAAACAATTAATTATATGAAGTAAATATTAATAAGTAAATAGTAATAAGTACATAATGATAAAAATAGGTAACTAATAATAAGTAAATAAAATTATGTAAATAGTAATAAGTACAAAATAATAAAAATGGGTTAATAATAATATGTAAATTAAATTAAGTAAATTGTAATAAGTAACTAATATTATACGCTTAAAAAAAAATTATTAGTAAATAGTAATAAGTAAATAATAATGATAATATCAAGCATACATAAGGATTCATATATATCTAAATGTATTAGTGGTTTAAAACAAATGTATGTGTTAATCTAAATACCTACTCATTAAATTTGGGCTAGGTACGCCATTTTTCGTTTCGAAAAAAAAAAAACTGCTATCCATTAATATTTAATTTAATAGTCGCCATTCAACGATACTTTAATAAATATTAAAGTGAAATTCGCTCCTTCTGATTTTTATTAATTGGCTGCCTATATAGTTTATTATTTTGCAAAAAATATGTTGCTCCAATTTGCACGAATATTGGCGGATAGACGGCAAACCAATAATAATATCATATTACACCAAGTGAAACATTCGAGTCGTTACCGCCATCTGTTGAAATTGATTGTAAGCTCTTGGTAAATGACTGAATAATGTACAAGCTATAGCGAAACCACAATCCGCATGAATAGTAAGAAAAGTTTGTTGTCGAGTTTGTCAATAGATGGCGATATTATTTTTTTTCAATAAAGTTGACGATAAAATTGAAGGATTCCTCGTTGTTTGATCAATATCAGCGTAAAATTAATGGTTTAAATACGCTTCAAAACGTTCATGCACAAAATAAAGCGTTTTGGCAGAATTTTCATTTTTATTTATTTTCTATGTTTCTCTTCTATACAAGCGAACGCTTGTACTTATAAGAGGAGTGCGATTGAGGAAATGCAAACTTTAAAAAAAAAATGACGCATACTCGTTTATAGAAGCAGAAATTTAGAAAATAATTTTTTCGTTTTCTTGTTTTTACATTAAGATGTTTTCGAGTAGAATGTTGAAGTATTTTTTTCTCTAGATACGTGTAATAATCTTGTGTCGGTGTGTGTTACGTTTCTGTGATGGGAGTATGTGTTTTAACGTGTACGAAACTATGACTTTGTATTTCGAGAAGATTAGGTGTGTATGCTGCTCCCCAGCTGATTTCATCGTATTGGAGATTTGATTGTACTAAAGTGTGATGAACAGATGTAAAATTTTTATAAGTAATATTAATTTTTCTAAATTTGCCAACGATACTTTGGAAACAAATCATTCTTTTGATATAAATAAAGGTTTAAAAATTTTACGTCTAAATACAACCGGTTTACAATTTGACAAATTTGAAATTTTAGAAATTAGAAAAAGTGTTAATAGTCAATTAAATATAATTAATATATTTTTTTTTTAAATAGCTGTCTCTTGAATTTATTTTCATATTAGTAATATAATTTGACGGCCTCCATGGTCGTGGGGTAAGGCTCTCGACTAAAGTAAAGTTTATTTAATTAATTTGTGCTGTTTCACAATTAATTCATTTTAAAAAACTAATATACGTTATATTCGCACTCGTTCCAGAGTGGAAGATACTCTCAGTATCGCCCTAGTGAAAGACCACCATTCAGAATTGAAACGATGTTTGAAATGGCTTTTAGCCGTATTTGGTGACCAGATTTGAATAGTCAGATATATCCCCATCTTCCTCTTCCCCTTCTCCTTCCCCTCCCCAATTACTTCAGCCTCACAACATTCCCCAATTGGGGATCCCATAGTCTCACTGGCTCCAGACGGTTGGGAGCAGTTGGAACTCTTGTGCAGTATTCATATAAAAAAATAAAATAAAAATATATTTTTTTTATTTCTAATGTAAATTTGTTATTCAAGGTTTTATAATAATTTTTTATTAGCTTTTAATTTAATTATTAATTACTTTAGTCAACTAATTTTTGTTGATGTTTACAATTTGTCTATTCTTACGTTATTGTGTTTTATGTTTATCATTTATCTATACTTGACATTATTACTTTTTAGCATTGTGTACTCGTATGTACTGATTAGGAAAGCTTCGCTTTCGAAAAATGTTGATAAGTAAATATAAATAATGCGGTGAGTACAAAGAATTTTTTTCATTTGTTTATTGTAAAATTTTGCAATGAGAGAATGTTTTGAATTCTTAAAAACGTGTAAATTAATTTTCTAATTTTGTTAATGGTTTGGTTGATTTGATTTTTCCAATTTAGGTTTTTGTCTATTATTATTCCTGAGTAGGTACTTAATTTTATTTGACAATTTTAATGTGGAGCTGCTTTTATTGTGTACTTTAAAATTGTTAAGTACAGGTGTGTCAAAATTTTTGCGGAACATCGTTTAATTTTATTGCAAATGGTATAACATGAGTTTTTTCTTTATTTAGGAATAGAATGTTCGTGTCAAACCAGTATTTAAGTATATTTATTTTGCTTTTTGTTGGACTGTATCCCATATATTATCAGTTTCAATGAGTACTGTATCATCTGTGAGAAAGGCTATACTACCATGAAGTGATTAAGAGAATATTCCGTTCACATATAAGATTATCTTTCAGTGGTGGCCTGTTCAAACCAGTACAGGTGTATTTTTCTATCCAGTGAAAAACAATAAAAATTTCATTGTAGACACGGTGGCTTTTTTAAACGCAATTATTTTCATGATACATTCAATATTGTGTGGCATTTACAGCAACCCCGGTGGATTCAATAATTTGACGAGACTTCTAGTGTCAATAACGATGGCGTCCCCGTCTAAAAAGGATTACTAAAAGTTTCTCTTTCTCCCATAAAGTATACAATATAAATTTAAATAAAAACAATAAACCAAGGCAGCTGTTTTCACATTTCTTCACAAATTAAACTACACGGGATTGTTGTTTAACACAGTTTTCGCACATATTTAATTTTAACTTTTATCACTTTTTTATAAATGAGCATCATATAGTCGCGACCGTTACCTTTTTATTTTCTATATATTCGTATATTTCATATTTTCATTGAAAAATATTAATATTATCTTCTTCAATGATAAAATCATAGCTTCCCAACGTGAATGGTATCACCCCTCAAGGGGCGTTGGAGAGTTCCAAGAGGCCATGGTGGTCTCACGGACAAATGAGGGGCGGTGAAGGGCTACAAGTATTATTATTTAAATTTAATATTAATACTTTGTAGCCTATTGCAGGCTATTGATTTAAACTCATAGATGGATAAAAGAAAGTCAATTTCTTGTGCTATAACACCTAACCTGGTTCCACGGAACCTGGCAATAATGTACTACATAATGCAGTACATAAAATATGCATATACGTATTTATTAAAGAAATCTATTATAAAGGAGAAAATGGGTGATAAAAAGATCGTGACGAAGTATAGAGTCGAATGCAAAAATGAGAGTTGTGATCTCTCAATAACGAGGGTTAGAGCGCTGATGAAAAATTTATTACGAAAGTGGGCAGTGAGACAAATAAGGTTGAGAACCTCCGGATTAAATAACGTTATCATTTAAATTTTAAAAAGCGATTTATTTATAAAATTGAAACTTCAAATAATAATAATTACCCACCAGAGCTTTTTATTAATAAATAACCTTTTTTTAAATAAATGAACAATACGTATCCACTTATAATAAAAAAAAAATTAAAAAAAATCAAACAAACAAACTTTCAGTTAAAATGGAGTACTACAAAGTACTACTTGAAAACAATAAATAAATCATAATTTTTACGGTGGAAAAAAAGAAGCATCATTATATATCTACCTACTTATAATATCTCAATATTAAAAAATGGAATCGAACTATTGATAATTAAAAATATTATTCTATTGTAAAGGCCTAACATTATGAAACTAAAAGTTGTGTTTTAATTAATTTTTCTTTGTTTTATTTATATTATTTCAGTTATTTGTATATTTAAGTTTACAAAATAACTAATTATTACTTATACTTAATTATTGTAACTTGTATACTATTGGATACTTTACATAAAGCTAATGATAAATTATGTACTATTGGATTTTATGTTGCTTACCTTTAATATAGTTTATACAATCTTTTTCAAATTTATTAATTGGTGTAATTTTAATTGGCTTTTCGTATTGGCTTTGTTCTAGTTCGGTAGTCTGAGTTCCTTACAAATTCTTGTATTATGTCTGTGAACGTTGTAAATAATATTGTTGGAAAAATATTTTATTAACAAATTGTTTCTTTTTTTTAGTATTAAAATAATTGCGATCAATGTCAGCATTTATTTCACTGTTATCCAATTTAGTTTTTTTGACATTTTAGCTACTTTTGAATATCTATTTCGCTTTAGTAATAGTCGCATCATTCTATTCTAGAGAATTCGCAACTTGTTTTGTTCTCTGTTGTTATACAAGAAAAGTATCGTTGAGCAGTAGTTGAAATGTGGAGCAATAAAGGAGTTATAAATTGTAAGTGTCGTTCTTCAGGATTTTTTTGTCGAATTCTTCTAAAAAAAAGTGACGCGCATGATATATGATCAAGATTTTATCATCTTTCATGTTATAATACGTTGCTTATGTGAATATATAAAGAGCGTGTAAAAAGTAATTAAAACCGTATTTTTTTTAAATATCTATACAACTTTTACTGTATGCTTCGTGAATATTTGAAAACACTCTAAATAGGGTACCAACTTAAGTAAAAAAAAAGCAATAATTTTTAGCAAATTCAATTAATAAGGAACTCCACTGAAAAATATAATTACTTGAAAAATATATAAATTCATATAGATCAGCAAACGCCGATTTTGAATATATAACTTTCATTATATATACTTATACGAAGAATTTATAAATCGTTAATTAAAAGTGAATAAAAAATCAGCTCATCAAAACATTGTGTTGTGTTTTGGTACCATTGCATTTGGAACATGTGACGTCACGTGAGCATTCTGTTTTTGGATTAGGATGAAAAATTTTATTTTTCGATTTTGTTTTGTATTTTAAATATCGTTTTTTTTTTGATTTGGCAAAATTACAACTTAATTTGGGTGACTTTAATCTCTTTAATTATTGTTCAATAAAACTATTATTCATGAAAGAAATTAGAGTCTTCATAATCAAACCAATTATCGATACGGATATTATGATAATGTTGATGGTCAATACTATAATTATCCTTTGAATTAAAGTTTCTAAAAATATTATTTCTTATGTTTAGTTATGATTTACCATGAACAGAATATACAATTATGTACCGTAAAGCTCATCCTTGTTTTGACATTTGACATTCTAACCTCAAAACTGATCAAAACCAACCGGCCATAGATTTGGAGCATTTTAGCGGACTTTGAAAAATTGAAAATATTAAAATTTTTTTAACCGTTAAAACTAACTTTACAAAAAAAAACTAAATATACAAATATTTAAGTTTGAACGTCATTATTGAAGAAAAAAAATGTAAACCTTTTCGTTGTGTTGATACGTGTGTATCAAATGTAAATTACCAATCATTAACGATTCTATATTTCAATAGCTATTGTTTATATTGGGATTGATGTAATAATGGAGTGAAAATCAAATATGCTGTAATATAAGCTACTATAACGCCACCGTATAATCGCTTCGATTAAAATCATGTAAACGTATTCGTTAAAGGGTAGATTATAAATATTTTTATCTTAAAGGTACATATTTTTCTACGGGAATTTTTAAATTGTGAGTACCGCACAAGAGTCCCAGCTGCTCCCAACCGTCTGGAGCCAGTGAGACTATGACATCCCCATTGGGGTGTATTGTGAGGCTAATGGTAGTGGGGAGGGAAAAGAAATGGGGAAGAGGAAGAAGGAACGAGAAATATCTGGCTATCCATATCTAGTCACCAAACACGGCTAAAGCCATTTTATTGACCAGAGCGATACGTAATTTATCTAGCACTCTGGAACGTCCCGAAAATAGGCTGTACATTATTTTTAATGAATAATTTGTGAAACAACACAAATTAATCGAATAAAATTTACTTGAGCACGCCGAGATTTCAACCCGTGACCTCCGGATTCGTAGACAAGGATCGTAAATACACGACCACGGATGCCGTTATCGGTTGTATTAGCTTCTAGACGCACGCTTAGGAATTATTACTTTTACAATGTCTTTTTTACACGATTTAGAAATAACACGGTCGACGAAGAAGTAATGGAAATCTTTTTAGAATTCTCCAAATTTCAAATACACATTTCACCATATTTTTACATGATATTCTGTAGAACGAATCTCCCGCGAAAAATCAGAAATAAATGTAGCTGGTGATTTTAGTACTTTGTCCGTCGAGCGTCATTCTGATTATTTCTGTTCTATTCGTCAAATACGCCATTTTATATTATTATACAAGTGGCGGTGAAGCAGTGGCGTGCAGCCCATAAAGGCTGACAAGTTGTGCGTACCTTTCTTTTTCTAGATTTCTGAATCAAAAACAAAAACTTCCAGAAATTTCTCATTTCATGATCGTTCTACCATAAGAAATTGTTTGTGCTTGGCAAATTTCTAATTTTTAGTAGCAATTTGAATTTAGCGCCTTATCATTATCATTTCCCTCCCTATCACTCCCATCATCCTAATCTCCAAGGCTAACCTTGTAACTTTTTTTTAATTGAATAATGTAAACACTTAATTGAAAACCTATTAGCTCACTTTTAAAAAAACATTTACCATACATAAAAATTAATTGAGCACAATTACGGGATTAAATTCTGCTATTTATCTTTTGTTTTGCTCTAGACAGCTTTCTCGCCTTACAAAGGGATCATGAATATTCCGCAAGAATTTAAGAATATTTCATAATCTTTCCATGCAGATAATTTGAAAGGGGAATTTCATTGCGAAGACATATAGAACTGGACTGTCAATTTCCTTAAAAATGGTAAATATTATAATAATCAGTGCAACTCTTTAGTTCCGAAATTGGTGTAAATAACTTTGTGGTTAACACTTTCCTTGTAAGTCAGTTGATAGTATCGGAGTACATTCAACGGTAAAATCGATTACTATTGAATAAATGATTAAATTGACATGTGACCTTTTGGTTCGAATAAGGCCCTAAGGCAGACTGACCATTTGTTATGATACTGAATAGTAATTCAGGACGAGGTCATAAAGGTGGACATTTTTTCATTCCAGCAGTACAAATTGACGTTTTGCAAATAAAATAAAAAAAAAAAAAAATTATCATTAATATGTTATTTTGTGATGAATAATCATAACCAATATATGGAAAGCTACAGCCTACTGTTGGTCAAGGAGCAATGCATGCCACTACGCTGAAGTACTCGCTGGTGCCAATGAAATCACAAGCGAAAGTTAATCGAAAGCTCAGCATTGCATTAGTCCGGAAGCAGTAATACAACCAACAATAACGCTTTTGAGAGTCGATTTTTCAGCTTTTTTTATGAAATCGATAGAACATCTCAATATTTACCTATACAGCAATATCCAGGACGGAAAAGGCAGATTGGAGAAGACGCGCAGATCAATAAGTTTAAAGAAAATTGTTGTGAAAAGTTTGTCCATACGTTAGCTGAAATTTTTGACGCTTTATTTGTTATTCAGTTAACAATTCATTTTAAGGACGATGACATGTTTCCATCACGGTGAAAGCAAAATATTTAGACCCTCAAAACGCCCTTGTAATTTTCCCGCTTTTTCCGTACATTTTTAATGAAAAATTCCAAATTTCAATGTGGATTTTGTATTATTTTGTTCAGTTTGTCAAGCACCTATTTTTAAGCATTATGATCTTTCGTTTATTTTTCATTTTTGTACTCGGTATTTGATCTTGACAATTTTATAAGTTTAATATGTCGAAAATGAGTTTCTTAATAGGAGTTTTTAATTCCATGAATTTCTGCACAAATCAAGCAAAAAAAACAGATGAAAATTAATCTGGTGTGGGCTGTAATTTATGAAAGCAAAAAAATACGATTTTCAACTTACATTAGTGAAGTCATATTTATTTACAAGAAAACCACCAACGATTTTATTTTTATTATTATTATTTATTATTATTTTTATTTTTATTCAACCTTACGGAAAAAAAAGTTTAAGGACACATTTCTTTATTTAATTTTTTTACTAACAAGATGGAGAAAAAAACGTTTGCCTTAATGTAAGTAGCTATTCTGAGAAAATCACTTATGCTATGAACAAACTACCTAAAAAAGGGAAAAATACATTATCTGATGAGATGGTACAATTTACAAAAAATCATTTTTCAGTGAGTTATTAGTCAATTGCAGTCGAGAAACGAAATGGGAGCAGAACGCCTTTAAAACGCCTGTCACATGAGAGATTCATCGAAAGCGCCGACTTCAAATCTACTCTTCACAACATCACAAAATATCCACGGTTTTTCCGAAATGTTCATACAGACACAAAAATTTCCTCCCTTCGAGAATACATCCTTGACATAGTCAAATTATTTTATAATAAATTGCCATTCATTCCTTACCCATCCATCAATTATAAAAGCCCTCTGGGTGTTTAAAGAATTGACAAATAAATAAAAATAAATTACCATGGGCCTCACACGATTCTTCTCCGAAGAATTCCCCAACGATATCAGAACGATGCCGATATCAACCCTCCACCACCGTTGTTTGTCGGTAAATTAAAAAAATCTTTCCAAATATCTCAATTTTCAGCATAAATACATATTATGATAATATTTATCGAGATAAATTTCGTCAAAGTCTTTGCATTTTTAAGCTGCGTTGAAATGCTAATATTTCTTAAACAGGCAAGCGCAAAAAATACGCATTAAATCCAGAAGCATTGCGATACAGTGATTTCACTCGCATGGCTACAACCTAAGAAATATTGTTCTTCAAGGGGAAATTATTGTGAATGGTGCCTCTACGGAGGGGTTGGGAAAAGTAGGTTGGGGCGAATGGATCGCGTCTCGGCTAAAGGCGGCCCAAGCGGTGAAGCCAGTCGGCTGCCACCTCTCTAGGCGCTAGGCAGTCAGGCAAACCAGGATTGCCCGCGAAAATAGCGCGCGCAATTTTTTAGAGTTTGTCACCAACTTCAAAATAACTTTAGAAAGTGTGTGCGTGTGTCCAACGAGACAATACTAAAGAGTTTATTTTTTAAGTAAAAAGAATGTAAGTATTATGCAGCATCCGTTTTTATTTATTTTTTAATGTAAACATAATATTCGAATATCTGAAAATTGGAAGGTAAATTTGGCTTTTTTAGTTCAACCGTGGGTAGTATTTAATAAAAAATTAACGCTCGTATTTTTGACATTTCGTATGATTTCAACGTAAATAAGTAAAGCAAACATTACCGAAATTTTAGAAGACTGCTTATTTTTAAATAACCATTCAGTCAAAATTTCGTTCTATGGCGTAATGAAACGTGTATGGTGTACGATGTTTTTCCATATACTGGTTTTGTGCGTGAATCAAAAAATAATAAATTCGATTTTCTTCGTACGCACATATGCCCATATACCCCAGTGAGAAAACTGGCAATATCTGAAAAACGGTATTCTATAAGTGTTCTATCAATCAAGTTATATATCCTTGAATTAACTAATTTTAAAAGGTTTATTAAAGGTTATTTGTGTTACAAAAAAACGTATGAGCATAATAATTTTTTACATAGAGAATAACCAATTCTTCGATATTATAAGAATGTTTTATTTTTCAGTTTTCTTAGTGAAGTCATATTTCCCCAAAATATGTTGATTCACATATGAGTCATATAAAAACAAAATACAACATGAACTCTTCTGAGAACATCTCAGTTACGTTGAAGGGAAATGAGTACATTTTTGATAGACAGGACATAAGAGTTATATTTATATCGCTTTATTCCATCGTGTTTTGCTGCTGTTTTCTAGGTAAGTCATTACACCTATTCTTGTTTTACCCCATATACAGGGTGTTAAGAGACGTACTTTACTTACTATAAGCCAGTGATTCCTGTGTGGGAAATATGTAAATTGTCAATTATTTATTATTCTTTCTTTTTTATGTAAAGTATTGGCCTCCCAAATAAACAAAAATAAAATGAAATATCCGATGTTGTAAAACTACACTCAGCCTACCTTTGGTCATGGGGCAATGAACGGCACTGATACCTACCTAGGAAAATGGGTGGGTACGTACGTGGGTGTTGTAAAGCTACGAATACATGTAATAAAGAAGAACACAAGAAATGTCTGTAATCAAATTAATCGGCCTGTATGGGGCCTAGGAGACATAGGATTTTATCTTTACATCAGCTTATCCCTCCATTTTTCACATTGTATTTGTGTTTTCCTATTTTTTCTCCTTTTTTCTCTAACTGTTTGTATTTTTCTCAGTCAGAGAAAGATTGAATTTTACCTCCCTTACAGAATTTGAGAAAAAGTAATATTTTTAACAGATTCTTGAACTCTATTTATCACAGGTCTGTAAGCCATTTGGTAGTATTTTTGTCGAAGTATCGCAATTCGCAGTTTTTGCAGGAATATTATCTTATGAGAGTTAAATATTATCATATGAACTAACTTTAAAAACTTTTCCGACCCCCTCCCCTCCACCCCTCCCTCCCCCAACCTACCCACCACTATAAAAAGAAGTTAGGATAGTTATGTATTCAGTACAACTTTCAAAACCAAGTTTTTTTTGCGGAAAGTAGAAATATTGGTCTATTTGAAAAAGATTTCTTCTAAAATTTCGTGAATTATCACCTCACGGTGTACGGCACTACCGCCTCGGAATACTTTTTTTTTTAAATTATTTCAGTTTTTAATGAGTCTTGAATAGAAAGAGAAATGTAAAAAATGCTTGTTCCAGGAAATCTTCTCGTAGTGTTGGTCGTGACGTTGTCGAGGAGGCTCCGCTCCGTGACCAACTTCTTCCTAGCCAACTTGGCGCTGGCAGATATCTGCGTTGGGGTGTTTTGTGTTTTCCAAAACCTTTCAATCTACCTGATCACGAGGTATGAACCCGTTCAAAAATATATCTGTCATAAAACTGAATAATAATTGTATGTACGTTTCAAATTTGATCTTTCTCGCTTAACAGGAAACTCCATTCAACGCCATCTAAATAATGATTCAAACCAGTTCAAAAAAACAAAAAATTACTAATTAAATATGGTTATCATTGTAATAGTTGTTTTCAGTGGTCATTAGTCCTTTTAGTCTTTAATTTACGGATTATTCAAAATGATGTTTTCAATTTCATACCGCTATTTTCCTGAAATATCCGCAATACAACAATAACAATTGCAACGTGTCCAAAATGCACGTGCCCGATATTGCTATAATGTCCAGAGATATGAGCATATTTCGCTTTACCTTTATCGTTATTGGATACTAAGTATGTCGAACAGAAGGAAGTTACATCAAATGTAAAATTTGATGAATTCGATGGTTCCTAAATATCTGTTTGATGAACTGCGGTGGTCCCGTGACTTATGTGCACAATACATGACAAAGGGACCATTTACTTGTTCTACCCAGACATTGAATCGCTGTATTTGAGGGTAGTTACAGCTATTCCTCAACAAATCTTTGGAACGAAATACCACTATTTATTCGAAGGTCGACATCGCTGCAGTGCTTCAAGAAGTTCTGAAGTGAAAGGTTCCTGGCTGCACAGTCCGCCGCACAACATCGTTGATAAATAATGAAATGGATACTTGTATAAGTGATTCTCTTAAAAAAAAAAATTTTTGTATAAAAAATCTCTTTTTATTTTGTTTTTTGTTTTTTTTTTTTTTTTTCTTTTCATTATTTGGGCGTAACCAGTAAAACCAACTGCACTCTGGAAATATTAGCTGAGGAGTGACCTTTTTATCAATTACCAAACTATATAAAATGTTAAAATAAAATTTGTACAATAATGACTTATTGACAAGCATTAGCATTAAAAATTATTATTATCATATATATTTTTTATGTATTTATTAGACATAATTAAGAACATTGTTAACATGGTTATAACAAAA
>JAHDVE020002905.1:0-28354 GCA_022606495.2 Halesus radiatus
TAATATGGAGGTGTGTGTGTGTGTTTTTAAATATAGTATTAAATAATTTCAAGTTAATTTATAATGATTTCTTCTCGTTGATTTTTAATATATATTTATTTTTTAATTTACTATTTTTCTACTCCTTATTATTTTTCATATAAGTATTCTGGCATACTTTAATATTATTAATCTTTGAAAATTTCCAAAAACAATAGATATCACAATAATAATTGTATACAAATATTTAGTATTATGACGCAGAGATATAAAGCGGGACTCGAGTCGTTCGTGCTCTTATAGTAAACCCAGTACAGCCTCGAACCAGCAATTATAGAAGTCAAAGGAGAAATACCTTCTCCCAGAAATGATCATCGGATTCTTTACAGAGACAAAAAGCTGTATTTGTTCGGAGGAACCACAGACGAAGACGAGGTTCTTGAAACCTACATCCTAGACTTTGAAACAGGTGTTTGGAAAAGCGTCTGCATTAGTAAAGACATACGTGACTTTCGTCTCCCTGTAAGTGGGATGGCCATCGTAACATGGCCATTAAATCAATACACACACCTCAAAGGCTACGCATTAATGTATGGCGGATGGACAGGACAAGACTACTCTGATAATTTATTGCTTGTGAACCTAAACACTATGGAAATGAAACCTTTTATAAAATAAGAACCGAAGATACCTGATATCACAGTGTTAAAGAATAGGCCGGCAGCCTCTGTTGGAAACTCCAAAGACATCGAGAAACATCAGATTTCTAAGTACCCCCCTTGCAGAAAGGACCACACAATGTGTTACATTCCATCATAAAACAAAATTTGCCTTTATGGAGGATGGGATGGGGCTTTTCATACGGGTGCGAAAGATGAGCTGTGGGTGTTATCTAGCAACTGGAGATGGGACAAATATCCTGGGCTAGTCAGAAAAGGGCATTCAAATGTGGTTATTGACGATGAAAATCGAGGAAACGGTTTTCTCGTATTCGGCGGTTTCAAGGGCCCGAAATGTGTAACCAACTAATCCTTATTTTTCGATATAAGAAATCAAAAATGGCATAGTGTCAAATAACATGAAGAATATCTGACGCCTCCTGGTAGGGCATACCACACGGCTAACATGATCAACAACAAAATTGTCTATATCGGAGGTATGAACGAACATTACACTATATTAGATGATGTCTGGATATTTTGTCTGGATGCCCGTCACTGGTCGAGAGTCATGTTGACCCCTTAGAAGTCCAAACTGGTCAGAAGAGCAGGTCATTCGAGTTTTGTGATCGAAAAAAAGATTTTCCTGGTGGGTGGAATGACTCAGATCGACTCGGAAGTCGGAGAAGAAGGAGTAAAACAAACCAAATATAAACGGTGTGATCTGTCCGAACTCGTTTGTTTGTAGATGGCCGACATCATTTCCGACCTCCCTCTTCAGAACAAGTAGAAAGGAGGTCAAATCGGAGGAATGGGTGGAAAAAGTCTGATTTATCACAATGTGGAACACCATTGGGATTTGTCCTCGTCATTCGGAATACTGCCTACCAAGAATGAAAACATTAATGACATATTTGATACTTTAGAAAAATCAGGGATTACAGAAAGTGAAATGTAATGAATATGGTACAATTTTTCTCTCACCTCTCCTCTTTCATTCAATTTTATACACTTTAAGATGAGTCGATTTGGTTATTTCAAAAATTAAACATAATAACAAAACAGATCAGATATTAAATAACATATTTTGAGTATAACATATATAATTATTCATTTTTTAATTTTGGTGTGGGAGAAAAAAAGAAATACTTATTTTACTAAAATAAATAAAATCCATAAAGTCTATAGGATCGAATTTATGTGTATCCACTGTTTTTTTAATGTTAATCTTTAGCTTCAGGATTTTTTTATTTCACAGTTCGAAGACGTTTTTTTTGGGCAGATATGAAATTCGTTTTCGTCCAAATATTGGTTTAGAACTTCTTTTTTATCTGGAGACCAATTTATCATGACTTGGAGTCAAAATGGGAAGTCCGCCTAAAATTAACCCAGCAATTTACAAATTAACTTGATGAATATTTATACTCCGCACCTTTTCGGGGAAAATGAGGACATTTTCTGCGCTTCCGTGGACGTCTCGTCTCCTTTTCCTTTTTGGTATCTTTCCACTGAATCGACGAGAGTTATTTTAAGAAATCCTAAAATTTAATGATTTGCGGAGTTTCTTTAGAATCATTATTTTTATCTTCAAGGAAAAAAGACGTGTCTCGGCCAGCTCTCAGCTCGGTTGACGTTAAATGTTCTGCCGGACTATACAGTAACTAATAGGAAAAATATAAAGTATTTTGAAAATCTGAATTTTTTTTTTAATGACATATATATAATTCGTTAAAAAAGGGAGATACCCAAATATATATGTATACATATATGTATCTTATGCCCTTATTTACGAAATGCAATCTCTGAATAAAATGTAGTTCTTACTTGTAATGAGCGATCCGAAGAGTCATCATCGAAGTGGTCTTCCAGGAAATTCGGTAGAGCTTTGATTAGTTGTGTATTGAGTTATATATATGAATAATTATTTACTCTACTGTTAGTTGGGGTGGATTAACTATTGATTGGCAGGTTATTATTTCATATTTCTAGCAATGGCAATAGGGGAGTAAAACTTCAGGACCGTTGGTAAAATAATATTTCAGTGTTTCTTGTTTAATTTTGACTATTGTCTTTCTTTATTCTCTTTTAAATATAATTATATAGATATATGTGTATGTGTGTATTATTTATAGCTAATAATAATAAATTTCTAGTTTAATCAAATAAAAATAAATATTTCAAAATAAATTCACATTTTAGTATTATTTTTTTAGATGAAAGTATAGTTAAAGAATTAAAGAAAGAAAGTATATTATACAAAAAATAGATATCTATATAAATTTTAAAAAAATAATAAATAATAATAATAATCTGCAAATCGAAACTAATTTCAAAAAAAGGATATTCCAGAAAACAATGTAGTTTATAAAATAACATATTGGCAAAGGCAACCTATAACTTGCTAGCATTGACGATCGTTCTCAAACCAAATCCATGTACATCTACCATTCTTTTACTCATTGTTCTCTCTCACTATTCTATTTCTATTACTATTACTCATTTTTTCCCCTTACTTTTTGTATTTTCGTTTTTTCGATTTTAAATTTTAAATTTCTAATATTTTTATTGTTATTCTTCAACTTTATAGTTCCTACGACGATGTAAAACGAAAGGTCGACATAACAAACCAAGCACATAGCATTGCCAAAGATTTATAAAGCCTCTCTCCTCAATAAAAATATGAATGGGTCAATGCCAAAAAGGCTGAAGGAAATAGACATTTTTCAGACAAGAACTACCAGGCAGCCATCGAGGTATACCTAGAGAGCCTCATGGGTTTGGACTTGGGCACGAAGGATCCGGAAGCCCTCAGAATAACCAACCAAGATTACAAATATCCCATTCTCATGAACATTGCTTCTTGCTACTACATGATGGAACAGTATGACAAAGGCATGGCAATCTGCGACAAAGTTTTAAAGGAACACGACCACCCCAAGTGTTTTTACAAAAAAGGATGCCTTGCCCTCAAAGCCGGATATCTGGATATTGCCAAATAATGTCTAATGTCTGCATTGAAACTCAACAGCGACCCGGAGCTGAAAAAGTGCATCTTGCATGAACTATCTCTCGTGAAAGGGGAAGAGAAAATAGAATCGGAAAGATTCAGGAAAATGTTAGAAGTCAGAAGATAAGAGGAATAACCCGAGGTCGATGAGCCTTAAAAAGAACAAACAGAAATAGAAGTAGAAGCTAAGAAATTGGGTGGTTTGAATATAATAAAAACAAAAAGAGGTTTACTTTATTAAGTGTATAACATGATCACAGATTTATGTAAAAAGACAAAACAAAATATTATATGAGTAGTATTATTGTTGAATATATATTTTTATTTTTTTTAAGCTTATACGTTAATCGATATGATTTTAAATTTTCTGATGATATGATATTACTTATTATATTAATTAGCTTATTATTTTTTGTTTGCATTTGAATGTAAGAACACCACTAAACATAAGAAAAAATAAGAAAAGAACTGGGTTGTATAATCTAAATCATCCAATCATCGGGAGCCCTCTTTAAATATTATGGGAATGGACGCGCAGAGATTGATCATGCCCCTTTTGCTATTTTTCCGTACCATGTAAGCATATTTTAATATTTTTTCCGCTTCTCATTTGTTTGAGCAACAATTTTATTTTTTTATTATTATTTTTTCTCTCCTAATTTCATTTATATTCCTAGATATCTGCAAAGCACATGTCCTCAATCCGAAAAGTCCATTTTACATGGTGTAAATTGCTCCATAAGCTCGCATCAGACCCGATTTAAATCAACTCGATACTTAAAAAATCAGCTGAATCTGACGTTTTTGTCAAACAATTACTTGATATTTATAACGAAACGAAAGACATCTGTCCCCAAAAGCACTATGTACACATAATAAGAAACGACTATATGCTTGATAAAGAAAGCGACAGGTTTTTAATGATTGAATTCAACACGATTGCTGTTTCACTCTCTTCACTTTCGGAGAAAATACAAGAAATCCTTAGGTCATATCTGCCGATGAGATACCCAAACTTGAATAAATAAAATTTTCCGGTCTACTAGCACATCACTCTTTTATGGTCTACGCTCTGTAAAGCTATCAAGGCTTCCGGTTTGGAAGGGATTGTTATTATGATCATCAATTAAAAGGCGGAGAGCACGATTTATGAGCAAAGAATGATCGAATTCGGTATTTTACAGCATGGAGTGCAGGTTATTAGAGCAACTTTTAAAGATTTAATTAATAAAATGATTTTCGATGAGCCAACGAAGTCCATCACCTACGAAAACAATAAGGTGGCATGCTTCTACTATCGTCACGGGTATGAACCAGAACATTATCCCGACGAATAAACATGGGATGTCAGAAGGGTAATTTAAAAATCAAATGCCATCAAAATCCCCAATGCGGCTTATCAACTTATCAACTTCAAGAAAGTACAACAACACCTCGCTAGTGTGTAAGTGCTGGGGAAATACCTGAATGAGTAGGAATCTGAACAGATTATGGAGACTGTGGCTCCAATGTTTAACTTTGACGATGAATCTCAGCATTAACACATCCTTTCGCTGTGCGAAAGCCACTGCAATAAGTGGGTCTTAAAACCGAATCGAGAAGGAGGAGGACATAATATATATGGTTAAAATATTTTAAAAACCCTGAAGAGGTTGACTCCACTGGAACGGCAAGCCTATATTCTTATGAAAAGAATATGCCCGTAGTCAAGTGTAAACTATTTTGTAAAAAGAGGGTCATTGACCAAAGTGGAGAATACTATTACCGAGCACAGTACCTATGGAGTTGTGTACGCAGTTGAGAACTAAATTAAAGAAAGTATATTTACTGGTTGTTTGGATCGATTGAAAAATGAGAAGTAGGATGAAGGGGGACTGGCTGTTGGAGTATCTGTTTTAGGATCTTTATACGTAGATTGAAAGTTCCGATTTTTTTATTTTTCCAGGTATATATATATATAGTATTACTAGAAATAATATTGATTCTGGACAAAAATTATAGTTACATGGATCCAAACGTAAAAATATATAAGATAGTTTAACTAGATCCACTATTTATATATATATATATATTTTTTGTTAAAAATCCTTTGTATTATATTTTTTTTAAATTAATTTTAAGGAAATAATAATAATAATTATTATTTTTTGTTGAATAAAAATAATATAATGTCAAGTTCAAACTCAAAAGCCAACCGGAGAGAAAGAAAAACATCTCTGATTCTTAGCGGATTAGCGCTTCTGTGTAAAAAAATAAACTCTCCTATTTAAAAAAAAAAACATATGCTAAATTTTAAACAATATTTGATCTCTTTATAATATAAAAAAACAATCTATAGTGGCTTACGATGCTATTAAGGCGGCAAAATAATTAAGCTACGCAAGTCGTTTTCACGAATCATTAGAAATTGGAGATCTCCTTGTACATGACAATCTAATTGACTTTCTGATCAAGATGTGCTTTGTCGAAGGACTTTTTCTGTTTTTCATTATTTGTATAATGATGATGATTAGGTAGGAAAATCATAACAAAAAAAACACTGGAATGATTACAAGCATAATAACAAATGTAATAATATTGTTTTTAGATTGGTGACTGGAAATCAACCTATAGGTGAAAAGCAACGCGCATCCATAGTGTATTTACAGGGTGTATTGACCAATTGTATTATAAACTCATTTATTTTCTTTCCTTTGCTGATTTATTGGATAAAGAATAACTACACAGGTAATAATAACACTTTTTTTTTTAAACCAATAATGGGATAAAACAAATCACAATAACTTATCCTTTGATTTACAGACCTGAATAGCAGCATGAAAAAGGTTTTGGTGTTCCCATCAGTATTTTTTATTGTCCAATTAGCAGACTTAGCTGCGAACATCCTGGCCTTGATTATCGAAATTCCTTAGCTCAGTTATGTTGCCAAAATTCCGTTGCTAATTACGAATATTCTTTTATTCGCTGATCAAAGATATATTTCTGCGTTCGACCGTATCTGAACACAGCGCTTGCCTCTTTAAATGATTTTGAAAAGACAATGACCATTTTATTTTCGTTCGTTTTTGTTATAAATATGTGTAGCAAAACATATATCTTGATATATATGTATAATCTTTTTTTTAGAATAAATTCGTATAGGTTGAATCATCTCAATAATTATTTGATATTTTATCTGAGGTCATAATAATTAATTAATTCAAAATATCTGTACAATAAATTCAAATTTGATTTTTTTGTTAGCGAATTTATTAAAACGAAGTTCCTATAAAAAATAATGAAATTGATGTATATATATATATATAAGTATACATTTGTTAAATCAAGGCTGATCTTCTTCTTCTTCTTTTAATCTGGTTTATAATTATTTAGCCAAGTATCTATACAAAAACTAATATTGCTCAACTCGATGCACCATACCCCATCGCTGCTCTCTCAGTTTCCGGACCATCGAAAATATAGATATTTCGGGATCAATCTCCATATCTGAGTCATCTTCGTGGATTTCTTCTCTTTTTGCTTCGTAGTAACGCAAATGGATCTCCAAGTCCATCAGGCTGATAAAGGTTCCAGTCCTCCCGACTCCTGCACTACAGTGAATCAACAGCCTTTCCTTGTTTATTAATTTGGATGCTGCAATGTGGGTAAGAAGACTCACCGATTCCCAATCTGTCGGGGCTTCTTTGTCTGGCCAGTCCCGCCATTGGTACTGACTAACTTTGTGTTCCATCCCGCCTTCAGAGGGGGTGATATTGAAATCTCTTTTGAACAGATTAGGCATAATTTAATCATTTGACAAAAGTTTAATTGTCCATTTTTCGAGGATCAAATCAGGTTGGTCGAGGGAGGCGGGCCAATATCGAAAACATTTAATTTTATTCTTTTCCTCGAGACTGCAAAGCATGACTATGGTGGTCACTTGGTTCTCAGCCACCATTTGCCAAAAATGTGATACTGTGCTAGACAAGGGCCCTTGTGTGGCTATGATGGGAGGAGCATTTTTAACAGTCGACTATCATATAATATATTATATACAGATTTTATATTTGTTAATTATGTTTTTTTTACTTGGATATAGTTGGCATTGATATATATTGATTCGGACAGCTTGACCATACTGTGAGAAACTATTTGAATGGTAAATGGATGCGATAAGAAAATCAACGAAGAAATAGAAAGGATTGGGGATTGAGAGGAATATAAAAAAAAAAAACAATAGAAAGAAGAGGTACATGTTAGAATTTATGGGTAGCGATTCAAACTAAATTGTTATGGATTTGAATACAATTTAGCAACATGTTCTGTTGTTTGAGTCATAAATTCAATTACCTGTAACAGAATATCTCCAAAATAGCAAAGTAAATACAGAAAAAATCAGTGAGAAAATAAATCGGCTGAAAATAAGACTAAATTTACTTTGAATTATTTATGGAGAGATCTTTTATTCATGAGCTCAGTGAATTGTCTAAGTCTAATTGGTTTTTCCAAATTAAAGAGCTGCGGATTTTCGATGACCCATTTTTTTGATATATCTTAGGTTAAGGGTGTATCTTCAAGTTCGGGAAAATCATTCATTTATAAGGAGATAATTAAAAGAAAAAAAAAGAGTATTATGCGGAAAAAAAATAAAGAATCTAAAAAGGATTAATAAAAAAAAAATATTTTATTTATATTATTACGAATAAAAAATAGGGAAATATACACAAATAATGGATATACCTAGGCTATGTCCATCTATAAATAAGTGTATATTTGGAAATTAGTTATTGAAATGGAAATAGAGTTATTAAATTAACAGTTGATATAATTCTGCTATTTATAATACAATATCCTATATTTTTTATAAACTATTATAAATAATGAAATCTGATATTGGTAATAAAAATTTATTGTTTTAGAATCACAATTGATAAATATCTATATATAACGGTTATATTATATTTATTAAATTTGGCAACCATCTAAAAAAAATACATAAATTATGATGAATGATTCAACTTCACGAGATCATACTCATTCATCGCAATAATTCTCGGATCCTTCCAAGAGTGTCTCACTTATTGATCAGTTGCGCAAAGAGTTTCATGACTATAACATGCCTCGCCAAATGAAATCCATATTCACAGATCCCCCGCATCAAAGCCATAACAACTTATTCGACCCATTCCTATCTGCCATTCCCCACCAATCCACGGCTTCTCAAAAGAAAGAGTAATTTCGTAACTACGATAAACCAAGGCAATTTAAACATTAATATGATTTCGCCCAACCAAGCATGCCAGCTTCAAGACGCCCAAATAACTAAAGTAAATAATTAACGGAGAGTAACACTATAAATTTGGTAAAGCAAATCCCGCAATCGATAATCTCTCCCCTTCCTGCTCTTCCGATTACAAAATCTCTAAAGTAGTGCATCTATGATAAAATTATTAAAGCCAAACGATAAAAATATGAAAATTCTAATCATAAACAGCACTTGAGAACCCAGTAGCCTTCTAAAAAAGGTATTCAGAATATCGTGGTTAACGAAGCGACATTTCGCCCAATCAATACCAATAATCAAAACAGAAGTGGAGTCTCCATATTAAAAATCAAAGAAATGCTAACTAAAAATATACAAGAGACTACAACGCCAAATCACTATAACAACTCATCACAGCGGCAAAAAAAGAATAATAAATTGACTATCTTGCGCACTCATACTGACGATACACCAAGCGAAGACACGGAAAAATCTAAGTCGTCTTGCAAATCTACGAGATATCAATAAATTTTGTTATAACTCACAAGAAAACCCTCTCGCACCAGAGGACAAAAAGAGAACAACGCTAATCTATTTAATGTGCGGCTATCAACTGGCTGTTCATAAGTACAAACCACTTAATAAAAATAAGAAATTAAAACTAGTAATAGTATCAGTACTAATAACAACAGAATTAATCATAACAACACTTACAATAACGATAATAATATTAATCATACCAATAATACAATGCGGAAGAAATTGCAATAATGTCAAGATACCTTCCAACGTCAAAGAAGCTTGACTCAACTGTCCTTTCACGAAAGACAAAGGCAAATGATTGCGGCTAAATCAGAAAAGACTATCAAATATTCGCTGGAAAAAGAAAGACTATAACTACAAAGTTGCACATTCAAACCAAAACTAACCCCTTATCGCCAAGATAGACGCTCAAATAATTACAATTCTTATGTTTTGCTCCACCAGCAGAAATTACAAATACAGCATATACTCACACATCGAGGTTGATGATTCAGAAAAACATTAAAAAAAATATATATATTTTTCCGACTGTATCTTATTATGAATATTTTTAAGCATTTTGTTAAGTCAATATTAGCATTAGTGATCTTTGACCCCCATTTTGATATTTTTCTATCAGTAATTTTGATTGACTATCATAAGAGATAAAATAATATAGACAGAATCATTGTTTCGCCCCAGATTCTCAGTAAGCTCACCGACATCGACTATTTGGCTTTCGTCGAAGTGTTAGTTTGGCCCAAGATTTAACAATACTCGTATCATATTATTCTCGATCTCCTCCTTCTTATCTTCTATGTTTCCATAACGTTTAATGCTCTCGCAAATCAGACGAATTCTCTTCGCCAGCATACCTTGGCAGCATTTTAAGGGAGAAAAGGTTATTGTCCTCGTGAGAAATCTTGAAACGAAAGCCACACGCTAAGCGAACTCAGATTACTTTGAGACAAAAATTCTGTAGAATTTTAGATAGTCCTCAAAAGTAAACATCCCATGATTTGCCTCTACTGACTGCAAAAATAGAGTTATAAATTTTGGACTATCTTGCCTGATAGTACGATGGAATACTTCACTAAATTCTAGAGGGTGTCTTTTTGTAAGCGATTTTTCTTGTTGGAGGAAAGTTGGTTATGTTTTTGGGAAGCCTTGCGGCCCAAACGTGTTTCGGACTATTAACATACTTGATTTTTCAGAATGATTACTACTATTGTTATTAGATTTATGTGCCTTCTTGATAAGATTATCATACTCCAATTTCCAGCAGCTAAACCCATCTTACTTACAAAGCTTTAGGGCTTTAGGCTGGGGCTTGTTGATCCTGGTATTGTCGAGTTTGCTCTTTAGAAACTCTCCGAAATCCGTCAAATTTGCATTTAAATATGTGCTCCCTGAGTCGATACTGAGGGTGTGGCTCACGGCACTCTCTTTTGAGAACGTTGTCGGCAAAAAATACTTTTTGGGCATTGCTGCCGCAGGTTTTATTATTGTTTTTATTGAAGGGTAATGGATAGTGTTTTTGCTTTTTCTTTCATCTTCAAACAATTTAGGTAGGGCCAGCATTTTTTCAAGTTTTCTATGGACCAGAAAGTGATAGGTTTTTTATTTGAGGTGCTACTGTGGATTAATATTCTTCTCAAATTATTTCGCTTCAGTGCTCTTGTTCAGGGCCGTGATGAGGCAAGATCTCTTTTCGTGTTTGATTTCATAGATCTTCAACTTTTTCAATCTTTTTTGTTTTTTTTCATCTTCCGTCTGCTTCGAGTAGTTTTCTGTTCGGTGACGGTTTCCCAAAGTGATCCTGTTTTCCAAAGCACAAAGAGGAATATTGTCGGCCATTTACAGTTTTTCATCGATAAATCCTTGAAAATCGGACTGAGATTATAGCCTAGAACCGAATATGTTGTTGTTATCATAGGCTGTGTGGGAAGATTATTACAACCCGAATGTATTCGATTTAATGATGAGGGCGGAGGTGTCGGTTGTGGATACTTCGGGCTTATGTGTGTGCCGAAGTGTTTTATTTTCCATAAGAGTCTGGTGGAACATTGTATTTTGTTAAGTTGTATTTATATTATTTCTTCTTCTATATGATGTCTATCGATTAATTTTAACTAGAAATAAAAAAAGAAAATACTTCTAATAATTGTTAATTCCAAAATGAAAAATGTACAATACTATACATTTGTAAATAACTTTAACATAAAAATATATGCCGATCAATAAATATTAAGACAGCTAGAAAGAAATCAATAATACATCAATTATATTCGATTACGACTCATTTGTACAAATAATTATATTTGTGGTGGGGAATAAGTTACTAATCAACTTTAAATAGTAAAAATTAAACTATATTAGACTCTATCTTAGCGTTGATACTACATAGCAAGTACCTTTTTTTGACTGAAACTATATCATATATACTGGAATTTTAAATCAAATCTGTAATCAAAAGAATTTATAAATGAAGGATTAAGATATAAATCCTAAATCCACAAATCATTCCCATTTTTCGTTGAAACGAGGATTCAGATCGATTTTAATAGGGGGTCTTTGGAATCCAGGAGCATGGGAGTCGGGGTTAGGGTACATAGCATAAATATGGTTGTTGGCATAGTCCATCACAATCACTTGGGAGTCTCCAGTCTCGGAACGGGGCACCACGTACTTATAAATCAGTTGGGGATCAATGTGTCCGTAGTTAGCCAAGAAGTGGCTGGCAAAACATGGTTTGTCGTCTTTGTAGGCCTGAAGATTATTTAAATGTAATTAGATTTTGCATATTTTATATATAAAAATAAAGTTACCTTCCAGATCATTCCCTCTTTCTTTGGATGGTTATTGTTGTCGAAATGCCAGTTGGTATCATCATAAACTCTGAATTCAGTTTCTGCGTACTCGATCAGTCTGTAAGTGTTATTCACACTCGATCCAATACCTAAATATACAGAGCAAGTTCTGTCAGTCTCATTCAAGTTATTCAAGGCATCGTCGATAGTCTTAGAAAACTGAAGCACGTCTCTCAGTGCGTAAGTCCAGGGTTTGCCGAATCTGGTCATGGTGTCCGAAGCTCCTCCTCTCAATCTTTCGGAAACTCCAATCTTTGCCGAAGAGTAGCCAGTAAGACTGCCGAGGAATCCAACCCATGCAATGTTAGCGAAGGGAACTGATCCTTCCTCAGTTGGGTGATAGACAGTGATGGCAGGGAATTTAGAAATCGGTGCGTGTTCTTCCCAGTCCAGAGCCCTCAACTGGATCAGCTGGCCAGATTCAGTAGCGGGACCCCACCATCCACCAATGCTGCAGGAAGCTTTGAGGATCTCTGGAATCAAACTTATCCTTCTCCATGTCTTGACAGAGATACCTGAGCTCTTGGCAATTCCATTCATCTCATCGTCCCATCTCTGGGGAGTATACTTTTTGGTGATGATGTAATTGAGATCCAACAGTCTTTTGGCAGCAGCCACTCCAGAAGCTCCGATGTCGTCTCTAAGCCAGGTCGGAAGCTGACTGATTTGGGAAACATTGTTGGCAATATAGCCGGCAGCCCATCCGAAGAAGTCTTTAACCATGATGGGGAGTTCCTCTTTGAGCAACTCACCGTAGGCTTCTCCCATCTCGAAAGCGGTTCCTTTAATTGAAAGGATATAGAATTTTCTGCCATCGTAGTCTGTAGTTCAAAATATTTTTTAAACAATAGTATCAATTTAATAATGATAATAGATAGGAATAAATATAAAAGTTATATATATATGTATAATGGGAAAGTACCAATTGTAAATTTCTTGCCGTTGGCAACTTGTTTTTCGAGGACGGGTTCTGAGTCAAGCAGACCAAATGGACTCGATTCTCCAGTACATCCTTGCAAATCATTGAAATTATAAGCGAGGGTGAAAATCAGGAGAGCGGTGAAGATAATGGTTTTATTCATTTTTTATATTTAAGGAGATAATATATTTTTTTAATAATTTTAATAATTTTAATAATTTTAATAATTATAATTCCTAGATTAATTATTTTTTTATATATATTAATGTTGTGGTAATGGTTAGTTATGGACACACAATAGTTTTTTTAAACATTTATATAAAGATATATCTATTAATTTATACTTTTCAAAAAGACTCTAATTATTATTATTTAAATAACATTATTGCTAAAAAAATGTATTTCAATTTTAAATTTGTATTTTTTGTGGACATATATCTAAACCTCATTGATTAAAAAAAAAAAATGAAAACCATTTTTATCATTTTTGTTTTTCATTTTTTCATTTTGCTTAAATATCACAAGGAATCCAGGAGTAGATATTGTTTTTATAACAGTTAGTGACATATAATTCCTAGACCGTCATTTCCTCCTGCTTTAGTTTGGATAAATACAATAAATAAAATACATAGTTCCACTTATAATGCTGCAGCTCTATGTGCTTCTTGAAACCTTTATCCACAGTCCCCACTCGGTTGATGTGGTCTTTGCTCAGCCCACAAATGAAGCAATTGTCTTCGATGGATTTTCTGTGTCTTTCGTTTTCGCGACGCAGTTTACGCTTTTGGTTGATAATGATTCCCATAATAATCCCTCTGAAGAAAATATGGAACATGATGAACAGAACCGTCGAAACAATTCCATACAATCCAGTATTAGATTTCTTTCGCTCCACAAAAGCATCAGTGTGGATGCCCAGTTGGGCGAACATGTACATGTTAATACACTAGGTCAAGTCACTGCAGAAAACAGATAAGTTAGGCGCTATCTATCGATTTTTATAAAAGAAGAAGGAATAGATATAAACAAGGAGTCCGAAAAAAACTACGGTGAAGAATATTCTTTGGGGCTCGTAGAAGAGCTCGACGATGAACCACGCTGATTTGAATCGGAAAAAGAAGTCAAACATTAATATAGATACAATTACAGGTATTTAGATGCCGACTGTTGTAGCCAATGCGTAGGCCAGGATAAAAAATAGCGTCTTGTCTTGAAGCACTGATCGCGCTTTGATATAGACCTGATGAAGTTCATTAGTAATCTTACGTTATTGGATCTCGATGGCTGCGATTTATAGTCTCAAGCTCAAACTTTGGAAGAAAAACACAATCAAAAGTAAGATCAGAATCCCGTACTGGGAAGCTCTGGCCACATATATTGAGTTCCTATATGTTTCTGCAGACAAAGCATCCTGATTGAGAATCAACATATTTTGAGCAATGGCTATTGCGAAACTGATATCCTTCCACAACTCGCGATTTTTGATGACAACTTCCAGAGTTTTGTATGAATCCGTGATCTGGCTCAGTCTGCTTTGATTTTTCACTCTCATAAGGGTATAATGTATCCTGTGCACGAAGGTGGACAGGCGCGTTGCGTTCGAGCTGTAATCAATAACTCTTTCTAAATCCCGTTGTATCGACCCATTCCAGCTGAGAGTTTCGGGAACCAGAACGAATGACACTTCTTGGATACGATTATCTTGAGTTCGGATTTCGATTGTGGTGATATTTTGTGCGAAAAAATCAACCATCGCTTCATAAGTTTGGTGAGCGTCATTGTTCCTAGATCTGTCAGAGGCGCTAAAGCGATGAAATGAATCCTCGAGACAATTTTTTATTCCATCAGCCGAGTCTATCAAGAGTCGATAGAGCTGGTAGAAAACTCCAGCTTTGTCCTGATACCTTCTCTGAAGCCTCTTTTGGCTGACAAAAATGTACACCGCATCTTTAATCGCATCTATCCCATTTAGCTCATAGTACTTCGAAAGAAAAATATATAGGTTAATGCCAGTTTCCATGATAAGTGAACTTCTTACAATTCCATGGTATGGGTCTGTAAAACTTTCGCATTCCTTCTTACCATACATGAGATTTATAAGTTCCGACGGAGACGCGTTACGATAAACGTCGCTCATCTTGCCATATAACCACATTAGATTAATTTTGACAAGATCTGCAAGATCATCTAGGGGGGCTTGAGATGACGAGGAAGAAGCTGTTGCGAGTTGGCTGAACAGTAATCCCAGAGACCTTATGGCCTCTAGTTTAAGTTTGGAAATTAGGATAAGATTATATCGGGATTTTCGCTTATCTATAAACTCAAAAAGATAGGAGTTGTAAAAGTTGGGCTCATTCAATGCGAGGTTGGTCTCGTCGATAGTTTTAGCTAAGGGATCATCGAATGTTGCAACTCCTTGGTTGTGGTATTCTCTAATACTTTGTATGGAGTCATTGATGGACAGTATCCGAGAATTAATTTTGTGATATCCGAGACTAAGAGCCTTGGAGATATTAGGCAGATAAGGACCATGGAGCATCGCATTGATCGTCTGTATAGTCATGCTTATAAATTCATACTTCTGCGTTGAAATAAGAAAACAGTTTTTACGGGATCCTGCCTCTGCGAATAGGATATTTGTGGCCTTTTAGAATAAATTAATTAATATATACAATATAGATTTTGAATTGTGATTAGAGTCCTCAAAAGATAACACCTCTTTGATCTTGAAGTTGAGGGACTGGCATAAAAGTTGGATGAATCTACACACTAAGGGATACATGTCTGGCTATTTTTATTGGCCTCTGATTCGAAATTCGACCGATTATAATATTTCTAGTTCTGGATCAAGTGAGTTGAGAGCGTTCAGCTGCTGGGTAATTATATTTCGAATATAATCCAGGGAAGGACTCAGAATACTTGGGTTATTGAGGTCTGGAGCTTGACTGAGAAGGCCCTGTTGGAAGGCAATCTGTGATTCCAAATGTAATCCACCAGACTCTGTTTGCAGCATCCTGAAGAAAATATCGAAAATAATTTTTAGCAGGCGAGAGTGGGTTCGAGGATTATTGAGAAAAGAGTAAAATATTTTTTGAAATTAATATGATAGAAGTAACTCAGCAGATTTGGAAACGTCGAACTGAGTCAAAAAGAGAAGACTGCTGAGTATGCGCCCTGCTGTCTGTTCTTAGGGTGGTAACAATGCAGTGGAGTTCGAAAGCTACCGTAGTTGGAAGACAAGAATTTGTAAGAAAAACTCAAAGTTTATCTGCTTAATCAAGGCCTTTAAGAACTATTTTTGTTCGACTTCTTCAGCTTTGAGCAGAGAAACAAGTTCTTCAGAGCAAGAATAGTTGAAGATTGCTCGTTAGACACTGTTTCCGCCTTCTTCATTGAAATATGCCTTCATAAGAGAAAATAATGTCACTTTTTATCTGTTAGTGATTTATATGATTTCGGGAACAATATTCAATTTTGAATTGTAGTAGAAAGGAGTATCAGGTTCTCTCGAGTATAACGATGCCAAGACTCTAAAGCAATTGTTATAAATTCCAGGATATATGTTATACTCCTACTCCGTTAAATGGATTTCGAAGAGACTCACCATTTATTTACTGAGAGTATCGAGACACCTAGACAACTCGTTCTGGACGTCGTTTAAGCTTGCCTAAAACTTTTGCATCGCCGAAGATGAGAACGAAGTTGAATGAGGTGGATAGTAGGAGTTAAAATGTATGCTGGAATAGTTACGAAATTATTTGACAACTATGGTTAAATGTACTGCCGTAAAGAGTGTAATACTGGTATAGAGTTTGGGCAGATCAGCTTTCTTGTATACAAACCTCTCCAGAGAATCAAAGTGGATGGAACTGAATCCTTTTAAAATCGCGACGTAGTGGCTGCCAATAGCTTTTAAGTTTAATATAAATTGCGTCAAAATTTCAGGGTCTGAGTAATATGGACTGTAGTTATTTAACAATTTCACAACTTCAACATCAAGGATGAGTTCTTCGAGAAGTTATTAGTTGGTGCAATTGAAAAAATGAGGTGATTTTTTTAAAATTCGAAAGAGGTTTACTGGAATATTAGACTCAATAGTTCTTTTAATCTCCAGGGACAAGTAACCGTTTTCCCAGATCCTATTAAAAAAAACCAATGCCAATCGTAGAGTATCCCGCTCAGTAGTCCTGTCAAAATTTAAAACTTTATTGACTATTGATTTGTTTATCATTAGAGTCTAGTTGAGAACACTGTGAATGGTGGGATTGCGGGGTGCTGCAGCCTCCACGAGCAAGAGTAAATAGGAATGACAGATGACTGGTTTACTCATTAAGGAGGCTTTAAAAAGGCTTAAATACTAGTGTTAGTTGAGGAGGGGGTCGGTCATAATGATGTGAAAGAGTTCAAATTGTCCGAAATCGACAGACGAGAAGGAGTGTACAAGACCAAGATCAACACTATTCGTCTGGGCGTTCAACCTTTTCAGAACTCTCAAACAATTAATATGGTTGTTCCTGCAAAAAATACATAGCAAGGGAAACACACTGGCAGCACAGCTTGGATCGTCTGTGAGAACTCGAAATAAAAACGCATCAAGGTTCATATTTTAAAACAAGAATTGAATTTTGAGCAGCACGGTAGGCTCCTTCAATTGTTGGCTATATTCCCGGACCAAGTTGAATAATGTGCTCAATGACGGGGATGTACGCGAATCGACGGAAGAATACAACAATCGAGCAGCTTCATATATGCGAGAAACAAAAGTATACTATTTAATGGTTTCTTGAATGACTCGTGTTTTGGCGAAGAGTGCGACCATGTTGAACACTTTGCGTTGGGTGACCAAATACAAGTCCTGGCATGTATTGTAGAGAATACTATTTTTTATGTTGCTGCCATTGACTTTGACGAATAGCAATATTTTGCCCAGAATTAATCCGAACATATTGGCTGCATCTTTGGAGGAGGCGTACTCTACTACGTGTGAATGAAGGACTTTTTCCTGGTTCAGAGGAGCGTTCAAAATTTGATTTAGTATGGTTCGAGACTTGACTCGAGCTTCCTTCTCAGATATAATCTTAAACAGTTTCACGGCATTCGACAGGTACTCATAGTGGAAGTTATAGCTCTAGGGGTCCATATTGAGGGATGACACTTTTTTGGTAATGCGGGCAGACAAGGAGGACATCTCAAAAGAATCCAATAAGTCTAGCTTAACAAACTCAGTCATGAGACAAAGCGATATGATGTGGCTGTCCTGGACCGGAGACTCATGGCTAAACTCGTCGATGCTCTCGAAAAAGTAGGACTTCAGTTTGACTAGAGTAGCCAAAGCATAAGAGTTTCCATTTTCATAAATCTGAACAGAAGAATAGTTTCTGTTGTTCATGCTCTATGTGAAGATATTATCCTTTGGCAGATCGACAAGTTGGATGGTTTTGAGGACTCCCACTAAATATTCGAGGACAAGAACCCTAGAAGAGAGCTTGGCTTTTTCATCGATGACTATTGTGGCCACCAAGTCCAAATCTAGTTGCGGAAGTTGTTTAACGAAGTAGATATAAATTTGGATGATATAGTGGTTTTTCTTTTTGGTATTTTTAGATTATTTGCTGTGAGACCAAAAGTGTTCCAATTTTAAAGTAAAAGTGGAGAAAGACAGTGTATTACACACTACATCGGTATAAGATGAAAGATCAAGCTCTAGACTTGTGCATAGCCTCAGCATTTTATGCAGGAGTTTCAGACTTGGCATCGAAGACAGGCATCTTTTCTAGTAAAGTTGGTATAAGATTGAGTTAAGGATTTTGATGATGTCTCGAACCTCAGACAGAAGTTGATGCTCGAATTGTCGAAAGTTGATGATTTTGCAGATATCAAACAAAACCTACTCATCACTACCTTTTGAAAACACATCTGGATGGCCAATCCTCTCTTCTTTGCTCAGGATCTAGACAATTTATCCTGAATATCTCTGCAAAAATACCTTTGACGTATTCATATTGTCGTTACAAAGAAGACTAAAGGCCCTGATAGCTTCCAGCTCAATTTTCCTCTCGAACTCATCGGGATGACAAAGCATGTAAATTAGTTTTCCAAGATATTAATCGCATTGTCTAAAAAATTAATTTTGGACTTGTTTAATTATGCTTATTCTCTTCTTTGAGGAGCTGTTCTGAAGAGTCTAAAAAGAAGTTGTATTGGCAGAGACTGAGGTATTCTTCCGAATTGAAATAAACTGTTCATCAGTCTGCAGTTGTTTGATCCAGTTGCATAAAACCTTGAGAGACTCGAGAGTATCGACCAAAGGGTCATGCAGTCTGAGGGCTGTGAATTGCGACAAGATTCCCAAGTGGTAAGGGTTCAACTTGACTAGGTTCACAATATTCAATTGCTTACACTCCTTTGAAAGGATCAAATCGGGCGCTACGGTTTTTTGTTGGTTCCGCGAGGTTGGTACTCCGAGATAATATCCAGATTATTTATGAATGAAATACTGACCTTTTAGAGTATCGCTTGTCTCTGCCTCTCTCTCTAGAGACTAAATGTAGTTGCACAGTTTAAACACATTGTCTTTACATGGTATTTTATAATATAGGCATTCGTTGTAGTTGTCGCTAGAAAACCCTAAATAGCGATGTGCTGAACGGTTGATTAATGGCAAAATATAAAATTCGTTAGCTATTGAGGTTGCCTCGAGACTGAAATTCCCACTTAATACGTTCCAGGCCGGAGCTCCATGCAGATATCCATTGATTTTATCCTGACTTTTATTGGATGACGAAGAAGAAGGAAGCTGAGGAGTCGGGAATCTTTCAGCCACATACAATTCTGCTTCGATGTAGTACATTCCAAATGGATAACCCTGCTGGATGGAGTTTCTGGGATCTAGCGGGGTACTGGACAGACTGAGTACTGCTGTCTGTCTCGACTCTTCCCAGAACTACATCTAATAGTTTCCATCATAGGAGCTCCTCGTAACTGCCAGTAAACGGTCGGTTTGTTTTGCGAGGGCCAATTTCAGATGCATGCCGTATCGGACATTTGTTTTCCCATGCTTATAGTTGAGCCTGCTGGATTTACTTATAATTTGGTCAGCCAAAATTTAATTGAAGTCATTATTATCATCAAGGGAGTAAGGTTAAAATATAAACTCTGTATCTTTATAAGGACTGACTGACATGAGGTTGACATCGGATGTGACACAGAGATACTATTATGAAAAGTAGCTCTTTAAATGGAACGGTTCACCGATTTTGATGGATTCGAGGGGTCTGCTTGGCTCGATCAGAAACACGCAGGCGATGGGGCAGCTTCTGGACTCAGGCGAGTTGAGCTGGGTCGGCAAGCATAGGAGACATTCTAAAGATGGACAGGTGAGTGTAATTAAAACGGGTTGAAAGGGCTTGACGGTGTCTTGTAAATATGGGGTTTTGGTATTTGGATGATGTAGCATATCGATCTATTTAATAAATATATGAGTAATAAATATAATTAAATAATATCTTTCAAATCAGTATACTGTAAACATGTGGTCCTCCAAAAGAAAATAGTAAAAAAAAATTGATATTGAATAATATTGATGTGAATGGTATAAACTTTAGAGCCTTGAAATCTGAAAAATAACCAATAACCTTTTTCATCTCTTGAGCGAAGTTTATAAGCAATGTATTTAAATAATGTTGTTTTGTTGATGATATATTCATAAGGGTCATCATGCTTGTTTGACCTTGAATGCAGCGACTCTTTTGGTCACTGATGCTTGTTTCTTGATACTGGGGTCGTTTCTGATTGATCTTCTTCTGTTCCTCAGGAATTTTTGGTTGACCTGTATGTCATTATATTAAAATGGGAATCAAGAATGACATGATGTATATATTTTGGAATCATATTTTATGTTGTACCCCTGCAAGAGAAGCGTATTTTTGAATTTTGGGTTTCTTGATTCCATTTCTGTGGTTTTTGGAATTTTGATTTTTGGACGAGTGGTTTTTGTCTTTGGCCATGATGCTTAACGATTGAAGATTTATGTATAAAAAATATATAGATATAATTATAGTCTAAATATATATTTTATATATCCCAATAACTCATATCATTTGCTCAAACCCAATATTGATCATTCTCCACATTTAAAATAAAAAATAAAAAATAAAAAATAAAAAAATAAAAAATATACCTACCTACCTATAAATCCGTATATTTTATAAACAAAAATACTGTCTTTGATCTTTAACGATCGATCTTTCAGTATTTTCTATAAAAACTACATGTGTTCTGTATCGGGGGAGTTATGTATTAATTTTCTCCCAGTTTGGATAAACTCGAGTGAACTCCATCTCAAAATTATTGATTTATTGTATTTTTGATTTTTTGATTTTTTGATTTTTGATTTTAAAATTTTATATTAGTATCTCCATTTAATTGTCTAGCCTTATCCAGAATTGTTCAAGATCATTATTGTAGTAAATAATAAAAATATAAAAAAATTGGTTATACACATATTATTATAAAGTATTTCATAAACTAAAATCCAACTATAGCCATAAGTAAGACAATAAATATCATATGTCTGCTTGATGATCGTGATCGATGATTTCCAATATCTTTTCTATTTGCTCACTTTCTAAATCGAATCCCTTCTTCAACAAATGCATCAGCTTGACCATCCTTTTACACTATAAGCTTATGTCCAGCTGATGATAAGGGATTTTTTTAAACAATCCATAACTATCGTTAATTAGTTTGAGTCGAATAAAAAGGTCCCCACCTCTAGTTTTTACATTGTATTACTAAATTAAACTCCCTTTTTTAGACTTAGGCAGAAAAACATCTACCTTTGCAGTGATATGTAATGTCGGTTGCATGCCCAGAATAACAAGCTGTAATTTCTCGAGAGAGTAGCTTGTGAATACGGCATAGTTCCCTGCAGCTCCAGCCCATTTCAAATGTTTAAGATCTGCAAAACCTTCAACTTCTACACAGTTCTTTAAGTGCCATAACACCTCGTATTTTTCTTGAATTTGTTAAGATTTTTCAATGGTGATTAGAAAGACGTGGAATTTTGGACGTTGTTTTAACTTTTTAAATTGAACTATAAATCTTTGAGGGTCTATCTCCCAAATATGTTCGAGTCCATACTCATCACGATTGGAAAAGTCTATATTTAATAGAGCTGTATCTTTTGTTTTAAGTTTTATATCCAGTATGCTTAATGTGATCAGTTTTTAATGTTCGACCCATGAGCACAACTTATCACAATCATTAAGAATTGCCAATTTTGTCAAAAAAGTGGAAATGGTTTCGATCAACTCTAGTTACTTATTAAATAAATAGATGTCGTTTGATTATTTGGTGGAAATATTGTTTCTCATAATTAAACAGACTATTGATGTCTCACTGAAAAGATGCAGCTAAAAATCATCTCGGTAGCTGATTGTACTGAATATACGTGTATTTTTTTATTCAAGAGTCAAAGGGTTCAATGTCCAGAGACAACATTAATTTGTGTATGTCTGACTTTTGTTCAAGTATACGACGAGCAGGGTCGTTGCATCAAGAAGTTCGAACACCATTTTCGAGCAGTAAAGTACCTCAAACTCGATGCTATGGATGTATTATTTGGTCAGGCCATCCAGTATGGTGATCTCATAAATCTTTCCATCATAAGTACAACTCAAGATGTAACTCTTGGAGCCGATGGAGAAATGCATAGAATATTCCTGAAAATGGTTTGGATAGTATGACCTGGCATGAGCACATTCATGCCAGGTGTGTTTCACTTAAAAATTCCGATCAGATTCAGGTATGTCCTCGATCATTAATGATTTTTATAAAATAGCCAGATATATTAATATATTGGATATTGATTTATTGATATACTAATCAATTAAAGATCATTAATTCTGTACATTTCTGTTTTATTATTCTTTACAAGTATTAAATAATTTAAAGAAACATTTTAAAGCAATGTTAACATTCAAAGAATTTGAAAAATATTCTTTTATCATTTCGTTTTTTAATTAAAATTGTTTATTCAATATTTGTAAAATTGTATGTCAATCAGAGTCCTATTATAATATTTATACAGAATGTCTTGAAATTAACAATCTATTATGATCATTTTCATATCTATTTTCATATACTTCTTTCTCTAATGTACGCTGCGGTTTATACTTTTTTATTATATATCAAAGCCCAATAGGAATTTATTATATTAATTAACTAAAAAATTTCGATATTGAGGATAGGATTAATGGCTAGAACAAGAAACCAGATAAATTTTTTTTATAGTTTTTTAATAGCATTTATTTTTTGTAACTAATTGTATTGTCAATACCACAAAAATAAATTTTGTGG
Organism: Halesus radiatus; assembly: GCA_022606495.2. Lineage (NCBI taxonomy): Eukaryota > Metazoa > Arthropoda > Insecta > Trichoptera > Limnephilidae > Halesus > Halesus radiatus. Next base: position 23,558 of record JAHDVE020002905.1, read on the forward strand.
TTTGTTAATGTCGTGACTTGAATTTTTGTACCAAATGAAAAAAAATAGAGAATGAAATATGTAATGAACTTACGTGTGAATGGTTGAAATCAATTAATCATTAAATTATGTAAATTATAATTTAACAAATGTAATATGCATTGTTCTTTTTAAAACTACTTAAACAATAATCATATCGAAAAATATTCAGATTACATATGAGTAAATAAATTGACAAAATTTTCTTTCGTTTGGTATTATCAAGTCAATTCAGCTCGTTTAATTATTATTTAACAAATAGACTATTTTCCATTATTTTATGGTTATGGCAAAAGTGAGATAGATTGTTATTTGAATAAAACAAAAAAAGAAGCTATTGGCAAATATGTAGGGAATCAATTATTATAATAGTCATATATATCTAATGTACCTATAGGTGTATAATAAAATTAGACTAACATACTATTGTAAAAATACTTTTTAGAATATGTATGTATATATTTATGATATTCATACTTAAACAAAAACATAAATACGATACAAAAAGTGAGGGTTTCCTAATTCAAGTTTATTCTGGAAAGAATATTTATAAAATACATTAATTATATATATTTTTCAGGGATATATACGTATATACAATTTATGTGTGAGAGGTATTAATTTATTAGGACATCCTAAAGCAAACATCAATTCATCGGATTCGGGACCTATGGGGAAGTGAGGCTAGCAAGAAATACCAGCACCAAATAGCTAGTGGCAATCAAAATAGTACGCCATTTCATTTGAAACCTTCAATTTTATTTATTATTCTTGCGAGTTCCCTAAACAAATATTTTGTTATTCAATCTTATGATTTGACCTGCTTCTTTTTTTATTTTGTTTACTTGTGTATATTTCTTTTATGTTATTCTTATTGATTGTTAATTGATGTTTTATTGTTATCCTGTATTAGATTTATAATAAAAGAGCGGACCACTAGATCGAACTACACAGTCAAATTAATCACCCTAATATAGTCAAACTGCACAACTACAGCTATCTGGAAGACAAATGCACTACTGTTCTAATCCTGTAGTATATGGACGGCGGAAGTCTATTCGAATTGATAAAAAACACCAACTTTCCCTATGATAAAAGGAACACCTGCAAATTATTTAGGGACGTGTGCTATGGGGTCAAAGCTCTGCATGACCGTGGAATCATGCATAGAGACATCAAGGTAAGCCACTTAATCATTATATACTAAAATACTGAATGATCATAGCCTGAAAACGTATTGCTGAGTAAAGGTAGTCGGATAGCCAAGTTGTGCGATTTTGGTTTCGCAGCCAAATACGGCCTCAGGTATTCTATATGTGGGACCTATGAGTACATGTGTCCCGAAATTCTGCTCGGACTGAGTCACGGTCATGAGGCCGACATTTGGGCTTTAGGAATCCTATTGTTTTAGATGCTAGCTAAAGTGGCCCCTTTTCGAGGTGATTCTAAATAGGAAGTTCTAAAGGAAATGAAGAAGGAAATATACTTTTAAGCCTTCGAAGAAGATTAGATAAGTCTAATCACATCGATCCTCAGAGTCAACCCGAAGAAGAGGCCCTGCATCAACAAAATCTTATAACATCCGTATTTCAAGAGGCTTCTCATCCAGAACAGACCCAGATACAGTTCAGTCAAGTTGTAAAAATTGTTCGATTTCCCAGCCAAATAGCAGTCCACCCTCGTGACCCCATCTAGCATGAATAATCCTGAAAAGAAAAGTCCGATCAGCCAGGAAGACTTATCTACAACGAATCCTTCTCCGAAATATTTTTCGAAGAAACAGATGACAACTCATTTTCTCGATACCTTTATCTCAACTCCAAAATGTATTTACAACAATTTTAGCACGAGCAGCAAAGTCGGGTCTGGAAAGAGCCGATAGAATCTATTCAGTGAGATCGAGGGAAAAAATATGGGCGCTTTTCTGGCGAAAACGTTTTTGCCAAGATAATAATTCAATGCGCGGGAACGAAACCAATCAATGCTTGCCAAATTCTGACTTTTTTCTATTGTTTAATCAAGAGTTATTTACTATTTACATATATTTTTTATGAATAGTTAATACATCGAGCTGATGTTTATAGAGATAGTTTTATGTGTATAGTTTCAATAACATTTTTTAGAACAAAACCAAAATAAAGAAAAGAAAAATACATTTCAACTATTATTATTGACCTCTCTTAAGGTAACCATTAAGTTCTTGAGCCTCTCAGCAGATTGTTTGTGACCAGGTTTTTCCAGAAGATGTTCTTCCTCCAAAATCGTCCTGAAGAGTTTATTTTAGTTGTGCAGTTCAAAGATGATTTGTTCATACTGGGACTTTTGTTGCTCGGCGACAGCTAGCATATCGTCTGCTTTGGATCTGATGGAAATTGACCTTACCTTTTAAGTTTCTGCTGAAATCTGGCTTTGAGAAAAGTGGGAGTTGGCATAGTCGATTTTGCCACTCTTTGTTCGTTGGTGACTGTAATTGTTTGGTTCGATTGCCATTGGCACAATCGTCGTATCCGATAGCTGGGATTCCGACAGTGCACTTTGGTATTTTTGCTCCAATGCGTTATATCTCTATCCGAATTTTTGAAGGACACTATTCTTGTATTCTAAGTCTTTGATCCTCTGTAAAAGTCGCTCTTTTTCTAAGTTGTGTCTATCTCGCATCACGCATATTTCTTCTTCTCTGAGAGAGATCTGACTCTGTAGGTAGTCGACGGAGGCTTCGAAATCGTCACCCCTTGAGTGGCTGATGTTTGCGCTTGGATTTATTTTGCTATTAATAGGTAACTCACTATTTATTTCGTCGTGATTATGGGTAGATATCTGTGGGCTTCTGGGCTTGGTGACTCTTGAGTCGACTTTTGAAAAAAAAGGCTTTGGATACTCCACCATTGAATGCAGATTTGTCATGGTTTTTGCGAAAGGGCTCCTTAGGCTTTATTCATGTTTCGGTGTTTTGGTGCTTGGGACTGGAGTAGGTCTCGTAACTTCTTTATAATCCCTCATATGCATGTGTGGAGACATATTAAGGTTGATACTTGTATTATTGACATAGCTGGTATGGTTGAACTTCGGGGAAGCCACTTTGGTGAAACTCCCTTGGGTTGGGTAATGGAGGCGTCTATGGTCAGCAAATTATTCCTCTTGTTCAGGAGCATGGGTGTTGTGAACTTTGACGTTGTCATAAATGGGTTCTTCGATAGAGATGCCGAATGATTTCAGTCTGCGATAACGCTCTAATATTGATGACTGTGTCGCAACAATTTCTTCCCGAGGATTGTAACTATAATGCTGTGACCCATCGTTTTCCATCGAATTTTTTTAGATGTGCGAATCACTCTGAATCGATGACGCCTTCTCTAGCTCACTCTATTTCGCTTTGAAGCAAACTCTAGCCAGCAGTGCCTTCCTTGATTATGAAAATCCGTTTAGATTTGACGTTTAGGTTGATATTGGGTTAACTTTAGTTCTATTATAAATGTTTTTTGTGGAAGCTGGATATTAAGGTTGGTAATTTCTATGACCAGTTGTAGTTGCTTTGGCTTGGAAACGTAAGTCTGAATTGTTATTTTCAGTCATATTTGTTTATGATTTTTTTCAAAAATAATATTTTTTTATAAATATTTTATTTTTTACATTAATCTTAAGATTAAGATTCGATTGAGGCCTTGAATTCTATTTCATAAATCGTTCAATCTATCCGATCTAAGTTATTTTTTAAATAAATAACATATGCCGATATTTTATAAATTATTTACATCTCATTTTTCATATTGATAGTATAGTATAACATCTCAAAAAATAGAGAAATATAAAAAATTCAATAATTACAATGCTTCAATATTTTTATTTTTATTTTTATTTTTATTTTTATTTTTATTTTTATTTTTATTTTTATTTTTATTTTTAGTTGTTTGTTGTTAATGTTTTCTGTCTACTTTTTATTTATTTATATTCTCTATTACTTTTATTCTACATAACTTCGAACTTCTATTGTCTATTCCAATAATTAAAATGATCAGCTCTACCGAATTTCATAGATGGAAAATTAGAAACTTTTGTTACGTATACGTTGGCTGGAAATAAAGTTATCTTATATTATGATTGAGAGAGAAAGATCGATTCTCATTTGATATGACTTTTAAGCTTTACTAACATCGCTCCATTCGTCCCGGAAAGATCATAATTATTAAACCCATGATGTCTTATCGGAGGAATTACCACAACTGGATTAGAGATTTGAGGCTTTTTTCCTCCGTTTTTCAGCCTCGTATTTCTTGGGTCCACCATTATTTCATCCAAGTTGAACTTATTCGTATATTTCTTGACTAAAAAGTCATGACTGTCGATTTATTGGAAACACTGCTGCTGGCGGTTCGGGCCTTTGTAGAACTCCGCCATTGTCTTTCTTTTATTGTCTCCATTTTTGAAGACTGTGGAGTTTAGCATGATCTATTGCGAGGAGGGATTTGGCTCTTTTTTGTTTTTGATATTCCGAATGGTAAACTTCGTGCTTTACTCATATAGAAGACTACGCTTCGATTAGGCCTGGAGATTGTTATTGAGGGTAGGGACACAATCTTCTACTAGTGCGTCCCAGTCATCTTAATCCTTTTATTCGATGGCATAGTTATTTGTGCAATTGTTGCTATTATCGTTGTAGTTATGATGAGGGTTCGAGACGCACAAGTCATCCATCTCGCTCTCCTCCACAAAACTGTATTTCTGAGGAGGTGAACTATTTTTCAAGGGCTGCACTTTTAAGGAGACATTTGCATTCGATTC